>OZ005742.1:164944291-165193668 GCA_963930735.1 Dioctria linearis | reverse complement strand
AATTGCATGCGTTTGAACTCATAGTGTCCGTAGTTAGTACTAAAAGCGGTTTTGTGCCGATCTTTTGGGTTAACAAGTACCTGATGGTAGCCACTGGCTAAGTCAAGAGTGGTGAAATAACGAGCGTGACCTAATTGGTCTAAAATGTCTTCTATACGTGGTAATGGAAAAGCATCACCTATTGTTTTCTGGTTTAACTTGCGGAAGTCTACGACAACACGCCATTTCTTTTCTCCGTTTGGTCCTGCCTTTTTGGGGACCACTAGAAGAGGGGAATTCCATGGACTTTTGCTTTGTTGCACTATTCCATTTTCTAGCATTTCATGAAGTTGTTCATTAATAACTTGCCTTTGCGTCTCCGGTAGTCTATACATTTTTTGATTAATTGGGGCCTGATCGTGAAGTAGAGGTATTGAATGGGCTATAGCCCTTGTGAAGCTGAGTGTGTCACCTTTTAGAAAAAACACATCATTATATTCCCACCAGAGGTTAGTTATTGAGTTTCTCTCCTCGGCATTTAACGCTGTCTCTAGTTCGAGTTCTTGTTCTAGTTTTCTAAATCGCTGGTTATTTTCTAGAACGTGTGCTTCGTCATAGTCTGGGAATACATGGCGTAGATGCTGCAATATTGCATCTTGGGAAGGCTATGCCAGCGTCTTTAAACATTTTTTGTTTGGAGGTCGAGCGCCAGTATGTTTTTGAGCTTTATTAATTATGAGACTCTCTTGGGTTCCATACTGTTCCGTGGACAAAGGAGCGGTGTAGTAATTTTTTGTGGGTATTAATTGCAATGCAAAATCAGTTATGATCGCCTCTTGGCTATTTGCATTGAGGATATCTATTAACACTGTTTTTTCCCCCGCTGCTAGAAGGCTGTTCGCCAGAAAGACTCCTTCGTCTATCTCCTGAGATAGGCAGAGCATTTCTTCCTGTATATTCACCGGTATTCTGACCACTATTTGGGATCGAGCAGGTATGCGAATAGTTTCCGTTAAATGAACATTCTGCTGCCTGATTTCATCAGTCCCGTGCTGGTTAGTCATATGAATAGGTTTAAGCTTTCCTGAATTGTGTTTATTCGCCAAGGGGACACTGCAAGTTGACAGCTTAACCTCTGCAGGTTCCATCACTTTTGTAGCGGACCTTGACACGAAAAACTTTTGAGGAGGTGCCTTCTTATCCCTTGCTTTTAATAGCGGGATAGCAAATTCTTTGGAGTTAGTTTTCTGTGCGAAGAAACCTTAGTGTTTGTTTAGGGCCCTCAATACTGCAATGAGTCGAAAGGAAATCATTTCCTAATAATCCATCGCCAAAGACGTTCGGCAAGTGTTGCACTACTTGAAAGTTACAAGGGATTTTATTTTTAGAGTGAAATTCCCTTGGCAACTTCCCAGAGTTTTGCCGGTACCAAAAGGTGTTTGTAGTGTGCAAGTTTTTTTGTGTATTTATTGAGCTAGGGACGTTGAGTGCTTGTTTCTTAACTAAGCTTACTTCAGCCCCTATGTCTACTACTAATTGCACGTGTCCGCTTTGGGCGATGTCTAAGGGGAGTTTCACGATGGGGATTCCTGCTAGTGTGGATAGAGGGGACCTTTTATCAAAATTCTGCTGCTTTAAAGTCGAACCTGGGGATTTTTGATCGACTGTTTCGAGTTTCCCTGTGCCTCCCATTTTCGTTTTTGTTGGCACTCGGTAATTATATGACCTCGACGTCCACAGAAATCACATTTAGTTTGAATCTGGTTTATGTTTACTTTATTTGGAACATTTGATGGTTTACCTTGGTAACCATTATGACATCCAGGGCGATTGCGTTTACAATCGCGAATATCGTGATTATAGCTGCGACAATTTATACAGTAAGGAGTATTTTTGCGTTTTGAGCATTCATCATAGGTGTGCCCTTTAATCATACAGAAATTGCAGATGGCTCGTGTCATAAGTGAGTTTTGGGGGTCGTGTGAGAATTTTGGGGGGCCTCTTGAAGTTTGCTGGCCATATCGACCGCCCACTGGTAATTCATTTTGAACTGGGTGAGTAGCTATTGGGGGTGGAGTCCCAAGAGTTCCTGTTTGGAAGTGTGGGATTGCAGGAGAGCTCTCCATGGGTGGATTAGCTAGTGAACTTGTATATACGTTTTGTGCATTGAGTTGATTTGGGCTCTGGAAAAGATTATTCTGTGCCCATGCGGGTAAAATGTGGACTGGTGTTTGAGTAGCGGCAACAGGTGTAAAAACCCTGGATTGCTGCAATTGTTCCATATCTAGAGCTTTTTTAATTATGTCTTCCAGTGAATTATCCTGTTGAGCCAATAGATAAGTCGTTAAGTACGGATTGGTTGACCCAGTTTTCACAGCTGTAATTGCAAAATCTTCCAACTGTGGTGTTGTAGTTTTGTAGACCTCAGCACCGTATTTTATTTCGACGGTTTGTTTGCACTGAGTTAGGAAGTATTTTACTCTTTGAGTAAAAACTACGAAATTCTCCATTGGAAACTGTCGACAAGAAATTAGCTTACTGACTAATTCTTCGTATGTTTCTCTGGGAAGATAAGTTCTATTCAACAGGGCCTCAAGCTCATCTAAAGTTGTCCAACTGGACGATGTAATTAGTTGATAAGCTTCCCCGCGCAGACGTGTAGGCAGAATTTGTTTAAAGGCACTCTTCTCCTCTTCAGCTGGCACTGAAGAACTTGTTTGCAACATCCCAAGAAAGTTTGCAGCTCTATTCCACGGTATGGGTTATTTTCACCTGCAAACAAAGGGACCATTTGTGCGGTCAACTTGACTACTTTCGAGTAATCTACTGGCATTGTGAGACTTCTATTTGTTTCGAGAATGCGCGGAACACTTATATTTTCACTTATTTCTTCTAAAGTGGATTCCAATAGGGAATTGCCTAACCAATTAAAAACAATATCACTCGCGGATGCTTCGTCTATACTAATTTCACTTTGATTTAATGAGTAAGAGTGCGAAAATCCGGAAAAATGTTCGAGATCTTTTTTAAACCTCTCAGTTTCCTTTTTAAAATTTGTTATTTTTGCTCTCCGTTGTTCATGTGATTGCCTTATTTGCTTATCTAGACTATTACACTGATGAACGGATAGTTTTTCGGATTTTCGCACTCGTTCTAATAGTTTATCTAAATAAAATTGAAAACTTACTTTTCCAGTTCCTGGCAAGATAGTTCCGCTGCGTAGGGAGTTCCTAGTTGATGATCTAGTTGAGATGGTGGCTGTTTTGTTGTCTCCTGTGTTATGCAGGCTGTTTTGATGTTGCCTTGAGATGTCTCGATTTGTTCTGCTGGTTTGCCTCCTGTGAGCCGGGGCGAGTTGTCCTTGGGATCGCCCGGCAAGGAACATTGTTGAGTCTGCTTCTCTTTGTCCTTTGGGTGGCCTCCTGTGAGTAGGGGCGAATTGACCTTAGGATCGCCCGGCAAGGAAGATTGTTGAGCAGGTTGAACTGGCTGTGCAGCAATGTGTATTTCTACATCCGGGGGGCTGTTGTTGCTCATCAACACTTCGTGTAACCTGTCTAGGCCACAGGCTTGTAGTTCTCGGCTGGTTGTTACTTGTTGTCCTCAGGGGAGTAGGTCTTTGGTAAAGATAGTGCCCTCAAGGCCAGACTCAGCCCCAAGATAAAGGATTTGGGTATCTTTTCCAGCACTATCCTACCGGCTGCGCCAAAATTGTTGTGTATTCGTTCCAAAGATAAGAAGGGGAACACACTGTGGTCCTTGGCTCCTGGTTGTCCTCTCGAGTTTTCTGCAAATATAAAATACTCTTCCTTTTCGGAAAAGTTTAACTATTGAATAAGGAATGTACCCAACGGTACCACACGAATTATCGAATTAAAAGTCCGCTTTATTTAAGAATTTCGATTACTTTATTTTTTCTATAACTTTTTTTAATACAAAAACTTTTATCAATACAAAAACTTTTATCAATACAAACACTTTTATTAGAAACGCGAGAACCACCGTGATTAGTTTAATTCTTTCAACCCGTGAACTAAAACTCCAACTCGAAACTGTTCACTCAAGACTGTGCTAAAAACGGTGCTCCTCATGTCCAGTGACGAGTCTTTTAAAGAAAGCCTCAGTTGTTTCAGCGCTCTCATTGGTCACTTGAATTGACCTATAGGAATCTTCATGTGACCCATTCCCCAAAATCAGCATGTCAGACCGGAGAAAGAATCAGCCAATCAGAATTGTTCAATTCTTTCCCACAGTCCAACATTGCTGAATCGTGAAAACGAGCCACAAAAATTCCCATGGTAAAAATATATCCACTTGTTAAATTTTCCTGGACGGCGGATTGCAACATGATCAGTATACTTGAGTGAGATAAGCAGGCGTATTTTTCTCACAGTTAATTATGCTGACCCATCGAAAAATGTTTAGCGCTTGAATATTTCACTCGACACCTGATCTGTTTACTTGAATAAAATAAGCATGCGCCTCTTTCTCACAGTCAATAATGTTGACCCATCGAAAATTGTTTAGCGCGTGCATATTTCATCCGAAATATCATACGTGGTTGTCACATAATTTCTTGTCGTGCAGACAGAATTATTTGGGGGCATGTGCCCTTGAATATGACTACGACCGCTTGGACATGAGAAGATGTTTTGTATATGTGCTGCTTAGATAGCCTGGCACATGTATACTTGAATCTGAGCCCCGGAATTCGTGGATGCATTTCAGACATAAATTGGCTCATGTTAAGTTATGAATGCATTTTTGGACCCACTTTTAGAATTAAAGCAATTTATGGATGCATTTTGTTATGCATGCATAAATTTCTTTATCTTTGGTTGTTGGTATACAACTTTGGTAACCGTGGAACCATCTACAGGTTGGGATAACGAGGACCTGCGAACAGCACAACGAGAAGATCCGGACATTTCACCTATTCTTGCTTGGAAAGAAGACATGGAAAGACCAGACTGGAAGGATATTTCGGAACGGAGTGAGAAGCTGAAAAGTTACTGAGCTCAATGGAACTCTCTTCATGTTGAATGTGGTATATTAAAACGCAAGTGGGAAGCATCTAATGGCGAATCTTTCCGAATGCAGATAGTCGTGCCGGCATCAAACGTCAAAGATGTTCTAGAAGAAATGCACGGTGGAACCTCTGGAGAAAATTTGGGAGGTAACAAAACCATTTCCAAAATACGAGAAAAGTTTTATTGGCTACATATGCGAGAAGATGTGGAGGAGTGGTGCCACAGATGCACTGTCTATGCTGCTTGCAAAGGGCCGCAACACAGAAGCAGAGGAGAAACGCATAAGTATAATGTCTTAGCCCCCTTTCAAAGGATAGCTATAGACATCGCTGGACCTTTTCCAGAAACAGATGACGGTAACCGTTATATATTAGTTGCCATTGACTATTTCAGTAAATAGCCTGAAGCTTATGCAATCCCTAATCAAGAGGCAACCACAGTTGCGGAACAAATAATAACGAATTGGGTTAGTAGGTTTGGTGTGCCTCACGAATTTCATTCGGACCAAGGACGGAACTTCGAATCGCGGATTTTCCAGGAGATGTGTAAAATGTTGGGAATAAGAAAAACTAGAACAATCCCTCTACACCCACAATCTGATGGCATGGTAGAGCGCTTCAACAGAACATTGATCGAGCATCTAAAGAAAGTAGTTGACTATCATCAATGCGCTTGGGATCGACATATTCCTATATTCCTAATGGCTTATAGATCAGCCATTCATAGTACTACCGGACAAACCCCAGCTAAAGTCATATTCGGAAGAGAGATGCGTTTACCTAGTGACCTCAAATTCGATTCTCCTAGAGGTGAACAAAAGTTACCAGAAGACTACGTATCGGAGCTCAAACAACAATTAGCTGACGTACACGAGGCCACGAGGACGAAATTAGCAACAAATACTGATCGGCTGAAGACCCGCTATGACTTACGTTCTAATTCCGCAGGATTTAACGAAGGTGATCGTGTTTGGCTCTACAACCCGAAACGACGTTAGGGACGTTCTCCAAAATTGCAACAACACTGGGAAGGACCGTATTCAGTAGTAACTAGAGTTAATGACGTAGCATACAGGATTCAGCGTGGCACAAGAGGCAAGCATAAAATTGTTCATTTGGACCGCTTGTGTCAATACTACGAGCATCAAGACCGTGGACCACCTGTTGTTCGGGACGAACAAATTTAAGAAGGGGCAGTGTTACGTGCAATAGAAAGAGACAATTGGTGACATCTACTGGCAATGGAGAGCAAACGACTTCAGGTTCGGAGAATCGATTACGGAATCGACAGGAAGGTTCAGGAATAAGAATGAATAGAACAGTCAAGAAGCTTTTGGAATAGAACACTCTAGAATAATCCGGAGAGTTTCTAGGGTATAAATATAACAGTTGTCACCGCCAAGAAAAGAGTCTTGTCTTAGACGTTGCAGTGTTAACAAGTGAAAGTAATAAAAAAGCGAAAGAGTGTATTTAGATTGCGATAATTGAAAGTACAGTGTTAGCGTTAATTAGAGTTGAGTTGATTAAATGAAGGTTTATGAACTTTATATGATTTAAGTGTAATAAAGAACTTATATATTAAGTATTTAATATTGTGTTTTAAATAACGAACCAAAGGCCATGCTCGCAACAGTATTTTCACTTCTTTTAGCGTGTGTGGCACACACTCGACATTGTCTTTGAACATTTTTTCTCCATTCACGATTATTGTTTTGGATTTTCTGGGCTTTCATGTCCATATAAGCCTTCTTGGATGATCAGATATTGGGGTGCAGCATATATTTTTATACCCTAGATAAAAAGATAAAATCGTTGGGTATACTAAGTTTTAAATTGTGTTTGTAACACATAGAAATACTCGTACGTAAAGTTAGCACCGTAACTTCGCCTGATTTAGTTCGGAAACTTTTCATAATTTGCCGTGAAAACCATAAATTTCTCGTGTCCTTTTTTCTAAAGCAAACTGCATGTTGTACTAAGTTGACGTCAAGTTAGCACCGCAACTCGTTGGAGCTCTGCCAAATTTTATTGGATTGGAAAATCTCACATCTTAGAATTTGTCGTGAAATCCATAAATTTGTCGTGTCCATTTTCTAAAGGAAACTGGATATGGTGTCAAGTTGACGTCAAGTTAGTACCGCAACTTACTGGAACTCGGCCAAACCTTATCGGATTGGAAAATTTCACATCTGATATTTTGCCGTTAATTTGTCGTGAAAAAATAACTTTTTTTTTGTATTGTTTTTATAATTGGATGAGGTGCTACGTTATTCTGAAAACAAACAAATACTCTCTTTATAATTTTTCAAAGCGTTGGCGAGAGAGCGTTATGAAAACTAAATGTATTGATTTGTATAGCGAAAACTATGGCAGTCTGATGTATCATTAGATCTCCTATCTGCAGACAGAATTTCTCCTTCTTGGCTTGTCAGTTTTACCGGGGATTTTGGCTGAAGAAAAAGTTGAAACTATTTGTGATAATATACAGGGGAAATTACATAGAAATAGAGAAGTTTAGATGCTTTTTTGGAACGATCCAAATGATTGTATTAGTTAATTACTTATAAAAGTCATAAAACCTACATCGAATTCAAATGTCCAAAACTACAGATAAAGTGATCTAAAAACAAGAAATTCGAAGGAATAAATCGTGTTGTCTCGCTTTCACATCCAAGCAAATTTCTTAGAAAAAAATCAGAAATGTTCCACGATGCGTCACCACAGCAAAACTGCAGCCAAAATGAACTAAACACAAAAGCTTCTGAGGAAAAAATCATAATATATTTTCTCGCTTTCACATCCAAGCAAATTTTCTTACGAAAAATCAAAAATGTTCCGAGATGCGTCACAAAACAAAACATGAGCGCAAATATTGTGCAACATTATATGTAGTGCGATAACTTTATATTTATCTCTTGTCTTACCTAATTCGTTAATATTTTTCCCCATTTTGTTTATAATAGATAGAGTGATTGTATGGAAATAAATATTGATTCTTAGGCATTTTCTAAACAGCCTTTCAGAGTGGTATCTATGAAATAGTATTTTTGTGTTTATAAAAATGTTGTTAATATCCTTATCTTTCTAACTAATCTTAAAAACACATTGTTCTGAAATTGAAGCGTTCTTTGTCATAACTGATACAGCAGTAACATGTTTCCAATAAGCAAAACATGTCTTTTGATTTACAAAAAATTATAAACAAGTGCAAACCTTATTTTAAAATACTTATGGACACCCTGCACAAAGAAATTAGAAATAAAAGGACTACTCGGACTAATTTTCTTGTTTTTGCATGGCATGCATATATCTTCCTCCCAATTTCGATTTAAATAATTTCTTTTGTAAATATTAATTTTGCGGTGTGGGCTTACTGAAAGAGAAAGTAAAGTCACTATATAGTACTATCCTACTCATTTTGCACTTAAATTGAGCTTGCATAAAATATACTGTAGGCATCACTGACTTATAACAATGGACTGAACGATTTGCTATTTCATGTGGCACAAAAAATATTGTGTTTCTGTATATCACCTTTAGAGCACCCTTTAAAACGATTACATAAAAAACAGGGTAAAACTCAACCAATCAAATGAAATTTTACACACGTAAATCGAATTTAATTAAAAAAATATATTTTCTTGTGCCCAAGTGATATTTTAATCGCTCATAAGGAATTAAACTCATTCCGACTTTAATTTTCAAAAGTTATTCTTAACTGAATTCTGCTTATGGGCAAGAGAGATGGAGCATGTTAAACACTATCTTTACCTTATTCCTTCTGCGGTGATTGCTTTTGTAGCCAACATAAAACATCAAATGGCATAAACAAACGTTCCAGAATGCAATATTTTGTGTTGGTAGCTCCAACTCTGCCATAGGGCGAAAGAGAGAACTATAAAACTTGTGCCATGCTTTCCTATAGGAAAATTACAATACGCTCAGTCCATTGTTATAAGTCAGTGGTAGACATGCAGAGGGAAAATTCCATCCCTCGCAGAAACATTATATTATCTCTGCTTTTAATTTTCAAGCGATCTATGGATATAGTTGAATCAGTGATTTGAATTTAATATTCTATAAAAATAATTTCATTTCATATATGTATGTACGTTAAGAGAATATTGAAGTGATTTTGCTTTTTTGAATTAACGACTATATAGACATGGCAAAATGTTGAAGGAAAAACGTAGAAGACCGTCGAAGTATTATTCGGGAAATCTTCTTGATATAATCACAAAATATAAGTCAGTGATAATTGTGTTTGATAATGCTAGTTAATAGGAAATAATTGTAGTGGGAAAACATCTTATATGAACTACGATGTCGAATGAAATAAGCAATATTCTTAAACCCGGTTCAATTTATTCAGTAGTAGTTAATGACAGACACCACATTAAAGTGCTGTGAATTGTTAGGAAAGGAGTTCAAATCGGTTTCACTTGATAGTACGTTGGAAGATTCGTTAGATTCTAGTTTACCAGAAAATTACGCAGTGATTTTAACCTTCACAAACAGAATTTAATGAACTAGCAACCGAAACGAAGCATAAATATACGGATAATAAAGGAAAAGCGGTGGCTTCAAAGGTGAGTTGGTTTTCATTTTCACTGTACAATAGAAGGTATGAACTCAGGGTGTCCAAAAATTCAATATTATTATAATATTAGGATATTCACTCAAAATCGTAGCTTATGTAATTCTGATATTCTAACCCAAAATTCCGCAAATTTCTAGATGTCACTCCCGAAATGTGTTCTTTTTTACTATTTTCGATTATCAAAGAAAGCGTTTTTCGTTTTATACCCTAGATGAAATCTATAGGGTATACTGAGAAATAATGATAGTAGAGAAAAATGGAATGGACACACATGCATAAAATTAAAAGTTATTTTGATTTTTGCATGTCCGCCCGTCCGGTCGATAACTCGAGAATGCGTTCGCATAGAGGGCTGAAATTATGCTCACATGCTTTTTTAAAAAAAAACGTAAATTTAGGTTCGAAAATGGGGCGAATTGGGCAAGTCCTCTGTAGGGTTACTATACAAAAATTTCTTTTCACTATTTATGTGGGGACTGCCTGAGAACGCGTCGACGTAGAGGACTGAAATTTAGTACATGATGTCTCCATAGCATTAGTAAAGTAAGTTTCAAAAACGGATCAAATCGAGTAACTCTTTCTTGGTGTTGCCTTATAAAAATTTTGGTTTCTCACATATGCTGTGAAAACGATCAGCCCTAGACGTTTTTCTTGTACTGAAAAGTTCTTCAGAATATGAAGTCCTATGAAATTTGTTATGATCAGTTTTGCTGTGCGACTAGCCGTTCTAGAAATATATGTGAAAGACCACTTCAAGAATCAAACTTGCGCAGATGGGTGACCATACGAAATTACAAACGAACATTCCTCTAGGGTATCATAAGAATTGGTCTTTTTACTTGTTCCTTCATAAAATTCTTATTTTACAATAGTCTTAAATTTTTTTGAATGAATCTCAAAATTAGTATCATGAAAGTTTTTTTTTAATCAATTCTACTATGAATATAATATAAATTTTCAACAACGAAAAATCAAACCGAAGTCCTTTATTTTCTGACCTTAATTGAGTTTATTTACTAAGAAAAGTGGCGCCTCAATATACTTTTCAGCGGAACGTAGTCTGCATTCGTTAACCTTTTCGATGAATATACCCTTGTGCTCCAATATAGTTGGAACTCATGTTAAAATCCCAATCTGTCCAGAATTTTTTATCATGATCTAGTGTATATTGTACAGGGTCTTTATTATTACTATGCATTAATTTCCTAGGATATGATAAGTTTGGCGAGAAGTTGGTTGGGAAGGGGAGGTTTTGAGATTTTGGGTGCTTTTTCTCTTATCACCGGCCGTAACTTTGTTGTTATACACTCTATGAAGACCAATTTCTCTCAGGTGATGAGAAGCCACTCAAGCTTTCCAATAAATGTCCAATATATCCACCCGTCTCCCGCCAACCCCTTAAGGACAAAAATAATTGCATAGATACTCTTAATTTTTTTAAATTTTAATGATTTCTCCAGCAAAAGGTGTAATAACTATATCATTTTCTTGCAAGGTTAGGGAAGCTCGGAAAGCTCATTTGATCCTACCTAAATGCAACCATTTTCAAGAAAATCCTGTTTTTCTACCTGTACCTCATCCTTTCTGGGAGCATTGTCTGGTATTCACAATAGAAATTTGCAGGAACTGCTTCCGGTAATTGTAAGGTAGAAATAAGGCTGATGACTTGGACCGGGTAATAAGATACCCGTGCGCTCGAGACCTCAGTTAAGATATCATACCCGTGTACGCACCCTGGTATTACTCCTGTAACTCTATTCGCGTAGTATCCTGGTAACTGGGTCGTTATGCCCGGAAAATACCCCAATGGAGGTACAGGAGTATAACAGTTATACCCGGATACTTCGCTAATAGAGGTACAGGCGTATAACCACCCAGTTATACCCGGATACTACCTGAATAGAGCTACATGAGTAATAGCCGGGTAATACCAGAATCAAGTAGTTACCGGTGTTAGATTCAGTTTAATTTCTATTTGATTTGTTACTTGTCCCATATTTACGTACGTAGGTCATTGCAATTTTTTTAATTTGCTACTTGTCATATATTTAGGCACGTAAGTCATTGCAAATGTGGAAGCCAGTTAAATTTCACTATTTTACGTAGTACAGAGAATGACATATTATTGAAAATCCAATGTTCTATGACAAAAGGAGATAAAAATTGTAGTAAGAGACAATTCCAAGGAGAAATACGGGATCGCGTTTTGGACCAAATGGGACAGAAATCAGCTGAATTGTATAGGACCGAAAAAGCTAGAAAGAATATGAAAGAAAGCGACAAAGTTCAGCAATCACGTTTGTGTAGCGGGAGTGTATTGAGGAATGCAAAAAGTCAAAGGGCACATAAGGCTATTTAGACCCGCATCCTATCATGGCTATTGGAAAAATGAAAGGGGAAGTTGGAATCGGAAATTATTCCCTTGCGTTTCATATTTGTTCCAGTCATCATTATAACAATTCGATAAAATCAAGAGGATCCAAACTATGTATCGATTCCTGAGGAAGAAAAATAAAATACATTCTGCATGCTGATGGGCAAGAATCAGGACATATTTTTTGTACATTGGAGTAGCTAGCTGTGATCGCGGATAATGCACAGCAGATACTTTGATTTCGGAATCCCACAACACAGTAACAATTATATCATGACTTCTGAAGTGGTAATTACTATGTTATATATTATTTGTTTCATATTTGAAGCGTTTCAAATGCCGCCAAGTCCCAAGAATAAAAATATATTTTTTAATTATGGGAAGTCGCTTTCACACATTATTTCATGAGTAAATCGGAAGCTAAGGCTTGAATTTTATTCCTTCGAAGGATACTAGGTACTACTACTTATTTAGATCATAACGTTTTTTCGCGATTTTAAAAAATGCTATAAAATTGTCGGGTTTTTCAAACTAGACACCTCTTTTGTAGATATTCAATAAAATCCATTTTATTTTTATTTATTAAAGAGCTTTATTAACCACAGGCTTGTGATTCGTCACATGCTTTGCTAAATTGTTGTTGTTTGGCTTTTACTGGTTATTATTCGGTTGAACAGTATGCTAATGCTTGCTCGGGAATTAATATGCCTCGAACTTACATGCGAATCGATATAAAAAATTGGGCTGATGGTTTCAAGACAACACGTCTTCCCGTGAAGATATTTTATTTACATGCAATCGGCCAATTGATACAAATGACCGAGAAATCTGCAGCCAAAAAGTTGGTGAAGGCTCTGTTCTTAATCTGTCTGAGTGAAACCGCTGGTGATGATGCTCCGACTTTAAAACAATCCCAAGTATATGTACAAGGACTTATAAGTAAATCAATCGAATTAGAAGAAATTGTTGACGCAACCTTATCAATGTTCTCAATAGAAGGACAAGACAACTAGAAGAATGGAATAGACCATGAAACCAGTGATACTGATTCCAATTTAAATAAAGATGTTATTTCCATAATAGAGGAACATCTACTAAAGATAGATGGCGTGGAAAAAGTAGTTTATGGTTTGATTGGGGAAAGGGAATTCGGAAAGACATTGAAGAAATTATTGTAAAAGGGATACAACGTACAGCGTTGGTAAATCGTCTTTCAGAAAAGTTAAACACTATTCCAATGTGGTATGCTGTATACAGAAATAAATTGGATAAGATAGCTTTATTCCAAGTAGTGCTCCAGTGGAAGGAGAGTTCAATATTATTAAGAATTTCATGCTGCCTGGAAAAGGCAAACGAGCGGCTGTAGCTGTCGAAAAATTGTAAAATTTAAAATACTCGATAGTGAGTTCATCTTAAAAGACAGCGAGGAATCTGCCTTTCAATAAAGAAATAAATATAAGCAGAGCAAGGATGGGGAATCCTGCATGAGAAAGAGAAAACCACATGTTTTAATCAGTTCGGACAGTGATAATACTCTCGAACCAAATATCGATTTTCAACACACAAAAGTATGCAATTTAACGTCAAAAAAGAATGTCGACATTGGAAATGATTTGGAAACTGACAAAGAAAATTTCCCTCCCAAGCCAGAAGAAACTAGGACAATTTTCCAACTGATGCTCACAAATGTATTTTGTGTAACAAATCTGTTCACGTGGAATGATATGGGGAGAAAAAAATGTGTATTGATTGTTTCAATACAAAGCATAAGAGAGACAGATTAGGTTTACACGAAACTGAAAATTGGAGAGGCTTGGCCAACAAAGAAAAGAAAAAAAGACATCCGAGGTATTTAAATAGAGCTAAAGTATGTTAAAATTAACAATTCTGATTTATCATTTGTCAGTACATGTGCATTTGATAGCATATTTCAAATACTTTTGGCTGCTACCACAGACAAAGATCATACTAAAAAACATATTGAGTCGAATATGGCCGAAAAGGATATTTTCAAAATTGTTACCGACACAATATCAAGGTGCAATATTCACCCCAAAACATACCAATTGTTCAAGTCAGAGCACATAGCAAAGATGACAATGCAATTTATGCAACAATCAATAAATTGCATTCATCGGTCAACAAACTATAAACCGATCACCATGCAAGCACATTTATGCTCAATAGGTCACAAACAAAATATAATTTGCTGAACCTTGTATTGCACGTCTTAAGAAATTATTATTGTTATTGTTAAGCTAAGCATTTTTTGATTGTATATAAACGGTGTTTAAAACATTAATTATCAGTAAACGTTTAAAACAATCACCTTGTTCACCCCCCACCAGAGGTAAGGCAACAAGATAAAATAAATATTGGTCCTTCGAGCCGGATCAATGAGCGCACGCACTGTTTCTAGATTGGCAAAAGGAAAACTTTGTCGCACATAGAGTTGAAGAAATACAATCACTATCTAACCCAAACCAATGGAACTACATCAAGTCGGACGAGAATCCAGCAGACTGTGCCTCAAGGGGATTAAGTCCAACCCAAATTAATTCTCATAACTTATTGTGGACAGGTCCAAGGTGGCTAAAATACCCCAAGGAACGGTGGCCATAAACTAACATAAAAGCTAGTGCAACTGTACTAGAAATTAAACCAACATGTACAACACTGACAACAGTGACATCTACCGACAATATAATCGAACGATTTTCAACCATGCATAGACTAATACGAGTACTAGCCATTTGCAACAAAATCATTCGGAATTGTCGAAATAAAAAGCAAAGAAGTCAAGCCTTAATAATAGGCACTTCCGAACTTGAAGAAGCAAGAATGCAAGTAGTAAAATTAACACAAGCAGCGCATTTTCACAAGGAAATTGAAGAATTAAGAGCAGGGCACTCAATCCCAAGAATAAGCTTTTGCCACTCAACCCAGTGCTAGATAAGGCAGGGATCCTAAGAGTGAGAGGACGACTTGAAAACTCAACACTCACTGAAAGTGAAAAAAATTCCAATAATTTTACCGCACAAAAGCCATCTGACTAATCTTATAATTCAGTAGGTTCACCTAAAAGCACTCCATGGCGGTAACCACAGTACACTGGCATACGTCCGACAACAATATTGGATCCCTAAGGCACGAACTATCATACGAGACCTCATTCATAAATGTATAAGATGCTTTCGATTTAAATCAGAAGTAACTCAACAACTAATGGGCAACCTAGCAGCCGCAAGAATAAATCCATCTAAACCATTCATTCACACAGGCGTAGACTACGCTGGCCCAATTCATGTAAGAGCATCAAAGGGGCTTGGACATAAATCCGATAAGGGATATATAGCCGTTTTTTTATGCCTAGCAACAAAGGCAATACACATTGAGGTCGTCAGTGATTTAACCACTGAAGCATTTTTAGCGGCATTCAAGAGATTTACTACTAGACGTGGCCTCTGCAAACATATTTATAGCGATTGTGGAACTAACTTTGTGGGAGCACAAAAAATACTTAAAGAAAAATTCCAAAAGGCGATAACCGACAACACGCCTGCGGTAGTGAATCTACTAGCCTCTGACGGGACACAATGGCATTTCAACCCACCAGGAGCACCTCACATGGGCGGACTTTGGGAGGCTGGTGTAAAATCAATCAAACACCACCTTAAAAGAATTATTGGAGAAACACCTTTAACCTTTGAAGAATTAACGACATTACTATACCAAATAGAAGCATGTCTCAAGTCTCGACCCATTCGTCCGCTCAGTGATGACCTAAATGATCTCGCTGCGTTAACACCAGGTCATTTTTTGATGGGCACAGCACCGCTGAGCAAACCCATTTGTGCTGAAAAGGAAACAAATATTAACAGTTTAACAAGATGGAAACTTGTAAGCAAACTTCAAAGAGACTTCTGGAAAATATGGTCAACGGAATATTTGTCACGGCTACAACAGAGACCCAAGTGGCGCACAAAACAAGATAACATAGAGCCTGGACAACTTCCAACACGCAGCGGTCAAATGCAACAATATTTATTTTATCTTGTTCCCTTACCTCTGGTGGGTGGTGAACAAGGTGATTGATTTAAACGTTTACTGATAATTAGCAACTGATTTATTAATGTTTTAAACACCGTTTATATACAATCAAAAAAATGCTTAGCTTAACAATAACAATAATAATTTCTTAAGACGTGCAATACAAGGTTCAGCAAATTATATTTTGTTTGTGACCTATTGAGCATAAATGTGCTTGCATGGTAACCGGTTTATAGTTTATTGACCGATGAATGCAATTTATTGATTGTTGCATAAATTGCATTGTCATCTTTGCTATGTGTTCTGACTTGAACATTCTCCCCTTTGGTGACTGCAGTCGCAATATGGTCGTGTGGTGGTAGTTCTAAGGTCAATCTCGGGTTTGTTGATGATTCTGACTCTGCATGTTGAAGTAGGCTGCTTCGTTTAGCGGGTTGCGGAATCGTTTGGCTTAATTTAATGTCGGGGATGCCTTCAACTAATATTGCTTAAAAAGTTAGGAATATATCCAAAACCGCGCACCGTTGATCTTGTGGATTGCGCATTTAACGTTGGTTCGCTAGCTAACTATTTTTTCTGTCAAACGCCAAGTTTTAGGGAACTAAGTATTTCCGAAAAAAAGTTGCCAGCCTCAATTAAAAAATCTAGCCACCGTAGAAATTGATCAAACAACACTTATTTGCGATTTCAGCTGTTTTACAAAATGCAAAAACCATATGCGTTCGAAAAGAATTTGACGCGACGGAACATGCGGATATTTCGGAAATAGGTAAGAAGATAGGACTTGATGAGACACTAAATAGTATTTTTTTTCAATTCTACATACACTGATTGATTCTATATTAATTACATTATTGTCATATTTGAAGTTGCCCCAGGTGCGAAAATAATGTCGTTGGATTTAGTTCCAATATCGTTTAAAGATCCAAAAAGTAGCGCAATTTTTTATGTAAATTGCATAGCCTGGAATTTGGGTGAATCGTCTGTTGGTCATTATACGACATTTTGCAAACGGGGACATGGTTGTGTGCTTTATGATGATATGAAAACTAACGGACAAAAAGTTTCAAAAATGTCTAAAATACTTCCAACATTACTGGTTTATTCAAAACAGGTAAATCACATAGCTTATTACATGTAATGATAAGAAACTTACAATATGTATTTATTATAATGTCTTATATTACAATATTAATAAAATGAAACCAAAAACAATAAAGATATCATTTGTTCCTTTTTCCAGGATAAAACCAGCACATCATCCAGTTTTTTTTTTTTTAAAGGACGCGACAAATTTATTGTTTTTAAGAAAAATTGAAGGCAAATAAATAACGAATTCCAAGATGTATTATTCTGTAATCCGATTTTAAGCGAGTTTTGGGGATTACTTGACGTCAACTTAGCACCACATCCCGCTTCCTTTGGAAAAAAAACGACACGACAAATTCTAAGATGTGAAATTTTCCAATCCGATAATGATTGGCCGAGTTCCAGTGAGTTGCGGTGCTAACTTGACTTCAACTTAGCACCACATCTAGTTTCCTTTAGAGAAGAGGACACGGCAAATTTATGGTTTTCACGACAAATTCCAAGATGTATAATTTTCCAATCCGATAAGATTTGGCCGAGTTACAGTGAGTTGCGATGCTAGCTTGACGTCAACTTGTCACCACATCCAATTTTCTGTAGAAATAAGGACACGACAAATTTATGGATTTCATGACAAATTAGCGACAAATTAAAAACAAATTCCGAGATGTATAATTTTCCAATCCGATAAGGTTTGGCCGAGTAAGTTGGGTTGCTATCTTGACGTCAAGTTGACACCACATCCAGTTTCCTTTAGAAAAAAGGACACGACAAATTCCGAGATGTATAATTTTCCAATCCGGTAAGGTTTGGCCGAGTTCCAGTGAGTTACGGTTCTAACTTGAAGCAAACTTGGCGCGACATCCAGTTTTCACGACAAATTAATGACAAATTATGAGGTAGTTCCGCACTATATCAGGCGAAGTTGCGGTGCTAACTTTACGTACGTTGGAGATACTTATGGTAGAGAAAAATGGATTGGACACCCACACATATTATTAAATGTTATTGTGGTTGTGCATGTCCTTCCGTCCGTCTGTCGGGCCGTCTATCCGCCCGTCCGCATGGTAACCCCGCTTAGGGGGCTGACATTTTTTACACGGTGTTTTCACAGTAAAAGTAAGTAAAGCTTCAAAAATGTACTAAATTGGGCAACACCTTCTTTGTGTTGCTACATAAAAATTTTTCTTTTTACGCATACTGAAAAATGATCAGTCATAGACGTTTTCATTGTACTGAAATGTTCTTCAGAATATGAAATCTTATGAAAGAGAGTCATTTATACTATTCGACGAACCGTTCTAGAAATATATGCGAATCGGTGACCATGCGAAATTATATACGGGCATTCATCTAAGATATCATATGAATTGGTTTTAAACCAATTCTAGTTTTTTTTACATGTTTTATTTATGTTATTCATTCTTATGGCCATATCTGAATTTTGTTCAAAATCGCACGGTATAAAAAAATGTTTAGGGGTACTCATTGTTCTAGAATTCTCTTTAGTACATTTTCAATAGCTGTAAATCTTGTTTAAGATGTTTTTAACATTTTATGGACTTTCATAACCACATAATACTGAAACTTCCTGTTATCCGATTGCCGTTTGGTACGGTGAAAAAAAATATATATTCCGGATTTAATTTTGATGTTAGTTTCTGTCGCTGAAGATCACAAGTGTAGCGAGTGACATACACATCTCATTACATATTATTATTAAATTATGTGGATGCATGTTAGCTATATATGCCTAGAACTATTGTTGAATTGACATTGCTTGTGATTTAGAAGTTTTAAGCTTTAAAAATTTATAAAACTGTAGTTTACTCACTTGGGCATTATGGCAGTAGTACGCATTGAATTGCAGTGAAAATACTGCAATTGAAGTGAAACGACAGCTTGTGGGGATGGAGTAGGCAATAGCATTGCTGTACCACTTGATCCTTTTTTTATTTCTTGATAGTCCAGAACAGATTCGACTCTGTATTTTCAGGAAAGCACATATGTCTTGCGGGGTAAATTAAAGGCCGTTGCGCTTTATGCTGTAGCAACTAAAATCTTTATTTACGATGAGCTACGAGTATTACAAGCAAAAAATATTTTTTCATAATACAATATACAATTCACACATGTTGCAAGTTAGAGCTAACCTGAATAATTCCAAAACCAAAAACTGACTGGCTTAAAAAACAAAACGCAGTTATTTTTTTAGTTTTCTAAATCAAAGCTACGCCTACTAACTCTTACATTTTTGCAAATCATCTAGTGCTTCATCTATTTTCGTACAAAACGACCAGGAACGACCTAAGGACCTGCTAGCCACAAACGTATTTTATATTTATTCAGCGTTACCAAGGAGGCGGTTTTGTAATTCGTCCTGTTCGAGTGATTCGTTGGGGTATAAAAGTGTTTCCATTCTCAAGGAACCTAATACCTCGGGTTATTGCACCGTAAGGTGGAGCGGTGGACGTAGCGTTTGAGTTTGTTCTTTCTTGTGTGTCCACGGACGCTGGTTGTATGTTTTCTGTAAACTCTGGTCTATCTACTGGCGTTTGATCTAAAGCGTTATAAACATTCACTTTCTGGTGATCGATATTATTGTGTGGTGAACCAGTGTCACGTGGTAAGGAGTCCCTAGGCGCTGGCTGAGAGGACTGCGTAGTGACTTGTGGATTCAATGGCGTTTGCCTGTAGGAACTGTCCCCGTCAAGGTTTTGGTCAACGATACTGTGCCCGTCGAGTCGGCTTGATGTTCGACTTCACCAAAATAAAGCTGAATCCAAATTATTGAGGTATTACCTTCGCGGTTCTTTATTTTAAGCGTGAAGGAATTGCTACACCGCCTAATAGCCTCATAGGAGCCCTCGCAAGGTGACTGTAATGCCCTTCGCACTGAGGGTGTCCTAACGAAAAGAACTTGAAGCTAGATCGCTTAGAATAGTTTGAGGCTGGAATCGGCCTGATGTCTGCAAAGAAATCGCGCAACATGGTGACGTATTCTTCCTGCGGAAAGAATTGTGAACTCTGGAAGAGGTCGCTACGAAGGCGTAAGCTTTCCCCGTACACTAGTTCGGCCGGTGTAGCCAGAAATTCTTCCCTGAGCACTGTTCTAAGAGCTAGAAATACAAAAGGTAGGTTTTGTCCAGAATTATTCTCTATACGCCATTAGAGCGGCTTTTAGAGTCCGGTGTCGGGTGATAAGCCGTTATTCGATTGCGCTCGAAGCGTGCTAATTTTGAAAGTTCGGATAAAAAAGCTGATGATCGTCCGAGGTACTCCAAAACGAGATATCCATACCTTGCACAGAGCTTGTGCTACTGTTTCAGCATTCACGTCGACTAGGGGAATTGCCTCAGGCCATCGTGTGAACGTATCGATGATTGTGTGACAATACCTATATCCTTGGGAAGGTGGTAGAAGACCTACAATGTTGACGTGAAGCCCTTTGAAACATAAAAAACTAGGCTGAAATGCGCCTAGGTTGTTATAAATATGCCTAGAAATGTTGCTTCGTTGTCAGGCCAGACAGTAGCGTCCCCAGATTTAGCTATCCTTATTCATAGAGGGCCAAAAATACCTTGTCGTGACCATCTTGTTAGTGGCCCGTTTTGCTTGCCAAAATTTCACAACATAATTCTTTGTTGGTTCCGGAAATCGATTGGTTCTCGAATATAAATTGCGAATTTTGGAGAATATTGTGAAGCTCTGTGTCCTTATCATAGGCCTCCGCGATAGCCGCGAAGTCTATGGTACTAGAAAGGTTTAGTTGGTTAAGTCCGGAAAGAATATCGGCTACGACATTCTCTTTACCCGTAATGAACCTAACATCTGTTGTGAACCGACCGACGGAGTCCAAATGCCGAAGTTGTGGAGGAGACGCTTCCTATGAATCTTGTTTGAACGCAAAGGTTAGGAGTTTCCCTATCGTAAGTGCTATACTTGCTCTCCGCGGCGGTGAGTTTAACTGAGTAAAAGCCGAAACGTTGCCAATCGTTCCCCCATTTATGATGGACAGCGGTGCCGATGGCAGTATCCGACGCATCGACAAACAATTCTAATTCTGCGAAAAGCTTGGGATATGCAAGGAATGTGTTTTATGCTAGTTGATTTTTGGCAAATTCGAAGGCTTCTATGGCGTCCTTAGTCCACTCGATTTTTTGAAGACCTTCTTACTTGGGCCCTGTCAGGTAACTGTTTAAGATTGAGTGGTCTTTGGCTGCCAACGGCAGTAATCGGCGATCAAAATTTATTATCCCGAGAAAGCTTCGTAATTCTCTGACATTTGTTGGCTGCTTCAAGTCTGAAATAATTTCGACACGTTCCGGTGACCGTTTAATACCTTGAGCTGTAACTGAATGCCATAAAAATGTTACTTCTCTTTGTAAAAATGCGCATTCTTCGACATTAGTTATCAGACCGAATTCCTTTAAACGTTTAAAAACCAATTTCAGATGTTTGAGGTGTTCGACTGTGGATTTAGAGTCTATTAAGGTGTCATCTAGGTAGATAAAACAAAAAGAAAATTCCGGAAGAATACCGTAAATGAATCTTTGAACTCGAAGAGTCCAAACGGCATGCATATAGCTGTTTTTGGGATGTCCTTGGGTTCAGTAGTTATCTGATGATATACCTTCTTTAAATCCACTGTCGAAAAGAAGTTACAACCCTGCAAACGATAAGTAAAATTCGTGTATGACTGGAATTGGGTAACAATCTGGTATGGTGCGAGAATTGAAGGATCTGTAATCACCGTATGGCCTCCATTCAGCATTTTTCTTATTCACCAAGCTACTTTCTGAGGGTCTGAAAATGCCCTTTGCCAACATGAAATGGAATTCCTTCCGAGCCACTACTAGCCTTATTAGGTGCAAGGCGTCGTACCTTTGAGACGACTGGTGGACCTTCGGTGAGTATATGGTGTGTGGTTGTTTGCTTTAGTGGACTAGTCAGATTTCTTTCTAAAGTGGTAGCATGATATTTGTGTAAAAGATTTCGAATTGCGGGCTCGATTGATTGGTCAAAAAGTACCGAAAGAGATGGAAATTGTGTTGTCACTATTTCACCACGAGAACTAAGTGATGTGGGTGGATAGATGAGAATTTACCTTTTTTCATCTTCCAATGACCCATAGTGACTCAGGAAGTCTGCGTCCAGAATTGGTCTGGAAACGTCTGCCACAATGAAAAACCACGAGAAGGAATGCTTCAAACCGAAGTATGAAGCATTTTTCGGCCAAACGTTTCAATGGTCGTGGAGTTTGTCGCGGCCAACCGTAATTTTGACTTAAATTGTCGATCAGTTCAAGATGGTGAGACATCTTACCCAGTGTCAACTAAAAAAAATTATTTGAAGGTTTATCGAAAATATACAAACGACTGTTCATAGAACCACTTCCACCCGCCGTCAATGGTAGAGTACAACTTAGTTTGTTTCAAATTCCGAAATTGTTATTTTGGGTCTGAAATTTGCATTGCTAGTTTTTAAACTTGAAATTGCAGCGAGGAATGCACTTCTTTGCCTGTTCCCAAAACTTCACATGGTACCAGCAGTATTTGCCTGCCCCTTTTACGCTATTTAAAACCTGTCTAGGCGCAAACTCATATCCAAGAGAGCTACTTTCGGGAGTTTCTTGTTGATAACTAATTTCTCCAAGATTCTTACTCTGCTGGACAATGTCTCAAAAACTTTTGAATCTTCCCTGGAAGGACTAACAGTATACACTTCTGATCTAGTATTGACTTCGGCTATTTTGTCAGCGTAGTCTTCTAGTACATCCAGCTTCGCCGGATTACCAGCCAAGATAGCATTCATCTGCAAGGGCAATCGTTGTACCCAGAGAGGTTTCAAGACTTTATCTTCCTGCTTCAAACCATCCAGGATCCTCGCCTTACGCAGCAATTGGGAAGGCTTTACGTCTCCCAAAGGCAGCTCAGTAAATCGTTGTTTGATTTGTTCCTCATTACTCGATAACCTAGAAATCAACACCTCGTTCAACTTAGCATATCGCTCCCCTTCAGAAGGGGATGCTACCACATCGCTGACCAACCTTACGACGCTTTCATCGAGGGCGCTGATGGCATCGTACAACATAGTTTTCTGTTGATTTATTTTAGCAAGAGAGAATTGTGCTTCCAACTGGACGAACCACAACTCCTGTGAATTTTCCAAGAAGGAAAATTCTTGATCGCCACGGAATTAATGTTCATCGTCTCAGATTGTACTGGATCGGGAGCGGGATTAGCCGCCCCTTTCTCCGTGAAGTTTGAAATGATGTTTACACCAATTACTTGGGATGCCCCTGGCAAGTCCTCCACAGAAAACCAACGTATACTTAAAATATCACGTTGAACAAAATCGAATTATTGGAACACAATGAGCGAGATTATCTGAGTGGAGAGGACTAGATGACTTGCGAAACGTTTACAATATCTATGTCAATGTCTGGAAATAGTATAACACCTTAGTTTACAAACGTGTAAACGTATATAAACTGAACAACAGAATCAATTAAAAGTTAATAACAATAACAAGAAAAACAAACAAAACTTACATAACGCAACGCAAACAATAATTATCTTTATCTTACTCCATCCTTTCAACTGCTTAGCGGTACTTCTGTTTTGCGGTACGGACGTCCCAATTGAGCGATCTTGTAAGTCTTAAGAAATTGTGGGGTCCTGAAGGTTTTGCGGAATTTTGAATATGGTTGTTGAACTGCTGCTGATTACTTCACTTTTTCTATCTGCAAAAAGGCCAGAAGTTCTTCAATAGGTATTCTTGAGGCGATGCTTCCTCTTAAGATGTTCAATCGTTTCTAGTCCCACATAATAATACCATGCCGATTTATTAGAGCTACCTGAGGCTCTGTTTCTTGCCCAGGACCTGGCAGGAAGTGAGGGTAATCTTCATTCCGAAGGCAGGCAGAACAGGCCATATCGAGGCAAAAGACTTTAGACCTATCAGCCTCTCCTCCTTTATGCTTAAAATCTTGGAGAGATTGATAGAGGTGTATATAAGAAATGTTTGGCAGGGCGGCAGTGGTAGTCAGCATGCTTATACAAAAGGGAAATCGGAAGAGTCGGCACTACATGCAGTGGCTTCTGTTGTTGAGAGGTCCCTACAGTATAAGGAGTACCCTCTAGGTGCTTTCCTGGATATTGAGGGGGCTTTTAATAACGTGAAGACGGAGGCTATATTTCATGGACTGAGAAGGGTGGGTGTTGATAAGTATTTATGTGACTGGATCAACTCAATGCTTCTCAGTAGAAAGATCAGCTCCTGCTCAGGAGACGCTATTGTCAAAAGAGCAGTCTATAGAGGTACACCGCAGTGGGGGGGGGGGTGCTATCACCACTCCTGTGGCTACTGGTAATGGATGAAATCCTCATCAAGTTAGAGAGAGAGGGCTTCAAGGTAGTTGCCTACGCGGATGACATATGCATCCTGGTAACTGGCAAACTTCTCTCTACTATTAGCGAAAGGCTCGAGTGCGCGCTGCTTAAGCTGGATAACTGGGCCAATAATAGTGGATTAAGGGTGAACCCCTCAAAGACGAAACTAATCCTTTTTACTAGAAGGAGGCGGGTGCAAGATTTCAGACTTCCAATGCTGGGAGGAGAGGAGCTTACTCACTCCAATGAAGCGAAGTATTTGGGTGTCGTCCTCGATTCCAAATTGAACTGGAAGGCTAATCTACAAGAACGTGTGAAGAAGGCCAGTGTGGCCTTCTACACGTACAAGAGAATATTTGTCGGAAGTTGGGGATTAAAACCCAGGGTGGTACACTGGATGTACACAGCCATAGTTTGGCCCATCCTCTGCTACGGCTCTAAGGTCTGGTTGACGGCACTGACGAGGAACTGTAACCTTGTTGTGCTGTCAAAAATCCAGAGAGCCGCCTGTATGGGTATAACTGGGTGTCTGTGCAGCACGCCCACGGCGGCATTGGAGGCCATTGTGATGTTTGCTTCAGGGAATCGTGTAATGCTGTTCATGATTAATCAATTTCTATTAGACGAACTTTGATTTTAATTTTAAAATAGGCAGAGGGCTGCAGAACTCACTTTTTGATGGCTTGAGAAGCCGCTGTGGTTTTATTAAGGCAGAATATGCCGCTTCAGAGATGGGATGGCAGAGTATGCCGATGTTGTGAGGCAGAGGATGCCGCTGTTCAATAGTATGGCAGAGTATGCCGATGTATACTATGTATTGAGGCAGAGTATGCCGCTGTTCAAAAGGATGGCAGAGTATGCCGATGTTTACTATGTATTGAGGCAGAGTATGCCGCTGTTCATTAGGATGGCAGAGTATGCCGATGTTATTGCGAAAAATAATAGACACCTTTCGATAGTCAAATTACTTCTGATTTTGATTGATCAGGCACTGGTTATTTATACAATTTTCTTACATACTATACAATGTGTCTAATAATTCTAAAGGGGGGAGTTATTGCAGAATTGCAATACTTGAAGCAATAATCGAATTCATTGATCATAGTTGCAGTGTCAACAATTCTGATCACTGAATTTCATAATGAATCACTTTTTATTGGTTTGGTAGAGCGATGACCTCAGATACATTAATGTTTTCATAATTGAACATTTTTGCTTGCAAAGCGAAATTTGCGTATGTTGCAAATTCTTCTTAAGGTCGAGCAAACTTTGTTTGTTTTGTTTTTCTTTTCGTTTATCTTTCTGATTTCTGTTTATTTTTCTTGTCTTTTGTCATGGCTCTACAATACATGGTTAAGGCATGTAACATTATCTGTTGGGAGTGACTACAAGTTAAGTTGAAATATATTATTCTTTCATAGCTTTACACATTGCTTGACCTATTGCCGCTGGACCTTTATTTTAAGGGTGTGGCGGCAACTAGTGCTGTCAGGCTGAGAGCGGGGGGCTGGTGGAAGGAGAGGGGTTTTGGGCACTCCAATATACTCCATAAGATTGACTGTAGGGACTGCAGGTTAGAAACAGATATCAAGTACCCATCCTGACTTTTGGTTGGGGTATCAACGCAACGATACCCACCTAGAGTGACTGGGAGGGGCAGGGGGTGGTCATTACATCCGATATTTCTATATTTACGGATGGCTCCAAGACGAGTGCGGGCACAGGGGTTGGAGTGTACTCTAGAGATCTCCAGTGGCACGAATCTTATGGACTGCCTGACAAATGCACTGTTTTTCAGGCAGAGCTCACAGCGATTTATCAGGCGGCAACATTGGTATCCATGTGCAGAGAGCCCGCACGGCACATCTGCAAATATACCGATAGCCAGGCAGCCATCAGGGCGCTGGATGCTGGGCATGGTAAAATCAAAATTGGTGCAGTTATGCCAAACAAGGCTTGAGGAATTGACTGTAAGGCACAAGGTGACTCTAAGCTGGGTACCTGGCCATAAGGATATCTCAGACAACGAGATGGCGGATGAGTTGGCCACAAAGGGCTCCGAATTGGATAGCTCCGCAGCTGTAGCTTACGTGAAGTTGCCAGTCGGAGTTTCAAAAGAGGAAATCATCAGGGAAGTCTATTTAAAGGCAGGCCTCCGATGGACCAGCAGGGATACTTGTCGTATTGGGAGGCAATTGTGACCTGTATATGACAGGAAAAGGACAAGGGAACTGCTTAACAGCAGCAGGGCAAATACCAGGAATCTAGTAGGGGTCATGGCGGGTCACTGGGCCATTGGGGACCATGCTAGAAGACTGGGAATGGCGGCAAACGATTTCTGCAGGAGTTGTAGGGACTCAGAGGAAATTGAATCCGTCAAGCATGTGCTTTGCGAATGCCCTGCTCTGATGAATAAAAGAGGTAGGCTACTAGGTAGCTACTTCTTTTCAAGTCTGGAGGAGCTTCAAAGTATAAACTTCAGAGCCATCCTGAGTTTTCTGAGTGAGGCAGGATGGATCTAGGCTAAAGGTCTTGGATATATCCTGAGTTTCCCAACGAAAGCAGGATAAATCCACGGCTTGAAGGGTTATCTCATGAGGTCTAGGTGCACAATGGACCCGTTGGAGGTCTAAGTGAGGCTGGCTGGTTTTCCAGCGGCACCCCTCTTACCTAACCTAACCTAACCTAGTCCCACATGTTTAAAAAAAAACACGTGAGAGAATGTGTTGGTGAAGGTGTCCGGTCAAGTGGATCGCTGCCAGAGGTATATGTTCAGAGTTAGTCTCCTCAAATCCTCTAGTGGTTTTTCTGCTCGGCGCTAGGGATGATTCTAAGTCATAGTATATAAACCTAAACAAATATCTTAATTAAAAGCGGAGTCGGACTATAAACGTATTTGCTTGGCTATCGTCAACACAGCCTTCGTTGACGAGACCTTAAATTGCTGTGAATTATGTTCTTCGGTCAGCAAGTGTGGGGATGGTGTGGGCAAAAGCCTTGCTGTATCACTTGATCTTTTTATATTTCTTGATAGTCCAGTACAGATTCGACTCTGTATTTTCAGGAAAGCACGTATGTCTTGCGCGATAAATCAAAGGCCGTTGTGTTTTATGCTGTAGCAACTAAAACCTTTATTCGCGATGTGCTAAATCTTATTTCCTAATACAGGATACACTTCACACATGTAGTAAGTTAGATTTAGCATGAACAATTCCAAAACCAAAAACTGACTGGCTTAAAAAACAAAACGCATTTGTTTTTTTATTTTTCTAAATCAAAGCTACGCCTACTAACTCTTACATTTTTGCAAACATCTAGTGCTCCATCTTTATTCGGACAAAACCACCACGAACTTCCTAACAACCTGCCAGGCACAAAAGTGTTTTATATTTACAGCCACATGCTCTCCTATCAGCGACTATTACTTGACTATCAGAACCAGCTCGTTGCAGTGACAGGTTTAATAGATGGTATTAGTATCTTAAAATAAACATCAGCCAAACACCGGATACAACATAGAACAAGGAAGTTAAAAAAAGTTAAATATAGCAATAAAATTAATTATTATATAGACGTTTTTTTACAACTACTTAGAAACGTCAACAACAAAATGCTCATCCATATTATCAACAGTAATGTACATGCGATTAATAGGTTCGTACATGCTGAAGTTAGACTTTAAGGAGGTAACATGCAAC
Organism: Dioctria linearis; assembly: GCA_963930735.1. Taxonomy (NCBI): domain Eukaryota; kingdom Metazoa; phylum Arthropoda; class Insecta; order Diptera; family Asilidae; genus Dioctria; species Dioctria linearis. Next base: position 165,165,455 of record OZ005742.1, on the reverse strand, counting down.
ACAGGTAGCCTTCTTAAATTTAAAAGCATCAAGCCTTCGTAGGGTGAAAGAATTAATGAATTATTCCAGGGTAGGTGCCTGACAGCAAATCATGGGAAGTTCCGCTGAACGGACTCGATATGGGTGGTTTGTTTACCGTAAAATGGAGTTAACAGCTGGCTAGCGTATTTAAGTAGTGGTCTTACAAATGTACAAACGCAATCATATGGTAGCATTCTCGAATGCACCAGCATTTAATAAAAGAGTTATTCTTTGATACCGTGCAGTTTATGTGGGAGATAAAATTTAATATATGATCACATTTCGACACCAAAGTCACATACAGATAACACACGGGGAATCAAGGAATCCGAGAGCTCATAATCATAAATGATTTGTTTCTAATTCCAATGGAAAGTCATAGCCTCACATTTGTCGATATTGATTACCAAATTGCTGCTCTTGCAAGCTCATTGGCGATGTGGCAATTACTCGTCATATCGACTCGCTCGAGCACCGTCGCAATGTTGGATGCCTTTCTTTCCTTTATCGCTATATGCATGGTCAATGTTCTGATGAAATATCTAGTCTGATCCTTTGTAGAATAGTTCCTGCACGCACTACTCGCGCTGCATCCCGCGCTTATCCTTTTACCCTTCAAATTACCTTCGGCCGTACACTAAAATTCCGTGATGCTTTCTTATCCCGAACTGTGCGAATGTGGAACAGTCTACCATCTTCTGTCTTTCCTCCGGCATACAACCTGCGAAAGTTTAAGGGCGACATACATCGGCACCTCCGCCGCTCTCCTCATATCCCTTAATCCTTTCCCTATCTCCTTCCTGCCACGCTGTGCTTTGCATCATAGGGTATCCGCTAAGCTTGGCTTAATAATATAAAAAAAAAAATTGTAAAATTTCTGATGTACTTGTTCACAATCGCGAAAGTACAGTGCCTCACAAAAGAGACAGTGTTGTCAATAGATATAATAAAGAACAGCGGTCTTAAGATGGAATGTCGAAATAAGATTTGATATCTAAATAAGACTCCGTCCAATTAAGAAATGCCAAAGGGAACCCATACTTTTCCATCTTAAAGAGTATCACGGAGTGAGATAACTTGTCACACGCTTTACTAAAGACAGTATAAATAAAACCTGTCTGGTACCCTTTTGCAAATCTTCCAATGGTATCCAAAACGAATTCCAACAAGTTAGTGGTTGTACACTTGCCTGAAATAAACCCATGTTGGTTTGAAAAGAGTATATTCCTACACGACGTCGATAGTTGACAGTAAGTGATAGATTCGAATAATTTAGGAATGTAACTTAAGTTTGCAATAGGTCTGTATTTGTAAATTTCATTTTTACTACCTATCTCTTTTGTGGATAGGTATGATAAAGGAGAAACAACCACTATCGCACAATTTTTGGAAACGAATTCTCAACGGAGCTGCCAGGGAAAGGCAGCAAGACTTAAAAAAGCCTGAAAGGTTCCATCCGGACCCGCTGTGTCATTTGGAAGCCCATTAGTATGAACGAGTATATCACCTTGTGTAATTGATGGGATAGTAAATGAAACGTTATGTGAGTCGTTCATATGACTGAAGTTGCTATTTCGAGGTTGCAAATTCGACGAGGCAAATGCATTATTAAAGAATGAAGCAAACATATTATATATTTCAGACGTGTCATCACTAACAGAATCCTTTTACTCCATTGTATTGTGATAGTTGTCTATTTTTTTCTTCATATTAATAAACTTAAAAAAGATGCGTGGGTCACTAAATAACTTTCCATGCATGTTTTGAATGTACTCATCATGGAGTGTGGAGGAAAGCTCTTTGAACTCATTATAGGATGTGAGGCAATTGTTGTGATCCATAATGTCTTTGTCCCGCATATAACATTTCCACAGTTTATTCTTTCTATTTTTAAGTCGTTTCTGTTTTTTATTGAACCATGGAGGTAATGCTTTAGTCAACCGCTGACGCTCGCGGAGAACATAATAAGAAAACAAATCGAAAAGAATTATGTAAAACTTAGAAACGTCTTCATCAGCACTATTGCAAGACAGCAATGTGTTAAAATCAATACAGGTAAGTCTGCTAGAAAGTTCCGAGAAGTCAGCTTTTCAAAAATTAAATAGTATTGTGTTTTGTCAGAATTTGTTATGTTCTGGGTTTCATAATAATATGTAACTAGTAGAGGGTTGTATTTGTCAACAGTAGACATTATAACAGCGCCAGGTTTAACTAATGAGTTACCCGCGTCAGTAGCAAATACCGGGTCTAACTATCTACCCATATGTCATCTTTACATTACTGATTTGGCTGGGAAAAGTGATTGCCTTGTTACCAACTTATTAAGTGGAAGATAGTCACCGTCATCGACATTAAGTACCCTTTGTATATTGGGTAAGTTAAAATCACGAATAAGTAGTAATTAGTCATGAGGTGCCATCTTGCCATGGATAAGTTTAAATGCTGAAATGACTAATTCTAACCTTTGTCGTCAACGATATGCATGGCACCTGGAGGACTATAGTATGTATAAGAATTTTAAGAGAGACAACGTAAGAACTATAAGTGCGATGTCGGGAGTATAGGAGCGACTGGGAAGCTCAATTTGACTACAACTAAAGTAGTTTTAATAAGAGAGGGGTACGCCTCCGCCACCAGCTTCAGAATTAGTATGAATATCTCTTCTAAAAATTTGATAAGAATTGCGAAGGCTGTAATGCAGTCAAGTATCAATAAAAGCAACTTATGTATGTATTACAAAACAATTTGCAACAGAGGATTTGAAGATTTGTGCGGTTTTTGTCCGAATCTCCTTACATTTTTATAATAAAGGGTGAGCGATTTGAGTTTTTTTGAGATATCGCTATTTATTTTAGCTGTATTTTTAAGTTGGCGCCCAGAAGGTAAGAATAGTTTAGTAAAAGCGCCAGAGGGGCAAAATGTGGGACCTAATAACTTGTCCTGCACTCCGCGGAAAGAGTTAAAACAAAGGATTCAACCGGTTTAGATCATTTACTAATTTTCGATAATAAATAACATCCGTTGCGATATTTTTGGACTTAAGATACTGAAAGATGCCTTCACACAACGTTTCTGGAGAAAAATGGGTGACGAAAACACACGAGGGTTTTGGTACCGTTCTCATAGAGACACCCATACCATTTCCTAAAGAGAAGACAGACGAAGTGTCATTCGTTACTGTAGAAGCAGATATGATGTGAATCGGATCACAGTTCACTGTAGTTTGAACAGAGTCCTCCACTTTGTAGCTGATTTACGACTATGTACATCAGATACAGGAGAGTTAGGGTCTACCCCCTGCTGTACGAGAGGTAATGGTTGAGAGTCAGAGTTAGACGAATCTGGAGCCAATATCCTGACACTAGTTGCCATAGATCTGATTAGACTTGAGTTCTCGAAAATCGTAGATGACCAAGACTCGACAGCGCCTTCAAATCACTTTAAGCTGCGCCATAGGTCATCGATAACTGGAAAGTAGCGAACTGTTTGGATTCTGAGAGACAGATGTCGAGTGATCTTTGCAAAACAGTAGTACAAATGTACCATTTTGGTACTTTCTAATTTATTTGGTAAGATGCTACGAAATATTATCCAATTTTACTAAATAAAAAGGTGCCAAAACAATGAGAAGAGGATTTGACTATTTAACGATACCAAAAATCCGCGAGTATTTGCAAATATTTCCCACTTTTTTGCATTATTTAAGTCTTTCTCAGAGCGATTGTTTTCTACCTTGAATAATATTAACACTGACAATAAAAATCGATATTAAACCAATTATTTGCTGCAATTTATTACCGCCATTTTTTTGTGGGTAATTTATAAATTTTTTTTTTCCTATAAGACACATCTCTACGAGTAATAAGGTTGTATTTTGTTTCATACATGAGTGAGAGTACTGCACTGTTGTGCTGCTTTTATAATTTTAATCGAATTGGGGCTTTTTTTTGGTTCACTTGGTACATTTGCGTATATTTTTTGGTACATGATGAAATTCTTTTGTGGCAGCGCTGGAACCTACCCATCGGACCACCTTTCATCCGAAATAAGCCCGAAAAATGGCAGCATTTGCCACTATGTGGCGTAATTATGTATATTATTTCGTTTTGCTCATGGAAGAAGTAAATCTAAAGAACATTTTGAAGAGCGTTAGGCGTAATTTTGTAATATAAAACAAAATTTTGAGCTGCCACTGACACAATTAACAACAAAAGAAAAAGTTGAGAACAGAAAAACGTAAACAAAGAAATATTTTGAAGACTTATCTTGACATTTTTGTTTCCCTTCCCTTTTTACACCCTGAATGAAATCTATAGGGTACCTATACTAAGTTTGTCATTCTGTTCGTGACACCTACAAATAATGCTTATGGAGCAATATGGTTTGGACACCCACACATAATATCAAAAGTTATTTTGATTTTTGTATGCCCGTCCGTCTCTTCGTCTGTCCGTCTGTCCGTCACTGCGCTCGATTACTCGAGAACGCGTTCACTTAGAAAGCTGAAATTTTGTACACGGACTTAAAAAAAATACAATTAGGTTCGAAAATGAGACAAATCGGGCAACTCGTTCGTGCGGTTGCCATGTAAAAATTTCGTTTTCCACTATATATTTCGGACATGCCTGAGAGCTCGTTGACATACAGGGCTGAAATTTGGTACATGATGTTTTCATAGTTATAACAAATAAGACCTAAAAATGGAATAAATCGGGCAACCGCTCTTGGTGTTGCCATATAATAATTTCGACTTTTTACGGATCCTGTGAAAACGATTAATCCTGTACCAACAACTTCTTCAGAATATGAAATCCAATAAAATTGGTTATAATAAATTTTTTTGTCCGACGAGCGGTTCTAGAAATATATGCGAAAAAACTCTGTAAAAACCAAAATTGCTCAAATGGGTGACCATACGAAGACTCATCCAGGTTATCACAAAAATTGGTCTTTTAGACCAATCCTAGCTCTTTTACTTGTTTCATTTCTATCTAGTTTAATTTCAGGACTTCACCTTGTCTGAAAAAGCCTGCCCGGGATTATTTCGGAGATAATTGCAACAGTACCGCACAGCAAAATTCACAGTTGAAATATTCTCCTATGTATTAATGTAAGTCTAAGGCTTTTTTCTACCCTAGATGAAATCATAGGGTATACTAAGTTTGCCATTCCGTTTGTACTACCTAGAAATAATGATGGTAGAGCAAAATGGAGTGGCCACATACGCGTAATATTAAAAGTTATTTTGATTTTTGCATGCCCGTCCGTCCGCCCGTGTGTCCGTCTGCCGGTTTGTGCTTCCTCACAATAAGTCAAGAACGCATTCACTTAAGGTGCTGAAATTTTAAACAAAGCCTTTTAAAGAAAAGGGAAATTCAAGGTCGAAAATGGATTCAATCGGGGAGCTGCTTCGTAGGGTTGCCATGAAAAAATTTCGTTTTCCACAATATAATCGGACTCTGCATGAAAGCGCGTCAACGTAGAGAACTGAAATTGAGTGCGAGGTGTTTTCATAGCAATAGTATATAAAGTTTTAGGAGTAGACTAAACCGTGCTTTTTGGTGTTGCCATATAAACATTTTGGGTTTTTAGATATCCTGTGTAAACCGTCAGTCCTAGGCGTTTTTAATTCTAATGTTAATTGTTCTTCAAAATATGAAATCCTAGGAATTTTGTTATAATTATTTGACACAATCATAGATATATGCCAAAAAGAACTTCAAAAATCAAACTTGCACAAATGGATGACTATACGAAATTACATACATTCATCTAGCATTGGTCTTGTACCAATTCTAGCTCTTTTACTTCTTTTAATTTAAATTAACACAAATAACGGCATAATTTAATGTTTTTAATTAAATTACACACAAAATACAAAGGCGAGCGCAGAAACACGTATCTGACATTTAATTTGAATTGACAGAATTGACTAATGTAGAGTTCCCTTGGTTAAACTTGGTTAAATTCTTCTACCCTTTCCATGGCTTTGCCTAGAAACCGAGTTTCACTCTCGCCGATGGGGTTTTTAACCGATATTTCGTTTCCATTAGTTACATGCTCAAAGGTTTTTTTAGGTCGAATACGTTTCATTATTTTGGAATGAAATAAATCACAATTATTTCCTTAGAATTGTGAACCGTATTATGCAGCATTAAATAACAAATGTGTTATATCAATATAACAATTATCTGTATGTGGAGCTGTCACAAAGGCGGTAGTAACATAATCCGTTGTTAAAAAACATGTATAAATGTGGGAAACTTCAACCAGTAGGCAATGAAAAAGGTATTATAACGTGTCCGGCAAGCCGACACCAGTCTAATGAAAATTAATTTATACGTGTTCCGACAATAAATGGAAAAAAACTACTAAATCTTGGACATTTTTAATAGTCCTGGGTAATCTAATAAAAGCCAATATTAGCTGTGTTCTTTTGGTTCCGTGCAGTGCACTGCAGAAAACAGGAGATTGCGAATTGAATTGACTTGTAGGATGCATAAAAGTACAAAGGTTTTAGTATAGAGAAAATGATCAAATTGCCATGACTTCAATCCTTGCAAAATGTCAAAATAGAACTTTATAAACTTCGGGGCAAAATTTGGCAGGATTAACGTTTTGTAAGAATTAAAATCATGGCACCTTGATTATTCTCTCTGTACTTTCAAAAAAAAATTTCTACTTCTATGCACTCTACAAGTCAATTCTATTCGCAATCTCCTGTGTTCTGCAGTGCACTGCACGGAACCAAAAAAACACAGCTATTATTTAACTCGGAAATTCAATATCAATTAACTTGTCGGTACTTAACTGTTTTTTTTTATTACGAATGTTATTAAGTATGATTTTATAATTTAATTTTTTTACATTTTTGAACTGATATACAAGTGTGATTATTCACTATGAAATTCTACTATATGTCACCAAATACCCTGATTATTCTGAAAAATACCCGTAAAAAGGAGCGAGTAATTTCGCGGTATTCTATATATCCCTAAAAATTACCTTGATAACAGCGCCATCTGGTAGGCGTTTGACGTATAATATTTGTGTAGGCACAAATTGAGCGACTAGTGACATCAAAACAAGAAAGGAAATGAAAAGTGACAATTCCAAAATTATTACCTGCATCACCTGCTACCGCTTCGCTTAAATAAATAAAATTATACATCCAAATTAAACGTCAGACATGCGCACTACAGTTCAAAATACCTCGATTTATGTGTATCAGGGGTCAGCAATTAACTAGGTAATTCGACTACCCTGAAGCAAATACCCTGTCAAATTTACCCTATGTGTATCATAAGCATTATTTGCCGAATATGCTGGGTAAATAATACAGGCGACATTTCTCTATCGTGCTGATCGTGCTCTGCTCTCTGTTTTACGTGTATTTTCACCCTTGAAACTCAGCCTTGATTCTCTCGGGAGCTGAATGGTAGGTTCTCAAGTGATCGCTTTCTTGAGCTAAGGTAAAGACGGTGGGAGGCTTTTGATCTCTAGTCTCTGGTTAACAGGACCTAATATCCCAGAAATGTTTACTCGGAAAAGACTTTTGTCTCTGTACTACAAAAAATTAGGTCTCCGGAGACTATATTAAATAAGTCTCTAGAGACACGGCACCAAACTGTATACACGAAATTTTAAGTTTGATCTAGGTGTTTTTAATTATCAAGCCCGAAATTGTTAGAAGGAATTATCTCAAAAGTTATCAATATTTTTATGTTATGGGAACATTTAATTTTTTTTTTTTTTTAAAATAACCATAACTCAGACAGAAGGTGGAGAGACGGACAGACGAATGTGGAAATACGAAAATCAAAATAACTTTTAATAACTTTTCCAATCCATTTTGTTCTACTAGCATTATTTCTGTGCGTTAGAAATGGAATGACAAACTTAGCATACCGTATAGATTTCATGTAGGATTTATAAAGATACACCCATATTTTTACCTACTAAAAAATATGTACCAAGTGTACAATATTTTTGTCACACATCCAATTGTGCATTTCCACATTTCAGTTATTGTGTTCAGGAAAGAAAAGGTTAACGCTCCAGCGCAGCTAGCAGTGGCAGCAATCTAGCAAAGTGCATTGCTCGCCCTTATTTATTCAAACAAAATGAATCGAAATTATCGATTCATTATTGTTGATCAGGCGAAATTTAGGTGAAGAAGGTGGGCAATGACACGGCACACGGCACTAGTCGGGAAACTTTTAACTCGGGAACATCAGCGCCGGAATTTATATTTTTTTTATTCTTTTCTCAAATGTTCTATCCTTGAGATTTTAAAAATAGCTGTTTTAGTTTTATAATTTGAATTATTAATTGTTTTATTTTCTTTAAATTTATTTTCAATAAATTATATACTCGCATTTTTCCCGAAGCTTATCTAATTAAACATCCCAACTAACATTTTATGCCTTAATGTTTCTGAATTTCTATTTTACACATCGTTGATTCGAAAATTTTCTGTCGCCTTTCCCATATGGTAACATGCCTCAATGGGCACAACACAAGTTATGAATACGTAAATGTGCCTCTAAAAGTTCCTGTATAGTAACAGTGCCTACAAGGGTACCATTGCTTCATTGTTACTTCCCATTTTGGAATAGTTAGCTAAATATCTCCTTGTATTGTTCCTTAAAGGGCATTCTTCCTAGGGGCATAGTGTGTAGGTCACGAAAACCTAAATGTGCCCAGAATAGTTTCTCAATAAGAAATGTGTCAATAAAAGAATAATTTTTGGTTAGTTACAATATTTACTTCGACATTTGCGTTCCGTGTACTGTCATTCGCAAACAAAGTATAATGGCCGCTAAATTAACATTAATCAAAGAATAAAAAACGTCCATTTTAAACCATTTGTTGAAGTAAAGTCTTCCATATTGAAAGACGGACTGTTTATTAATGGAAGGCGAATAGCTTTGCAAATTAAATACTTTGTTGGTGACTCTCCGGCAAGAGCATTTGTTAAAGGTTTGTACATTTATCATTACCAATTTGTAATATGCATAATTTTAATAATTTTTTGGGTAGAGTTAACTTAAATGCATATCACGGCTGTAACCTTTGGATAGAGGTGGCTTGCCTTAGTATTCCCAGCTCTTTGGGTTCTATATTAGTAGAATTGATAGACAGTGGCGGAGGCGAATATTAGTCTTTAATTTTAGTACTAGAAATTTACAGTTCAGTGGATTACAAACATTTAATTACAATTATTTCATTAATAAGTTCATGAACATAAAATCGAACCTCCTCCGCCCGGTTAAGGAGTTTACTGCTTAGCTACTTTCTTTATCTAAAGGTAACCTATGTATTCTATTTATTGCTCGTTTAATAAGTCCTCTTTCTGTTGGTATGACAGCAACTCGAACCAGACCGTCCTTACCAGGATGAACTGTTTCGATTCGGCCCATGACCCACTTAGACGGTGGTGTATTAGGCTCACTCAGGATGACTAACTCATTTGGTTTGAAAGACGCTTGCAGAATTTTCCACTTTGGGCGTTGTTGCAATGACGTCAGGTAATCCCTACTCCAACGTTTCCAGAATCCCTGCATTAGTGCTTGCAGGTGTCGCCATCGACCTAGATGTGAAGCCTTGGCTTCTGTGAGGTTCGCTTCAGGTATTGAGGTTAGTTCATGCCCAACTCAAGAAAATGTGAGAGTGTCAAGACATCTAGAGGGTCGATTTCATTTGACAGTGGGCAAAGTGGCCGCGAGTTTAGAATCGACTCAATTTGTGCCAGTAAGGTTGTCATCTCCTCAAAGGTGAGCCTCTCCAATGACCCGTCGTAAATGTGATTTAACGGATTTTAGGTCCACCTCCCACAGGCCACCAAAGTGTGGAGCTGATGGTGGTATGAAATGCCACTTAATATTATTTTGGGAAAGAAAATTGCATATTAGTGGATTATCATAGGAAATTAGGGATAATTATCGAAGCTCATTGATGATACGATTAGCGCCTACGAAATTCGTGCCATTGTCAGCATAAATGTCGCTAGGAATTCCTCGGCGAGCGACAAATCTACGAAATGCAGCTAGGAATGCCTCTGTTGACAAGCTGCTTACATGCTCTATATGTAGTGCTTTCGTCGAGAAACAAACAAATAAAGCAATATAAGCCTTGGATAATCTTGTTGATCTACCAAACTTAGTTGAAATTTCTATGGGGCCAGCGTAGTCTACTCCCAGGCGTAAAAATGGTCGGCTGATGGATACACGATGCTCTGGTAAGCTTCCCATTAGTTGTTGGGTCGTACTTGTCCTGTGGCGAAAACATACTATGCATTTGTGAGTAATTTCCTTCACAAGTTGCCTCAGTTTGATGATCCAGAATTCTTGTCGAATAATGGAGATTAGCTCTGTAACCCCTGGATGCAGATATCTGTGATGTATTTCTTGAACTATTAACCTAGCGATGAAGTTCTCGCTTGGCTGGATTCGAGGATGCTTCGTGTTGAACTCTAGGCTTGAATGTTGCAAACGGCCACCTACCCGTAGTACGCCATCATTATCTAGGAATGGGTGTAAGTTGATGAGTGGACTTTTCATTGGTAGTGATCGTTCAGCTAATATTTGATTTATTTCTTTAACAAAGGTTTCAGATTGAGCCCATTTTATTATTGTCGATGAGGATTTCTGCAACTCGTGTGCCTTTAGTAGGCCTTGTGTGCGGTTTTTTCCTTCCTGTTGTCTCACGTTGTGGATGAAATGTAGGCAGTAGCTAAGGATGTGAATTAGTTTGGTCCATGAAGAGCAACGTGACGACAATTGGTGTAACATATGTTGAGATGCTTCTGAGTGATTTATAATTAAGGTGCACTTTCGTTCTTCCTTTTTTACAGCAGTTGACTCATTCGTATTTTGATTATATGGCCAGGCAGCATTTTCCTTCCTTAACCAAGGTGGCCCTTGCCACCACAGGTTGCATTTGGCAAGCTCTTCTGGTGGTATTCCTCTGGACACAATATCTGCGGGATTATCTGCTGATGGAACATATTTCCATGGGGATCGAGGAATGGTGTCGAGAATTTATGAGGTTCTGTTGGCAACGTACGTTTTCCAACGTCTAGGAATGTCAGAAAGCCAGGAAAGAACAACGGAAGAGTCACACCAAACATGAATTGTCTCATTTTGGAAACTTAGAGCTGCCATCACACTGGACATTAACCTGCTTAAGAGAAGAGCAGCACATAATTCCAATCTTGGCAAGGATACCTGATTCAAGGGTGCTACCTTTGATTTGGCTGTAACAAGGTTGATACAAACTAGTCCATTTCTATCGATAGCTCTCCAATATATAACCGCCCCGTACGCAAGCTCAGAAGCGTCCGAAAACCCATGAAAATGTATGTCGTTCTAAGAATGGCATATTAAGCGGGGAATCTTGATTTTAGATATAGCATCCAAGTTTTCCTTAATTTTTTTCCATTTCTGAGTAATAGTAGAAGGAAGTGGATCGTCCCACTGCATATTTGGCAACCATAATTGTTGAAAGAGTATTTTCATTGTAACCACGATTGGTGCTAACCAGCCTAAAGGATCAAATAAGCGCGATGACTCTGACAGGAGACTTCGTTTTGTTATCGTTTCATTTGATGGAAGTGAAACTTCAAATAAAATATATCCTGTTGTGGGTCCCATTGTAGTCCCAGAATCATTGTGGCCTCATTGCTGTCATGAATGGTTAATGCTGGTACAGAACCCACAGAAGTTATAGAAGTGAAGTTAGATCGCCATTTGGTTAAATTGAATCCGCTTGCTCGTAGAATTGCTTTTAATACGTCTTGAAGCCTGATGGCCTCAGCTTCAGAGTCAGCACCTGATAAAAGATCGTCGACATAAAAATTATTTTGAATGATGGAACAGGCTTCAGGAAATAAATGTGTATTATCAATGGCGATTTGATTTAATGTCCTCGTAGCCAGGAAGGGAGCCGAGGAAGTGCCGTAGGTTACAGTTGTTAACCTGTAGTGTTTAATTGGTTGCGATGAGTTTTCCCTCCAGACAATCCGTTGAAAGTCTCGATCTTTCCTTGTTATCTTCACCTGGCGGTACATTTTCTCTATGTAGGCAGAAAACGTAACCTTGTGCTTTCTAAAGCTGAACAAAATTGAGACTAGGTCTCTTTGAATCGTTGGCCCAGTCATTAAATTATCATTCAATGATAGTCCTGAAGCACTCTTGCAAGATCCATCGAAAACAACTCTTATTTTGTTGGAAGGTGAGGTTTTAAACACCGCATGATGTGGTAAGTAAAAATACCTTTCTGGCCTCACATTCAATTCCGCAGTGGGAATTTGCTCCATGTGTTGTAATTTGTGGTACTCTGCCATGAATTTCACGTAATATTCCTTGTTGAGCGGATCCCGTTTGAAACATTTCTCGATTGAATACAGTCGGCTAATGGCATTAGACTCTGACTGACCAAGCTGAGGTTCCGAATACTTAAATGGGAGAGATAGGACAAAATATCCACTTTTATCACGGTAAAAACTGAATTTGAAATGTTCTTCGCATTGAATCTTGTTGTGACTCAGGTACCAATGCCCTAAATCACAACCATAAGGTCAATACATCAAAATATTGTCCTACACAATATATTGATGTACCTCATAAATGACCACCACCAAACCTCGGGGAGTGCTTTTTCAATCCGCCGGCGGATAACACGTGAAATTCTTCCTTCATTTTGTGTCTACGAAAATTTTGGTAACTAAGTTTGCCTCAAATTAAAAAAAATAATTCTTATTGTGTTGAAATCAAATAATAGTGTAAATATTCAAAAATTGTGTGAAAAATAAAAATTGTGTAAATATTGTAAAAATTGGGTTAAAACCCTAAAATTGTGTAAAAAACAAAAAACCAAAAAAATTGAGCTGAAATCCACTAATTGTGTAATACTTCAAAAAAATTGTGTTAGAACCAAGTACAGTTTCAATAAAGTTAATTTTATTTCTCACTAAAATCAGTACCGAGTATAATTAATCGCCATAATTAATATCCTAACTCCCTCTCCGATCTCTTCTTCAAGGAAGCACGAGAGATCGGCCGCAACAATATAACATTTCTGGTGGCAGCGTTGTACCTACCTCAAAAATTAAATAAGTGTTAAAAAAAAATAACATTAATTAATTCAGATAAACAAAATTTTAAAAGAATATTCCCCTAACTATTACAATTGATGGCAGCAAAAGAAATTTAAACTAAAATAAATAAAAATAATTCTTTTTTTATATAAAAGAAAAAATAATAAATAATACCTGAAAAAAAGAAGCCCGGGTACCCTTTATACAGGGTACTTAAAGGAAATATTTTATAAGTTTAGCGTGCGTTAGTGCTCCAACGAGGGAATTTAGCGAGGCTTCATCCCTGCCTCAACGAGACGATTCCAAGAAGGAAGACTTATAGAAATCATTACCAAGGACGCGGACGTATCTTCATCATCTTCATCCTCGACAGAGAAGGAAGGAAGCCTACAAGGGCACGTCAGCCAGGACAACCGACATACCATACCCAATACAATCAATCAAAGGATTACCTCCAAATTCGTGAGACACACTTATCACCAACATTAGACACAAGCTTCAACTATAAAACGGATAAGAATTAAGGTAGTCATAAAACCAAGATATACATATTTTTCTAACTATATAAATCACTTGCAACTCTAACATTGAGATCAGTGGCGATATTGAACGGGCCTGATAATTTTGAATTGAATTATTGAAATAGTATTAAGTTGCAAAACATGGTACTAAGACCTATACACATAGGGGCACATTTCCAAAGGCAAATATAAAATTAAACATTCTTTCTTTAAACTTTTTTTAGCAAATACAAATAATGCATTTTTCTGTTCAAGCTATGGCAAGAAACCGGCAAAAAATAAAACAAAGTTAAACATTTTTTTTATCTCCCTCAATTTACCGTAATTTAGTAAGAAATAACTTTCTTCCAGAAAGGAATAGTTGTAGGTATTTAAACAACTGCTTTCCATAAAACACTTGGTAGGATAAATTAGCATTATCTTGTCTGTTACATTGAAAGCAACATCCCCGATTAGGATACGCTCTTCCTAGAAGCGACCTCTGCGGCAAGACTTCGTGAGTTTGCTGGTCAGAGGACTTCGACAAAAATTTATATTCGATCCCCTGCGGTAGAACTTCGTGAGCCTATCGGTCAGGAGAAAGATATAGATCGGAAGAACGATCAATTAACAATATATCGAAAGTGGGACATTAATTAACACAGATAAACCTTTTTTTAAAAAAAAATTATTATCTTGTGTGATACATATATATATATATACCAACACGCTCCCAATTTTAAACAATTTCATTATTTAATCATTCTGATTCACAATACAGAAAAGGACTTCGGAAAACAAAACAATCTTATGCATATAAATAATATTTTAACATTTTATTTTTTATTAGAACGATTTCTCTTTTTTATTTTTTTGAAAAAATTGTGGACGCCAGTATTGAGTGCTATTTTTTTTTTTTTTTTTGCTATATCAAAATTGTTTCTTCTTCTCCTTCTGAAGTTGGTTATTCTTATGGAAGTTGGGTTGTCCTTACCTGTTTTTCCTTTTTTTTTTATATAACTGATTACATAGAAAATTTTTTATTAAAACTCTCCCTTCTAACAAATTCCACAATAGTTTCCCTACCTATCACTATACTTTCCTTATTCTTAATAAAATTTAATTTTTTTTCTCTCTTCCCAATTTTCACAGAGATATTTATAACAAACAAATAATAATCTTTTTTTTTAAATATATATTGAGATTCCTAGTAATTTATTTAAATTATCAAATGATCCTCCTACTATTGTTCTATATTTCTCACACATTACTGTCTACATTTTTGCTTTCACGTAACCATATGTACATATAACTTCTGGTGGCAATGACAAACTAATTCTCTGCCTATTTTTGTCGAGAAATTTAACAATCTGTTTTCTATTCGGCTGTTTTTTTTCTCTCGCTTGCATACAACTTTGTCACAACCTCTATAGTCACCCCCAAATCGACCAAGTCGTAGCTACACAAGGACATCCGAAGTATTATAAAATTATATATTGTACACGATTCAAAAGCATGACTGAAGTAACCAGATCTTTCGATGAGCTTTGCTTGTCACAAGTCCCAAAAACGACAGAAATTAGACAAATTCTGGCCGACTATCATAGAGCGAATAAACCTAAAAGGACTTCAGATTTTACTTCTGGAAAACTCCAACAGTTGGAAGAACTATGGGCTTCATTTGAAAAAATTGAAACCCTGATTCAAGACCATGAAAATTTTACTGAAACTCATGACTATTTTAAGCAGTCATGCTATGACAAAACGGAGGACTGGTACAATCTTACAAAGGCAACTCTGTCTGATAGGTTGAAATCCATATCAGTCCACACAGAGCGCAAAAATAACCCGTTTTACGTCCCATCTCCAAAAACTTCTCAAAAAACAACTGCAGCTGAAAACCAAGACAACACAGACAAAGATCAATCGAATACAGTACGATTTCGATTGCAAGAAGATAGACAAAAAACATTATCCCATATTATCCAGTCTATAGATAATAATTCACTTGCAACTGCAACCCAGGCAGATTTAAACCAAAAATTAAACTCGTTGCACAAATATTGGGATGATTTTGAAGAAACACACAATGAAATAATCTTGAATGTTGGCCCAAACGACAAAGACAGCGAATACTTCGCAAATGATATTTACATAAACATGGAAACATAATTCTCAGACACTGTAATTGCGCTGCAAGAACAATTGGACTCTCGATTCCAAAATGTGACGAATACTGCAAATAATTCCACAGAGCATCACCACAATGTCTCTTTCAGAGACTAATCAAGTTTTTTCCCATCTGAAGCGAAAACATTAATTCCAAATTTCAATGGAAATCCGAAAGATCTCCACAAATTTATTTCAAGTTGTGATGACACGTACGCAACAGCAACGACGGTGAACGAAAAACACTCCCTCCATAGCTGAATAACGAGTAAATTATCCGCAGAGGCATACGACGTATACAGATATAATCAAATCTCAGATTGGCCTGAGTTAGGTCCACACTACAATCTCAATTGACTAACTCCAGACAAGGAAGAGAGGAAAGTGTAAATGACTTTTTGCAGAGTTTAAATACAACACTGTGCAAGCTAAATGAAGCAACACATTCCTATACAACGGACAAGGTGCTCCTACGGTCTTTGTTAAGAGAAAATGAGTGTCAGGCTGTGAGAGCAATTGAAGATGGGTTATCCAAACCACAATTACAGACCTTAGCCAAAGTGGATTCCGATAAATCCTTTTCTGCTTTAAAATCACACATCTTGGAGCATGCATCACGTTTATAGCAGAAACATCTTGTTTCCCATGCACAAAACAAGATTAATCAAACTCCATTTGCGCAAACAATAAAATCAAATCTTCGTTGCTTTAAATGTAATAGACTGGGGCATGCTGCATCAAGTTTTCCAGCCATGCAACGCTCCACGCAAAATTTCAATGCAGTTCCAAAGCTAAACCCCAATTACAACGCTCTCCAGATTTTAATAAAATTAAATATCCATCACAATCTCCCTCATGTCGATATTGTCATCGGATGGGACATACAATCGAGGAGTGCCGGACAAGGGCCACGAAAAACAGTCGCTCTGGCTACAATCAGGAAAATCAAAATAATTTCCAGAAGGTGAAAAATACTCCACCAACAAACACGGCTGAAAGACAGCCTCAAAATTGGAACTGGCAGAAGCCAGTATTCCGAGAAAGTCGAACTTCACCACCGAGATATAATAATGCCAATATCTCGGCTAGATCACCATCTCCGAACAGGAAGAATAACAAAACTCCATCGGAATCCAGTCAGGAAAACTGGATGCAGCGGAGGGTCTCATTCGGCAACCCCTCGCACATACAAACTACAGCACAAGTCCACAGGAATCCCGAGACAATATCGACGGAAAAGTAGGCAGCATGAAATTAATTCAAATCCCCGTTCAAATAAATAAAAATTCTTTAACTCTTTCCTTGCCTGTTGACATCTGCTCTGCTCCAAAGCTTACATTTTTAATTGATACTGGAGCAGAGATCAGCCTAATAAAACTCCATCGACTGAAACCAGACAGTATCTGCTACAGAGATGCTGTCTGCAATATTAATACATTATTTACCAAGTCCACTTGTACAGAAGGACTCATATTTGCAAAATTGAATTTGAAATCTACCAAATTTAACTCCATCCTAGAGCACCCATTTCAAATTGTGGGAAATAACTCCATCCTCTCATACGATGGCCTACTTGGTCATGACTTTTTATCTCGATACAATGCGAGTATCGACTATAAAAATAATTTCATTTCTCTGGAAGTTAATAAATCTGATTCATATTATCTGTACAAGGTAAATTAGTTTTGGAAATAATTATTATGGAGTCTTTTCTCTTGAAGAAGTTCAGTTCGGTGTCTGAAAGTGGGGATTTATTTGAAAATTTTAGTTTCAAATCCAACACTCTTTCAAGCTCTGTATCTTGCATTGGCAAAATGAAGAATTTAGGATTCGCATTTTTAGTCAGTAAAAGAGGAAAATTAGTCTCAGTTATTATGACTGAGGAATTGTTTGATGACGATGGAGCTGGGTTTGGAGTAATAATACTCGTGTCGGGAATGTTCAGATTTGCCGGAGCTCTAGCTTGATTCCTTGTTACCACATTTACGCAGGTTCTGCGAAATATTCGGTACTATCTGGAATAGCTCTACTGAGAGCGTCTGCATTTGTGTTGAGCTTACCTGATTTATGGACTATTTTGTAGTCATATTCCTGAAGACGTATTCTCCATCTCATCAGTCTGGAGGAGTGATCTTTCAGATTCATGAGCCATACTAATGGTTTATGGTCGGTTATAATTGTAAACTGTCTGCCATAAACGTATGGTCTGAATTGCTCAACTGCGAAAACGATAGCTAAGAGCTCCTTTTCTATTGTTGAGTAACGAGTGTCTGCACCTTTGAGAACTCGACTCACATAGGCGATTGGGTGATCTCCTTGATCATCAACTTTAGAAAGAACTGCTCCGATAGCGTAATCACTGGAATCGGAGGTGACAAAAAATTCTTTGTCAAAATCGCGATATGACAGAATTGGTGTTGAAATAAGTTTATTGCGTAATTCGGAAAATGTCTCGTCGCAGATTGCGTCGAACTTGAAAGGCGTATCTTTTTTCAAAAGATTTGTGAGTGGTTTGGCTATCTTCGAAAAATTTGGGATGAAGCGGAGATAGAAGCCGATGAAACAAAGGAAGGCTTTTGTTTTCTTTTTCCTGCTTGGGTCTGGGATATGACTGAACTGATTTTATTTTTGCAGGGTCTGGTTTGACTCCATTTTCTGTAATTATATGCCCTAAATACATAATTTCCTTTCTTAGGAAATGGAACTTGTCAGGTTGAAGTTTGAGGTTGAAATCACGAAGGCGGCCAAATACTGCTCTGGAAATGTGGGCTTTGAGATTGTGTCCATGGACTACAATATCGTCCATGTATACGAAGCAATAGATGCCTTGAAGGCCAGATAAGACATTATTCATGGCTCGATGAAAAGTAGTAGGGGCTCCTTTTAAACCAAATGGCATACGATTGTATTCGTAGTGGCCATAGGGAGTGCTTAAGGCAGTTTTCTCCCTGTCCTTCGAGTCCATTTTTTATCTGGTGGAATCCACTGGCTAAGTCGAGTGTGGTAAAATATTTTGACTTTCCCAACTGGTCTAATATATCAGTGATATTAGGCAGTAGGTACGCATCGCCAATAGTAATGTCGTTAATACCCCCTGGAGGGTCTCGATTTTGTGCGTAATCGCATCTGTATATGAAAGGAAATCCCCTTCTATGAAGACGAGATCGTAGAATTCCCTACAGATATTGCGAACACTTTCAGATTCCTCTGAATTACAGTGATCCAATTTGATAAGGTTTTGCAGTTTATTTATTCTGCCCTTAATTGGATCTCTGTCAGAGTCTGTGGAGATGACCACAAAGTCGTCCAAGTCTTGGTAAACTGGGTTCACTTCGTACAGTGCCAGATCGGCGTCCTCCTCATTTGTGTTGAGGATTAGGACATTTGCCATACCGTTGACTGGTTCGACTATCGAATTTCCAAGAAACAACCCTGGCCTTATTTCCATCTTGAAAGTGACCGATTGATTTTGAATAGAAGGAGTTGGAATTTCAATGATGAATTCTGATCGAGCCGGAATTTAAATTTTGTCGTGACCCAATATTCAATTGGTGAAATTGTGACATCACGACTCGAGCTAGCAGCAAATGCACAAGTAATTAAACGATTTTCAATAACTAAGCATTTCACTTCGCGCAGTGAAATGCCTGGCGATTGCGAATTGTTTACTTGTAAACTGTAATAATAAACTGTATGTAACTGGGCATTGAGTCATGGTTAAGTAATTCACTTCGCATAGTGAAATACTCAGCTGGGCTCACTGTTTGTTTACATACAGTATTGGGGCTCCAGCTGTCGGCAGTGATTAGCGTAATACTTTGTAATTATGATTGCAAGGTATTGCGCTGGTCACTGGGTCAAAGTCGCTTCCGCCTAGTTGAATGGAGGTGAGCACGTTCGATTCGCTAGATCGGGTTGCGCAGTGATAAGTTGTGTATTCTTGCGTAGTTAGAATTTGGTATTATTAAAGATAGCGGTTCGGTATCTTTTAGTCAGTTGTAATTAGAAAGTTAAATGAGAAGTATCAATCACGGGTGATACGCCTCTTAATTTATATCGTCGTTTAATTAAAGAAATAAAGTTGTCGTACAATTGACTTACGCGAGTTTTTATCAGTTTTTAATTGTTTTCCCTGGATTGCTTTGGGAAACGACAATTTGGCGCAGCCGGATAAATAGTAGGTAAGTGTTATTTTTCTTCAGTGAAATAATTTATTTTTCTTTTCATTTTTTTTTTTTTTTTGTGTTTTATGGGAGTAAAGCTTATTAGCTGCACCATATTTTTGTGAAGTGTGGGAGTAAAGCTTTTTTTTTTAGCTGCTCCGGATTTATGTATTTTATGGTAGTAAAGCTTATTAGCTGCTCCATTTTTTTTGGTGAAGTATGGGAGTTAATGCTTTTTTAGCTGCTCCATTTTTGTTAAGTGTGGGAGTAACGCTTTTTTTTAGCGGCTCCGTTTTGTTGTATTTTGTGGGAGTTAACGCTTTTTTGAACTGCTCCATTGTTAATTTCACTTTCCAGAATTAATCTAAGAAGTGAAGTACGTCTAATTTTAAAGTATTGATACACTTTACTCATTGGGGCTCTGTTTGTGGTCGATAATGTTGCGCATAGTGCCTCAGCATCAATCTGAATGTTTGTGATGTGATTATTTTCTGTTGAGTGAGTGGAAACTATAGTATTGGGTTATCTTCAGGGATGTGCTAGGGGTGAGGTAGTAAGTTGGTTAGTTTCACAGGAGGGGAAATTATTTAACTTGTGGGATTATGGTGATGTTGATATTTTATGTATGGTTTTTGGGGAATTAGGATTAAAATTGGCAAAGTGAATATATAAAAATATTCAAGAGACTAAAAGAAAAGGCCAGAAGGGAAATATATGTATTTTTGTGGGTGAATGAGAGCAGTTTTTGCGTTAAGTGGCCTAAAATATTTTTGTTATTATTACTATGAAAGTTGTAATTTTTGGTTAATTTTCTTTGTGTGTGAAAAAGGGTGAAAGTGTGAAAGTTCAGAGGTATGTAGTAAAAACTTAATAATTCTTAATCGTGATTTGATTGTAAAATGTTTCTTAACGTCACATTGGTCGTAATCGCGTTGAACGTAATCGTAATCGGGTACGAGGAGTCATTTTAAGCGAAAACAAAAAAGCAGACCTTAGGAAAGACGATTGAAGGAAAAGTGTCGAAAGATAACACGAAAAACTCAGAGAAACCAGCAAGGAAAACCATGTCCGATGTTTATGATAAAGTCATGGACTTGGTGTCCAGATACATACCCACGTTTTCTAGAGAAAGAACGCCAACACTGTCGAAGGAAGTTCACCGTTTCCTGAGCTGCTGCAAAGATCTTTACGATCGTTTAAAGGCCGTGGAACAGCCAATCTTCGTGAAATGTGTAACATATCGGTTGTTAGACGACGCATATTATCTAGTAAACTCGGAGGAGCCGAAGGATTTTGAGGCGTTGCAGCAGACAATTCAAACTGCCTATATGCCAAAAAAATCGTACTGTGAGCTCCGAGCTGAAATGATAGCATGCGTTCAAAGGCCCGGTGACGACATTAAAGACTATGCGGATAGACTTAAGGAGCTACGGTGTCAAATCAAGGCGGCAGTTTCGGATAAGTATCCAGGCAAAGACGGGGGATTGATAGCGGAACTTGAGGCAGACGCGGTGGCAACGTTCAAGGCAGGTGTTATGCAGCACACTACTCAGCTTTATTTGACGGGACGCAATTTTCGATCTCTGGATGAAGCACGTGAGGAGGCCGACTACTTTGAGATGGATGCTAGGAGACTTCAAATTAAGGTACCAGGGGTATGGAAAAACACACCAGAATATTACAGAGAATCATCACAGGAAGGAGGGATGACCAGTAATTTTTATTTTAAAAGACAGAGAGAGTCCCACATACCTTTTCCATCGCTACGGAGGCCAAACCAATCAGGAAGGAACTGCGAAATTCCGGCTAGGGCAGCACAACAGCCCAGAGTTGTCAAATGCTTCAAATGCGGTCAACCTGGACACATTGCGAGAGAGTGCCAACAAGTTCCTTTCTCTACGGGATGTCAGGAGTATGGGCACGTTATATCCAATTGCCAAATTCACCACGTCAGAGTAGCCAACTGTGCAGCTAGCATTCAAGATAACTGCCATTCAGGAAGGAAGGGGCTGTATTGCAAATTCTGCCGAACACGTGACCATTACACGGATATCTGCGTAAAGAACTATTTAGCAGATAGAGAAAAAGAAAAATTGACTTCCAGTAATAAACTTGTCATCACAGTGCCATCAGACATAGCTTCAGAAGGCAAGCTTACGCTTTTAATCGACACTGGGTCTACGTGTAGTTTGATTAAAATTAATAGAATAAAAAGAAATACACCGATACGAGCACATCAGAAAATACAAATTGGAGGACTGTTTGGATTTGTTACGAACTCCATAGGCACTTGTGAGGCAAATTTGCTTATAGATAACAGTCAGCAGGCTTGTCGATTTAACGCCATAAGCGATACAGATTCAATTCCAGCAGACGGTATCCTTGGGATGGATTTCCTCAGTGATAGAGCTGTTATCGACTGCATGAAGAGGAAATTGTGGATAGAAGGTGCTGGAGCAGAAGAAGAAAGTGCCGTTTGTGGGAACGTTGCTGCTAGTGGAGAAGTTGTGACGACTGCTTTCCATTCTTATAGTCTAGAAAATCCATCACAAGACAGAGTAGTGGAGGGTCAAATTAATGTGGCAGAATACATCACACCAAGTGGCAATAACCCAGACAGCAAAGGGAAAGGTATAACATGCAATGTAGAGCCCGCTTCAAGACACGGAGAGAAGAGCACACTAATATGGCAGAAGACCTGGAGAACATATGAGGACAGTGCGGGACTTGAAAAGGTAAGAAATGAAGAAGTCAATAATGGAAGTAGGACACAACATAGGTATTACGGGTATAGCGGAAATAAGCTGGGAGATGGACCTGCATTTGTTAGAATCGCGAATGCAAGAGCCTACCTTGTCAAAACCATGAACTCCTCGCACGATTGGCATGGACCTCGTAAGTATCCTAAACGATCTGGATGGCGCTATAATGGTAGCAACAATTGTTATTCTCAACTAGGAAAAGCCCAGGGGATTCTGCAAAAAGGTAGGTTTAAATCGCAGGGAGATATTAGGAAGCCAGATAGGACAGAACTCAATCAAGGCAGAAGGAAAGTAAGGAAACGGAACTTTATTCAGGTTGAAAGTTCAACTTTGGCTACAAGTTCAATAAACCCTTACAAGGTAGGTAACGGTTATGACCCAGGAATAGGGGTATGTAACCAAAACGATTTCCAACAAATTCCCTCTAATTTCAGAAGAAATTCGAAGAGCGGAGTTTGGTAGTCTATGGCCAGGAAAAAGGATATGGAATCGAGGTATAAAGGTAACCAGTCAGTAAGGTAAAATTGCAGATTTAAAGGGAATGAGAAGTGTTTAAAAAAAATATATATAAAGAAAGTAGAAAAAAAATAAAGACTTTATAAGAATAAGTGAATAAGAAAGAAAAAATTGAAATTCTGAAAGAATAATTGAATAAAAAGGAAGAAATAAGAATTTTAAAATAAAGAGAAGCTTGAAAAATAAAAAAGGGTTAAGAGATTAAAAAGAAAAGAGAAGTTAAAAAGGTAAAATAAAAATAATAAGAAATGTGAATATGTTGTAAATGCATAGAACGATTGATAATTAACAAGTTCGTACAAGATGAAAGAAAAAGTCATCAAGTTCGAAAATATAATGTTTAGATATAGCAGTTTATAATTAAAGAACAATAATGGTTACTATAATAAGATACCTTAAGGCTTGGAGGTTAAGAAAGATTGCATGTATGTAGTGTAGTGTAGGTAATAGATGGGGAAAAACCGGTACGCAGACGAAAACAATACCATCAAGTACGCAGCGAATGAGAGGAAAGACAATGTTAGACGGAGCTCTGGATTATTTAACTCGCGTAGATGCGAAATGTGGAAGTAAAGCCCGCACAGGATGGTCAAACATTGGGAAAACGCTTTGGCGACGATTGTTAAACATTTTGAAATTACTAGCATGTTACTTCATGCTAAGAGCTTTGTAATATAATATATGTGTATACCTATATACTAGGGGTGGCCAAACTTTTGAAGTACGGGGTCTACATTATAATTTAAAATATCGTAACGGTCTACTGTCAGCAACGATTTTAAATAAAACGCAAAAACTTTTCTGTATGTACTTCCGAACGCTCCAGATTTGAAAAATACTTGTGTCGCACCAACTACAATATCTTCCTCGGCCACAACAAATTCAGCATCAATTAATTGGCCGACAATCATAGATACTCTGTCAATGTTAATACCTTCGTGGTCTTCCCACGAAACTGATGACTTTTTCTTGAGTTCCAAAAACTTCTTTCGAACTCCTCGTGTAAATTCTCCAACTGTTCGGTGAAACTTTGGAATTCCCGATTTAAATGATGAGTACTCTTGCTCCAAGTTTTTCGTAATTCTTCAATTCGCCTATTCTTAGTTGGAATGCACGCACCTGATTCTTTTCTTTGAATGTTTTAACTAGACTTTTCATGACAGTGTTTCAAGGCAGTGAAATGCCGTTGCTTTACAAAAAAGAAAGATTTCGTAAAAAACGATTGCTGTGCACATAAGCCAGTTTTTAATACACGTTTTTCTTTTTTTCAGATTTGAGGGTGCAGTTTTAAAATACTTCTGGACGTTTTATTTTTGTAGTACTCCTCTGATAATGGTATCCTATATCTGCAATTAACAACCTTGCCAGCTAATTTTAGTATAGCGACGAATAATAGCGTATTATCACCACGCCACAAAACAATCGTCAGAGCTAAATACTAACTGAGAACACAAAAGCGCGTTTTTTATTAGTACGGAAGATAAAGATAGAGATAGATGAAGACAGTGCGATGGGTAAGTGAGGCGAAGGGTGGGTTATCCGTTACTCACGTCACGTGATGGAGGGCCATTATATGAAAATGGCAATTTATTGTAATTTTTGTTTAATTGATTTTACTCTCGCGGGCTACCAAAAACATCTACGCGATCGACCGGTAGACCGCGGTCGACGTCTTGGCCATCCCTGCTATATACTATAAATATGTAATGTAGAAATTAAAGAATATTTCTTTAAGTACGGGTGGACTCTCAATATAATTGGGAGAACTCCATCGTGCCGAAAGAGAATCAATAAAAATAGATAGTGTTTCTACAAATACGATTGTCAATCCGCCGACCCCCATGGCAACTACATAATCGAGACAATTTCTACATTGAGTGCTAATCATCTCCTGGAACAAAATATCCTCTTAAAACGTCGAAAATAAGAGCAACGATTTTTTTGTCCAGTCCCTGTAACAAAAAGCGGAGTATAAATGTCGCTGAAAATAATAATGTGGAACTAAGATCTGGAATGGTCGATTCCATGAGAATAAAAATATATCCATAACTCCGATTATTGAAAAAGTGGTGAACATGCGAATCGAAAAATTTTGCATTACAATAAAAAAATATGTATGTAATATGTATTAATATTACAAAAGCTGAAATAAGTGTAGCACAAAATCATTGGCAGGAGATATGTGGAAAACATCTTTAATAAGAGAAACAGCAGGCTCAGACCAACAGCAACATACTAGATGTTCTACCCACTATAGGGCAACATACTCCACATTCATAATGCAGAACAGCGGCAAGTGGAAGCAGACATCGGGTTCGACCTTACTATTCACATGATATCACCTTTACAGCGAATCCAGACCATACCTTCCCACCAGTATGAACAACAGTTGCAGTGACTACACTAAATTTAAGGTTTTTAATTGTATTAAAGAGCATCAAGTCAAGGTAGAGCTATATTAAGCGAAGTAGTAAATTTGTAAGTAATGTAAAAATTAAGGTAGCTATGTAAGAGTAGGATATGGGAAGCTTGTTTATATGAACAGAAAGAAGAGTATAAAATTTATAAGAATGTATTGTATCAATCCTTTTCTTATAAGAGCAAATATGAAAATAAAAAATTGGAAGATTATTATTTAAAAACTAACCATGAAACGGTTTAGAGAAAGCAAGATAAACAGAAAAGAAGAAAATGTTATCAGCAAATAATAAAACAAAATATGTTGTGAAGAAGACAAAGGGAGAAAATATTTTTAATGTGCAAGGAGTATAAGCCCAATAATGAAAAATGATAAATATATATGTATGGGTACTTATGTATGCAGTAGTTTTAGGTAAAATTCATGTAAAAAAAAGAAGTAGGGTATTTTTATTTACAAAGATAATAGAATATGAAATGGATGTAGTAAAAAAAAAATATTTGTCAAGACAATTGTAAAAAAAAGACTAAGCAAAATAAGGTATAAGAAGGAAATTTAGAAAAGATAATTAAATGTAAGAAGAAAATAAGAAAGAAATTAAACGCGCAAAGAAAAAGATAAGAGAAATAACTATATACATAAAAAGAAATATTGTAAAGAAAAGAAACGGATATATGATAAAGTAATTAAAAGGAATGAAAAAAGAAAAAAGCAACATTGTTAAGGTAATGGAAAAAAAATGAGAAAAGAATATAGAAGAATAGAACAGAAATTATTTTTTTTTATATTATTAAGCCAAGCTCAGGGGATACTCTATGATGCAAAGCACAGCGTGGCAGGAAGGAGATAGGGAAAGGATTAAGGGATATGAGGAGAGCGGCGGAGGTGCCGATGTATGTCGCCCTTAAACTTTCGCAGGTTGTATGCCGGAGGAAAGACAGAAGATGGTAGACTGTTCCACATTTGCACAGTTCGGGATAAGAAAGCATCACGGAATTTTAGTGTACGGTCGAAGGTAATTTGAAGGGTAAAAGGATGAGCGCGGGATGCAGCGCGAGTATTGCGTGCAGGAACTATTCTACAAGGGATCAGACTAGATATTTCATCAGAACATTGACCATGCATATAGCGATAAAGGAGCGAAAGGCATCCAACATTGCGACGGTGCTCGAGCGAGTCGATATGACGAGTAATTGCCACATCGCCAATGAGCTTGCAGGCTCTCTTTTGGACAATATCCAATGAAGCTAAGGCTGTGCGACCAGCCCCGGCCCAGATATGGGAATTGTATTCCATTCTAGGTCTGATGTAGGACTTGTAGAGGAGCGCTATGTTTGATGGGCTGAAATATTTCTTACACCTTTTCAAAAAACCAAGACATTTTGATGCTTCTTTGGCAACCGAGAAGATGTGATCTGTCCAGCTTACGTTACTGGAAATATTAATGCCAAGAATTCTTAGTGACGGTGAATCAGAAATTAATGCTCCATCAAACGAAACGGGAGTGGTTAAGTGATGGTCTTGTTTTAATGAGATGAGACAGCTTTGGGTCTTAGATGCATTGAATTCGACGCGATTCACTTTGCCCCAAGCGACAATATTGTCAAGATCGTTATTCAATGATCTAATCATGCAGTCTCGTTTAACACATGTGGCGTTCCCTCTGGAATCCGCAAGGGTGTCAAAGGAGTATGCGAAACCAAGGGTACTGTCATCAGCAAAGCTATGGATAGGATTAAAAGTAAGGGAAAGCAGATCATTAATGAAGATTAGAAATAGAGTCGGAGAAATAACAGAGCCCTGGGGGACACCGGCATTAATAGGATGAGGTTCAGATATAACGCCATCTAATACAACACGTATTTGGCGACTAGATAAAAACTTTCAATCCATAATAGAAGAGGAGGGGAAAGACCAAGTGCTTTGAGTTTGGCTAAAAGGGCTGGATGCCAGACTCTATCAAAGGCCTTTGAAATATCTAGAGCAACGATTTTGGACTCACCAAAATTGTGAAGGCTACGATTCCAACGTTCCGTAAGAAAAGTCAGCAAGTCTCCAGATGAGCGACCGTGCCGGAAGCCGTATTGGCGATCGTTGATGAGCTGATTGGTTTCCAGATACTTCATTAATTTGGAGTTAATGATAGATTCAGAAACCTTTGAAATAATCGAAGTGATTGCAATTGGTCGATAATTTGATATATGAAGTAAAATATTTAAAATGACGTAAAGAATGTAAACCAAACCATAGTTATTGTTTAGATGCTAGTGAATATTGTACCTTAGTTTTTGTGTAAATTAGTTAAGTTAGGTATTGTAACCAAACTGAGCACCCGATCTGATTCCTCTTGGGAATCAGTTTTTCTCAGGTGGGAGGAATGTCGTGACCCAATATTCAATTGGTGAAATTGTGACATCACGACTCGAGCTAGCAGCAAATGCACAAGTAATTAAACGATTTGGAATAAGTAAGCATTTCACTTCGCACAGTGAAATGCCTGGCGATTGCGAATTGTTTACTTGTAAACTGTAATAATAAACTGTATGTAACTGGGCATTGAGTCATGGTTAAGTAATTCACTTCGCATGGTGAAATACTCAGCTGGGCTCACTGTTTGTTTACATACAGTATTGCGGGCTCCCGCTGTCGGCAGTGATTAGCGTAATACTTTGTAATTATGATTGCAAGGTATTGCGCTGGTCACTGGGTCAAAGTCGCTTCCGCCTAGTTGAATAGAGGTGAGCACGTTCGATTCGCTAGATCGGGTTGCGCAGTGATAAGTTGTGTATTCTTGCGTAGCTAGAATTTGGTATTATTAAAGATAGCGGATCGGTATCTTTTAGTCAGTTGTAATTAGAAAGTTAAATGAGAAGTATCAATCACGGATGATACGCCTCTTAATTTATATCGTCGTTTAATTAAAGAAATATTGTTCGTACAATTGACTTACGCGAGTTTTTATCAGTTTTTAATTGTTTTCCCTGGATTGCTTTGGGACACAACAATTTAATTTAATTTATCCGATTCTTTCGGATTTCTAAAAGGAAGGAGATAAGATTCCAACTTTTGTGGAATTTGGAAGGAGTTATATGATGATTCTGACTCGATAGTATTTGAAGGAGATAAAACTTTATTGAAATTCTTCGACTTCTTTGATTTGATCTTGGAATTCACTTTTTGTGAATCTATTGATAACGGACATAGAATTTTACTAGATGCAGCCTTTTGTGCGGCTGTAGATGGAGATATACTTTTACGTTCTTGCTTCAAATCTTGTGAAGCTTTGGATAAAGATAGAATTTTATTTAATTCAGCCTTTTGTGTGGCTATAGATGGAGATAGATTTTTACCCTTATGCTTCATTTCTTGTGAAGCATGTGCTTGCGATCGATTTGCATTGCTTTTCGAAGCAATTGGTGGAGATAGATTTGTATTAATATCTTTATTGGAGACTGTTATCCCTGTATATAACAGACTCTTTGTTTGAGACCTCTTTTCTGGGTCTTCGCTTTTCAAATAAACGTATGGATAATTAGAATAATATACCTTGTCGATCACAAAGAGATAGATCAGACCTCGAAAAGATTTTAACTGAGATCTGCTCATACACAGAAGCAAATCAGTTAAAACAAATAAATATCTCCGTCCCCATATTAGATCCACAGGATCTAATAATTATTAAAAACATTTTTTACCAAGGTCTTCACTGCTAAACAAATAAACATTAAACTCCATCAAGATTCTATTAAATATTTATCCGACATTAATGACATCGATCAAGTTTTGAAGAATTTTCATTCCTTACCGACGGGAGGCCATCAAGGCGTTTCCCGTACAATTAAAAGAATTAAAAAGCAATTTTACTAGCCTGGCATGTCAACCGATATTATCAAATACGTAAGGAAATGTAAACTTTGTCAGGTGAAGAAAGTATCCAGAAACACTAAAATTCCAATGAAGCTCTCGAGCATTAACTAAAAACGTTTCGAAAGAGTATATTTAGATGTTGTAGAACCTCTCCCAATTTCTCATTCTGGAAACAAATATCTCCTTACATTCCAAGATGACCTTTCAAAATTTTCTGAGGCTATTCCCATAGTCGACACCG
Organism: Dioctria linearis; assembly: GCA_963930735.1. Classification (NCBI taxonomy): domain Eukaryota; kingdom Metazoa; phylum Arthropoda; class Insecta; order Diptera; family Asilidae; genus Dioctria; species Dioctria linearis. The sequence continues at coordinate 165,135,698 of OZ005742.1, read as the reverse complement.
AGTCTAAGACATTAGCGGAAGCCTTCACGACAACGATAGTCTGTCGACATGGTATTCCAGAAAGTATCCTCACAGATCAAGTTTCTAACCTCATAAGTGGCATGCTCGGCGAGGTATCTAAATTGCTGAGAATTAAAAGGCTCAAAACTACTCCATACCACCCTCAAACGAATGGTGCATTGGAGAGAAGCCACAGAACCTTAGCAGAATATCTCCGATCTTATGTATCAAAAGCTCCACAAGACTGGGATACATGGATTCCTTATGCCATGTTTGTATACAATACAACCCCTCATTCGAGTACTAATTATACTCCACGCGAACTCCTTTACGGATTCCCAGCCGAAGTTCCAAACAATCTGAAATCATCTCCAGCCGTTAGCTATAATTATGATAGTTATGTAAACGAGTTAAAAGCGCGTCTACAACATAGCTTCAAAATAGCTTAGGACATAGCCATGGCAAACAAAGAAAGGTCAAAATTGCAATACGATAAGAACTCCGTCCAAAAATCTCTTATGGTAGGCGATAAAGTCCTACTTAAGAGCAGAGTTCGAGAGAACAAAATCTCACCACTATGGTCAGGTCCGTATGAGATAATGGAGATTAATTCCCCCGAAAATTCCACTATTGAAATCAATAGTAAAAATCAAAGAGTCCATAACAATGACCTAAAACTTTTCTCAGAGTAAAAACTTCATCATCTTCAAATATCATTCAGAGATATTAACATAGTTCATCTTCCAGGTTTCCAAAATGATGCATATAGCATTCATTCTAATTTTCATCCCCTTCATCTACGGCTCAGGAATAGAGGTAAAGCAGCTAAATGCTACTGCAGGCATTTATTTTGAGGAAATTGGCAGAGCCAATTTCTACACCAACGAGTGGAAATTAGTGACATTCTACGACCTGGAAAATTTTAAAACAGAATTCAACAACATCCAGTTCATAGCCCAACAAATTACAGCGACCTGCCAGAAGCTGGACAAACACTCAGCCTTGAACCACACTTGTAACGGTACGTTGTTACAAATAAATCTTATATTAGCAAACATAGAATATAAGAATATGTTACTTATGACCCAAAATAGAAAACAGAGAGCACTTTTCAATGCTATACGCTCAATCTCTAAAGCTCTTTTCGGCACATTAGACGAAGATGATGCCAATATTTATAACGAGCAAATCCGTAACCTCACCCTTAACCAAAACTCCCTCCTATCACTTATGAAAAGCCAAACTGCGATAGTCGAAGAAACCGCAAATGTTTTCAATAAAACTAAAGCCGCAATTGAAAAGGAATTCATGGTCATGCATAAAAAACTAACATCAGTGCAGATAGCCACATCATTGATGGAAAAATAGGTCACTTGATAACAAAATATCAATTGAACTGGAATCACTCACTTCACTAGTCTCACTAATGGCATTCAGATATCAAAATACCCAGGCAGAATTAATAAATCTTCTTACGGATTCAAGGCATGGAAAATTTCATCCTACACTAATAACTCCTAGGAAAATAGAAGAATTGTTATCAAATATCAGGCAAGAAATACCAAATACAATGATGCTTCCCATAAATCCCAGAGGAAATACATTATCACAAATTTATAAATTAAGTACAATCTCCGCGAATATTTTCAACAACAAAATAATTATAGAACTCAGAATCCCCATTCCTTTCAAGGAACCATATTAAATCTTTAAAACAATACCATAGCCTACTATCCTCAAAAAATCTTTCGTATATATTGAACCATCAAAGGAATATATACTAATCGACTACAATCGCGAACACTATCTCGAACTAACAGTCCACGACATTCACAATTGCGCAACGTTGGATCATACGCACTTTTACTGCCAGATCACATCTCCAATCTTAAATGCAAATACTAGGGAAAATCAATGCGAGATAAGTTTAATAAAAAAGGAGCCGATTATATCCGATTGTAAAATTTTAAGATTAGAACAAGATTGCTTTTGGACGCAATTATCGCAGCAGAACGCTTGGCTTTTCTCCCTAAAAGATTCCATCCACGTAGATATTATTTGCGAAAATTTCATTAGCTCACAAATTCTGCAAGGAACAGGAACAATGTATATCTATACAAATTGCTATGTACGAAGCAAAGAATTCATCTTGCACGGACATAGCGTAAAAGTTTCTAAATTTAATTCTTATTTTATCCCAACAATAAACATTTCCAGTATAATATGGAATATAACGTTTTCTCCAAAACGCATATAGAAACAGATCCCTTAAAGATTATATCAAACGCGGATCTAAAGAAAGTACTAGAATCAATTCATTCGCAAAAAGAGCAGGAATTAATTCCGCTCAATCCAATCAACAATCACCATATCCACCATTACGCACTGTCATATTTAACAGTAGCTTCTATCATCTTTATATTAAATACAAACCGAAAGTACGCGAATCGAAAGAAATACTTCCTGAACATAAACAGGAGAATTTGCCTACTCCGGCACCGAGAGAATCAAGATTCAAAATAACTCCTGCTCCACAAAGAAAAAGCACAGAAAACGTTTAACTTACAGACAATGACAAAAGGAAACGGTAACCCGTCGCTTCCCAATTTTTATCCTCCTTTATCCATCGCCATCCAAACAAAATACTACTAAAGAATTGAGGAGGAAAATAATATCTCACGTTTTTTTTTTTTTTTTTGATAAATATATACATATGTAGTTTTTTTTATATAAAGAAAAATAAATAACTATTAATGAAAAATAAATAAAAAGATCTCTAAGTGTAAATAAAATAAATAAATAAATCGGGTAAATGTGAGTAGCTATAGGACTACCGAACATATAGGTATAATTCAATCTAAACATTATTCACTTTCTTTTATATTATCTTTGAAGCTTTAAATAGAACAAACAAAAAGTATTATAAGAAGGCAAAGAAAAACAAAAAATAAAACAAAAGTAAAACAAATGATGCCAGGAAATAAATTACCTTTTAAAATGAGTATTAATTTCAATAGAAATAAATAAAAAAAAAAGGGGGAAGAAAATTAATCATAATGTATATAAAATTTAATATAATACTTAATACAATAACGTTTTTTTTTTCTCTCTAGTTTTACACTAATTATCAAATATGTATATATCAATACGTAGATATATTCAATCATTCATTGCGAAATGATAGTACTAATCAACAGTAATATATAATTCACTAGAAAATATGTATCTGCATATAAATAAAAATTGTAACAAAATAATTTAATAACAACGTATAATTAATAAAGTAAAGCTTCTCTATTAGAAATTAATATATATATACGTATTAGTTTCTACTGTACTTTATAATTTTGTAGTTATTTACAGTTGACTAGTTATATACCAGTTCCTTTATATATGCAAATATATGTAAGCATTCTAGTTTACTACATAACTATGAAAGAAAGTTTTCTTCACAGGAGGAATAAAACTTTCTTTTCCCCAGGGGGGAGGGATGTTGTGACTCAGGTACCAATGCCCTAAATCACAACCATAAGGTCAATACATCAATATACTGTCCTATACAATATATTGATGTACCTCATAAATGCCCCTGAAAATGAAAAATTATTTCATTTTAAAATTTCAATCAAAATTTAAAATGTATTTAGAAATGCATTCCCACAGTATAACAAAATGCATTTTAGAATAAATTGCATTTTGTTATCAGGCACACATTTCACTCACACGATATGCACACTTACATACATACAGTGTCTTCTTACTTTTTTTCCGTATGTACCTACTATGTACATACGTACATTAATCCAATCTAATTGTATGTACATACATATATACAATTATCAAAATTATTCGCGCCCTCTTAAAATTAATATTTCAAGACGGGCGCACAAGTGCATATCGGATTACAGTTTTGCATTGATGCATATAGCTCGCATCAAAAAACTTTTGCATTTTCTCACGTACGTTTTTTCAACGTCGTGAGAAAACAATAAAAATGAAAAAAGAGCTTTAAAGCGATCGTGGGTACCTGGGAGCAAGATCACCAAACCTCGAGGAGTGCTTTTTCAACCCGCCGCCGGCGAGATAACACGCGAAATTCTTCCTTCATTTTGTGTCTACTAATAATTGTGGTAACTAAGTTTGCCTCAAATTAAAAAAAATAATTATTATTGTGTTGAAATCAAAAAATAGTGTAAATTTTCAAAAATTGTTTGAAAAACAAAAAGTGTGTAAATATCGTAAAAATTGGGTTAAAACCCTAAAATTGTGTAAAAAACAAAAAACCAAAAAAATTGCGTTGAAATCAACTAATTGTGTAATACTTCAAAAAAATTGTGTTAGAACCAAGTACAGTTTCAATAAAGTTAATTTTATTTCTCACTAAAATCAGTACCGAGTATAATTAATCGCCATAATTAATATCCTAACTCCCTCTCCGATCTCTTCTTCAAGGATGCACGAGATATCGGCCGCAACAATATAGCAATCTCTTCATTTGTTATTAGAGGCTTTTGCTGCGAGATTACTTCTTCGATCTGCCAAAATCGCCGTAGTGTGAGAACGAGATCAACTAATGGTTGTGAATGCAGGTTGATAGCCGAAGGATTTGCATGTGGACAGCTGCCGCACAAGACCCAACCAAAGATAGTTTGTTGGGCTATAGTCTGATTGTTGGGTCCAATAATTTTGTCCTCCTTAATGAATTGGAAGAATTTGTCTGCACCAATGATGATATCAATGGGTCCTGTTTCCTTGATGGAAGGATCAGCTATTTGGAGTTGTTTAAGGTGAGCCCAGTTATCACCATGAAATGAACTTGATGAAATGGGCGATGTAAGGTTAGACATAATAAATGCATCAACTATAAGTGTGTGATTATTGTTGAATCGAGGTGATATGCTGACAACGACCTGTCCTCTAGTGAAGCCTGACTTATCGGCTCCTAGCCCACTGATAGCTAGACGAGCATGCTGTCTTTTAAGGGTCAGCCTCTGCACACATGATTCTGAAAAGAATGAGATTTGTGATCCGGAATCAAGAAGAAGTCGACATGGGAGGTAACGTCCGTGAACATTCATTACATTGACTATCGCAGTAGGTAATAATGAAGCCGGGCTGGCTGTATGTGAATAGCTGTTGAGAGAGCAGAGTGATTGATTGTTGATTGCAGACTGAACTGTGTTGATTGTAGGATTGGGTTGATTGTTGTGTGGAAGCGGGTTAGAGTTGATTGAAGAATTCGACTGCATATTGGTTAAAGCAATGTCAGCAGAGCTGAGATTTAGACACACAGGTGAAGCTGTGGAAGTGTTGCCAGTGATTGAGCTTCTGAAGTTATCTGAAGGATGTGATGATTGTAGTTGAAACCTTCCAGGTTCATGTAAGAGTGAGTGGTGCATCCTTTTGCAATGGAAGGAACGATGTTTCGATCGACAGGTGTGCACAGAGTGACCTGATTGCAAACAATTGAAACATAGCGAATTAGATGTCACAAAGTACTTTCGGTCACTGTAAGATCTACTCTTGAATTGAGGACATGAATACAATACATGATTATCTTTACACATTAAACATGTTGACGCTTATTGGATTACCACTTTTAGTGACGCTGGAACAAGTTTCCAAAGCATCGCAACGCTTGTTTAGGAAGTTTAATAAATCTTCAAAGCTTGGGAATCTTTCTCTGAACTTTCCTTAAACCACAGCTGTTTCGTTTCAATGTCTAGTTTCCCTAAAGCCAGGAAAATTAGCCAAGGATCTCTAGTTTGAACATCCGCTCCTAATACCTTAAGTCCGCGAATTACTTCATCATAGGAGTCATAAAGGTTTCGCAAATTTTTTGCTGATGCCTGATTTATGGCAGGTTGATCCATAAAAGTCTTGATCATTGAGGTGGTGATGTGACGCTTTTTGTTGAACAGCGCTTTGAGCTTTGCCCAGGCTTCAACATAGTTTCCCTCTGTGACTGTTAAGTGCCTTATGACCCCAGATGCTTCACCTTTCAGTAGCCTTTTGAGGTACTGTAATTTTTGACAACCATTTAGAGATTCATTTTTATCTACTAACGTTTAAAATAAATCTTGGAATGCTGGCCATTCCTTGTAATCTCCCGAGAAATTTGGGATAATAATTCTAGGAAGACGTAAATCAGTTGTGTTGGTTGAACTTGGTTGTGTTCGATTAAGATTTTCGAAAAAAGATTGCTGACTATGCAAGAAACTGTGCATTGTGGCATTGAATTGGTCATTCGAAGTCATATTAATGCTCCCGTTTAAATTGGCTGACATATGTTCCGAAGTCGGATTTTGAATTGGTGTTCGTTCTTTGATTGCTCGCGTAAGCATGGACTTAGTATCGAAATATTTAGCTTCAAACTCATCTAACTCAAATATTTGTCCCGGAAATAGTAGTAAGCTATCTTCTATTTCTTGAAATTCTACCCAGGCTTCTTCGATTTTCTCCAAACGTGCCGTTAGGTCTTCTATAGCAATATTTTCTTGGATAGCTTCAGCGTATGTTTTTACTCGAGTAAGCGTACCCTTAATTCTTCCGCGCTTTTGCACTAGCACGCTTTGCTCAGTCATATTTTATGAAAAATAATCGTTTGCACCTTTACAATATAAATAGTGTTAGCTCAGACGCTGAGGAAATAGTACGCTGATAATAAAATGCTTCAACTAATTTGTATCATTATTTGCAGTATGTTTGAAAGAGCCGAAATGCAATTAACCAATATATGGATACAATTTGTGGAAATTTTTCATATATAGTACTGACTATGAAAACTATGAATTAGTGAATCAAATCACCAATTTTTTCCTTATGAAACTTCCTGATATTTTATAAGGTCTATAATAAATTCATCACAAAGAGACTTAACTGTATATATATTGTGAATTTATTGAACAATTATATTGTAAGGAGTTCAGTCACTTCACTGGTTATAACTTTTCGGATTGGTTCTATACAAATTACCGATGAATGTCAATTAACGATCAAATCAAACAATTCTTTCTTCATAAAGTACCCGTTGATGGTCTGTAGGTATGTATGTAGTACATAACCTCAAAACAATATTAGCAGTAATTTCGAGAAAAATAAAATGTTCGTTCTAGCTATATTTGTCTCTACGTAATGCTCAAATTTATTTAGAAGTTTATTGATAAGAGTTCATTCACTACGCTTATTATAGCTGTTCAATTGCTGCCGCTTTGAATACAATCACTGCACAAATTCCACCAGGTCTTTATGAATTTTCACCAAGTTACCATATAATATACAGTTCAGAGTCGCACTTATGTCTTGTATATACATATATGAGTGTAATGTCAAATTTATGATATATAATTATAAATTATGAAGGCATAAATGTAGTTATGTATAATGAAATAGTACTTATCGGTTTTTTTGTTGATTGAAGAATCCGGTATTGAAGGACCATGTAAACTTTGGATAGAGGTGACTTGCCTTAGTATTCCCAGCTCTTTGCGTTCGATGACCTTTTCTGCTTAATCCAGCATGTTGGACTTTATTCTAATTCCCAACTTAGTTATGAAAAAAAGGTAAAATGATGAACACTTGCTGATGCTTTATAATATTTATTGCTGCTGTGGCGGAGGCGAATATTTGTCTTTAATTTTAGTACTAGAAATTTACAGTTCAGTGGATTACAAACATTTAATTACAATTATTTCATTAATAAGTTCATGAACATAAAATCGAACAACGGCTGTAACAAATGTACTGTAATTGGCTTTAGAAATCACACTGACGAAGACCATCATAAACAGCGTACCCCATTAGAACGACATCTGATTATATGATCAACGATTTTTTAGTAGCCGATTCCTTACATTTACTGGATTTGGGAATAATGAAAAAGTTTTTATTGATTTGGACAAGTGGGAAGTACACATTTGCTTCCAAGTGCTCTGCAAACCAAATTAAGGAAATTTAAAATCTATTAAAAAAATGCAATGAGAACAAACTAATTGTAGATTCTTTATACCTGTGCTTCCGCTATTCTTTGCGTTTGGCAAACTTTTCTTCAACAAATCTATAGAAACCCCAGTATGTAATAATAGAAAACTAAATAATAGGTATGTATACGCAATTTACCTTTCTTCTATTTCCGTATCAGTGAAGGAAGCAAATATTTTTTTCTAATATAAGTACCTCCTTCTGCGAATGAATTTGCCATTGCTTTTACTTTGCAATATATTGATTGGGACCCAATTTTTAACTGGAACTATCCCGGCAGTCTTTCTAATTTTTTCAATGGCCCATGATTTAAAATTTGATGGCCAAAATACAACTTTACTTTTTTCCCAAGCGGTTGGCACTACGCTGAATGTTTTTCTATTTTTTTCTACTGTTTCGACAGCTTTAAACACTCTTAGCACTCGTGATAACAGCCGAATTTATAGGCACTCAATAGGAACTATTACTTTGCCGGCACATCTGATGGCACATAGTGGAACAGTTCCTTTATCGACACATTTAAGGCACTGACTAGGAATTCTGATTATGGGGGCACATCTGACGACACACAGTGAAAACAGTGCCTTTATCGACACATTTATAGGCACTGACCAGTAATTCTGACTATGTGGGCACATCTGACGCCACACAATGGGAACAGTTCCTATATCGGCACATATATTGGCACTGACTAGAAATTTTTACTTTGTTGCCAAATCTGACAACACAAAGTTGTAAGAGTACCTAATAGTACCAAATAGAAACTTTTCCAGACGCGTATAATTTCAAGGTATCAATTGGATACAACGCCTATTTATTAGCCTTAATGGGCACAAATTAGATGAAATTGCCTTCTTTGGAATATTTGTGCAACAAAATGGCTGTATGAGATTTTGGAAAACTTCTTAAGTGTTTTTAGATACAAAAACCTCTCTATTTCTTTAAAAATACATATCACTTTAATCTAACACTACTTTGAAATTGATTAGGTACTGATAGTTTTTCTAAAAATTTCTTTTCTGAATTCTGAAAATTTTTTATAAAATATTTAAATTATTAAAGATTTTGAAGGCGATTCAGTTATTTCGAAGTTTCGTAAGTAATTTTGCAGAAAATTTAATTTCGTTTGTAAATTTTCACCTAATTCAGAAACAAAAACTAGATTTTATTATATTATAGATATAATGACATGTATTTTAAAAGTATTTCAAATATGTTTGCATACATAGAGACTTCGTAATATAATTCTACAAAGCTTTACGAATAAAACAAATACCCATACTTAACATTATCTCAAATATATATAACCCTTACATAAATTAACGTCAAAGGTCATATGTTATATAAGTTGAACTTCTAGTCACCAAAACGTAACTTTTACTTTGAATGTTTTATCAAACGGCCCAGACATCGGCACATTTACGTAACTACGACCAAGCTCTTACGTTTTTGTTTAGAAATTAAAACTCTCATTGTTACTATACATAGTAACGAGCGTTGTGCGAAAAAGATTTTTAGTTGGGATTTGGTCCTTCGAGCCGGATCTAATTAAACATTTGATCCTATATACATCCAAAATACATAATTTCCTTTCTTAGGAAATGGCACTTGTCGGGTTGGAGTTTCAACTTAAAATGTCGGAGACGGCTGAATACTGCTGTGAGTCTGGAATTCGTAGTGGCCATAGGGTGTGCGAAAGGCAGTTTTCTCCCTGTCCTTCGAGTCCATTTTGACCTGGTGAAATCCACTGGCTAAGTCGACTGTGGTAAAATATTGCGACTTCCCCAACTGGTCTAATATATCAGTGATATTAGGCAGTGGGTACTCATCGCCAATAGTAATGCCGTTAATACGACGAAAGTCTACCACTACTCGCCACTTTTTGTTTCCATTCTCATCCGGTTTTTTAGGAACCAGGAGAAGTGGAGAATTCCAGGCACTATGTGAAGGTCTGATGATGTGTGACTCAAGCATTTCTTGTATTTGCATATTTATCTCAGTTCGGCTTGCCTGAAGAAGTCTGTAAGGTTTGCTACAGATGGGCGGTTTGTCTTGGAGTGTCTCGATTTTGTGGGTAATCGCATCTGTGTATGAAAGGAAATCCCCGTTTAGATAGAAGAGATCATTGAATTCCCTACAGATATTGCGAATACTTTCAGATGCCTCTGAATGGCAGTGATCCAATTTGATAAGATTTTGCAGTTTCATTATTCTGCCCTTAATTGAATATCTTTCTTTCAGAGTCTGTGGAGATGACCACAAAGTCGTCCAAACTTGGTAAGCTGGGTTACCTCTTAAGGGCCCAGATCGGCGTCGTCCTCATTTGTTTTGTGGATTAGGACTTTTACCATACCGTTGACTGGTTCGACGATCGAGTTTCCGAGAAATAGATGTGGCCTTATTTCCTTCTTTAAACAGACCGATTGGTATTGAATAGAAGGAGTTGGAATTTCTAAAATATATTCTGATCGAGCCGAAATTTTCACTTTTTTTAAGTGATCCGATTCTTTCGGATGATAAGTAGGAAGAAGATATGATTCCAACTTTTGTGGAAATTTCAAAGAGTTATTCGACGCTTGCGACTCGATAGAATTTGAAGAAGTTATAAGATCATAGAAATTCCTTGCAGTTTTATTGGATTTATTGGTAGAGTTCACATTGGGTGAAGCGCTCGATGTTGGGAGTTGTTTTTTATGTGATTCAGCATTGTGTTCGGTTGTAGATGGTGATAGGGTTACATGTTTAGGCTGCTTCGTTTGTGAAGCTATGGAAGGAGATATATATTCATTTTCTGTTAGTTTTACTTTGCTTGGAACTATAGGTAAAGATTTTCCTTTTAATTCATTTTTAGGTTTCACTTCTTGTGAAGTATTTCATGAAAATCGATGTTCGTTGCTTTGCTAAGCAATTGATAGAGATATATTTGTATTAATATTTATATCGGAGTTTGTTATCTCCGAATATAATAGACTTTTAGTTTGAGACCTCTTTCCTGGGTCTTTTCGCTTTTCAAATAAACGTATGAGTACTTTGAATAGTAATCCTCATATGGATAAAACTCATTTGAATCATTAATTTCTAAAGAAATGTATTTATTTTTATAATCGATACTAGCATTGTATCGAGATAAAAAGTTATGACCAGGTAGGTCATCACATGAGTGGACGGAGTTATTTCCCACAATTTGAAATGAGTGTCCTATGATGGAGTTAAATTTCGTAGATTCCAGAGTTAATTTCGCGAAGATGAGTCCTTCTGTAGAAGTGGACTCTGTAAATAACGTATTGACATTGCAGACAGCATCTCTGTAGCGGATACTGTCTGGTTTCAGTTGATAGAGTTTTACTAGGCTGATCTCTGCTCCTGTATCAATCAAAAATGTAAGTTTTGGAGCAGAGCAGATGTCAACGGGCAAGGAAAGCGTTAAAGAGTTTTTATTTATTTTGACGGGGATACGTATTGATTTATTTTTGTCTAGTTGCCTTTCGATATTTTCTCGGGATTCCTGTGGAATCGTGCTGTATTTTCTATCTACGAGGATTTGCGGAAATTGACCTACCGCTGCATCCAGTTTCTCCGCCTGGATGCCAATGGACTTATGCTGTTTCTGCTCTTTGGAGATGGCGTTCTAGCCGAGATATTGGCATTATTATATCCCGGCGTCGGAGTTGGACTTTCTCGGAATACTGACTGCTGCCAGCTCTTATTTTGAGGCTGCCTGTCAGCCGTGTTTAATGGTGGAGTATTATTAACCTACTGGAAATTATTTTGATTTCCCTGATTGTAGCCAGAACGATTGATGTTCGCCGCTTTTGTCCGGCATGCCTCGATAGAATGGCCCATCCGATGACAATATCGACAAGAAAGCGCAGGAGATATAACCTTATGGGAATCCGGAGGGCGTTGTAATTGTGAATTTGTTTTTGGAATTGCGTTGAAGTTCTGTGCAGGGCGTTGTATGATTGGGCATTTTGAAGCAGCAGGTCCCAGTCTATTACATTTGAAGCACTGTAAATTATGTCTCGTATTTTGCCTGAAAGGGACTGGATTTGTCTTGTAATTCCTTTGAAAATAGCTTCCTTGAGCTCCAAACGTGATGCATGTTCTAAAATGTGAAATTTTAATGCAGAGAAAGATTTATCCGCATGCACTTTGGCTAAAGTTTGGAGTTGGGGATTAATTTGCCCATCCTCATTAGCTTTCACTGCTTGATACTCGTTATCTTTTAAAAGACACTTTACAAGAACTCTCTCAATTGTATATGAGTGTTTTGCTTCATTTAATTTGGATAGACTTGTGTTAAGTCTCTGTAGGTAGTCTTTTACATTTTCTCCCATTTTCTGCCTACAATTATTTAATTGGAACTGCACGGTAGAACAAGGGGAGGGGTAAGTATACAAAACGACAATAGCAATAACAAAATGACTAATCAATAGTGAAATAGGAGATTAATTAATAATAACCAACGATATGTTCGTATTAAATGTTCACATTTTTTGTTCGGTATAATAAAATAAGTAAAAAACAAATTTTCAAACAAAACTGAGGCCAAGCCGCACGAAAAAGTAGAAAATAAACTTTTCTTCACACACAGAGGTGGACTCAGATTTTTTGATTGGGACATTTCCCTTGAATATTCTTTCTCTTCATGAATCAAATCACTTATTACCTCTGATTGATCATACTGAAATATATCGGTGATTGTCAGCGGTTTAATTAACCAAAAAAATCTTTGCTTTTAATGTCATTATTTATTTCGAAGCTTGTTATTATGAGTTTCCAAGTTTTCTCTATATAATTCGGGTTAACATTTTCTACTAAAAATTTTGTTTTAACGATCTTCAATTTTTCACAATAAGCTTAGTTAATACTTTCTACTAACAATTCTGTTGTAACGACCTTAGATTTTCACAATAAGTTTAGTTAATACTTTCTACTAACAGTTTTGTTTTAACGTTTACAACTTTTAATAATTCGAGTTAATTCGCGGATTATCCAGATCGGCGGCTTAAAAAAGAACTCCCCGAGGTTTGGGCTTGAAGCCGCCAGGTACCCACGATCGCTTGAAAAGCTCTTTTTTTTTTCTTTTTATTGTTTTCTTCCGATGTTGAAAAACCGTACGTGAGAAAACACAAAAAGTTTTGTTGCGAGCTATATGCACCAATGAAAACTGTAATCCGATATGCACTTGTGCGCCCGTCTTGAAATATTAATTTTAAGAGGGCGCGAATAATGGCGATAATTGTATGTATGTATGTACATACAATTAGATTGGGAAAAATAAGTAATATAGAGTGTACATGCGGAAAAAAACTAAGCAGACACTGTATGTAGGTAAGAATGCATACCGTGTGAGTGGAATGTGTGTCTGATAAAAAAATGCAATTTATGCTAAATTGCATTTTGTTATAATATGAAAATGCATTTCTAAATGCATTTTAAATTTTGATTGAGATTTTTAAAATGAAATAAATTTTCATTTTCAGGGTAATTTTTGAGGTACATCAATATATTGAATAGGACAATATATTGATGGATTGACTTTATGGTTGTGATTCGGGGCATTGGGCACGTGAGTCACAACAGTAGTTACCATGGAATGTCGGTATATGAATTGGAGGAATCCGAGTTTCAGGCCTTGAGAGTCGTACTTACTGAACTCTGGTTTCATTTGTATTTGTGTTAGAAGATAGTGCTGGGAATGACTCCTGTATGAGTTTAGTTTCCTCACATAAATTTCCTTTGGCATATTCACTTTGAGTGCCAGTTTTTGTGGACCAGATTACTACATGCAGATCTGTGAAATTCCAGGGTTTTTCTAGTGATTCTATGCGTGCTGCATAAAACTTCTTGCCTTGGCTTTGTAGCTAATAGTGATAATAGCAAACTATCGACATCTGTCATTTTGAAACTTTTCCTGTCTAATCCGGCTCGAAGGACCAATGTTAAGTCTCAATGTGGACTTATCATAAAAAGGGGCAGGTGCCGATTTGCGAAATGACAAGACGGGTTAAGTTTCAAAGGAACAAAAATTCACTATTCTATCTAAAATTCACATCTTGTCTAAAAAATTACCTCTATATAATCCAATTTTTAATTGTGCCTTACTCTACCTATTCTAAATAGATTTTAATTATTTGGGCCTTCACTGGATATTTTTAAGTTTTGATCTGCAATATAAAAAGGAACTATTATTAATAAAAGTAAAAAAAAAGGTATGGTTATGCGGATCGAGTGAGCGTCATATAACTGCTCATATAGGAGAAAGCTGGGGTCAATACTCCCAATAGAAGTTGCTGAAAATAAATTAAAAAGTTAAATATTGTTAATTTTATTAATAATTGAGTTAGTATTTGAGGGATTCATATACTTCCCGTTGTTTTAATTTGTTAGGAAAGACTTCATTGGCTTTAATAAAACTGCCGATCTGACTTGTTGTTCATTCAGAATTCGAGTGCTTAGCTACTGCCAGTAGCTCGCTATTAATAAGGAGAAACACAATGGAAATAGTGGCTGCCGGTGGCGTTAACAATGGAGCTCAGCGTCATTCATGGTTCCTATCTTGTCCATGGTATTATACTAATTTAAGTACAACTCAGACAACGTGACCAGGGGCACATTCCGCTTAATAAGGAAGGCAAGATTGTGTGATCGGCAACAATTAGCAAAAAATAAATAAAACATAAGTAATGAAATAGTGTTTAATCACAGCTGACTGCCAATTCCAATAATTGACGTCTACACACAACTGCGTTCGCAAAACACAATTTAATGAAACTTGTGAATTCCAATAATTGACTTTCAAACAAATTATGATTACAAACAAGAATATGATGTATGCTGGAATAAATATCTTGGTGGAGTGTAGCGGTTAAATAAAAAGAAATTTGTCACTCTATTATTCACTCAATTATTTATTGTAAACGATAATACTAATGACTAAACAAACTTTGATTTTATGAGAAAATTAATTACTTGAACAATTATTTCGATATGTCAAATTTGCTTCCTTCAACTTACACGTAAAAGCTTCGAAACTTCACTTAAAATTCACTAATTCACTGTGTTGTTATGTATTTAATTACTAAAGGAAATTGAAATGTACAAAAAAAAACTATATTTTACTCGAATTTATCCTTTTCTATTCAATAATCACAAATTAGAAAATTATCCTACGTTATAATTTTATTTCTATATATATAAGGTCAAAACAATTTTCCTTTCTATTTCTTAACTAATATATTTACTAATGGCTGAAAGTAAATAGTAATTAGAACTCAAGGTAGATCTAATTTCCAATTATTACGTTGTGTAAAAATGACCTAATGGCATATTTTTTACACGATGAATAATTGTTAGAAATTTCGATTTACTTGAGTGAATTAGTTAAATGGCTGAAAGAAAAAAATTAAGAATCAAAAAATTCAATTGTTCTTGTTAAATTCATACATGTGTGTATGACCAACACCTGGCATGCGGACACAATGAAATTTAACTCAAATTGAAAATAAATAATTAATTCACAAGGTTACCTTGAATTTGATTGAAATTTGTTGCTAATGAATTTTCAATCAATAAATTCACTTGAAATTTGTTGAAGTTACGAATTGCCTTTGAAATTTATACTGCTCCAATTGTTGAAAAATGGTAATGATGCTGAAAGTTCTATTTCCCTTTGATCGATGACACTTTGAATAAACTTGCAAATTGTGGGAGGAATGCTATTGCATGTGCTCGCACTTTGACAACTTTGAAAATAAGAAGACAGAATGAAGAATGAACCCTCTTTTTATAGAAAAAATTGTTCCGATTTCATATCCATAAAAATGAATTATACAATTTTTGAGCTTAATTTGACTACAATGTGTGAATTTATTGTAGTCATTTGATGCCAAATTACAAATTGCATTTTTTGACATCTTTCCCATAGAAATTGGTTTTAATTTCACGTAATTATGATAAGTTTTCCGAATCTGTGCCATAACTTATCGATACGCCATCTTTTAGTTCAATTTACTAAATTCCTCTCAGAATTCATTTTCGTTCATCTTTATTCGTGTCCCTTTCACACCTTTGTGTCTCTTTCGCACTCATTGGTGTAAAGGAAATTTCGAAAATTCCCGAATTACCCGTAACTCGTGAAAAATATCGCGACGCGAACGCGCCCATTAAATTCTACGTCTCTTTTCACCCCGGGGTGATATGTCAAACATCGCGAAAGTATGGAGTTTGACTGTTTATTTTTATGCGAAATGTCAGCCGCGCGCGAGTGATAATAATGTTGAATTTTGTGTTAAATTGTGTGTTTTGTGTAGTGAATAATTATTCAGCGAGGGAATTATCCATTAAACTACAGGTTGGTAAGTAAATTTATTTAATTTATATATACTTTCATGTGAAATTCCAAAATTTTCAAATACCGTGTTTACCTGTCAAGGTGAGCTTTTGTTTACAAAAGTCTCATCTCAGGTATTCACGAATGTATTGAAAATGGGTTTATTATGTGCCCGTACGTGGGTACTTAAGATCCCTTTATACTTTATGTTACTGAACATAAAGTTTAGTGCATTTTGTTCTTTTGTTATTGTTTGTATGCATGGTGAGGTACTATGTATGTAAACACAATTTGTTGGGTAAAAATTCATTTATTACCTTAATGTTTATCTTTTGAGTGCATATTTTAATTCCTTTTTGTTTATTTTAGGTCATCGTGGGACCCTTAGCATCTGTGTCTTCCCAGATGCTAGTAAGATTTTTTTTAATTTTATCTTTAGTCTAATTTTTCCTTTCTTTTTAGGTTGGTCGAACATTCTCCCCCCTGTTGAACAGCCATGTTCAACCGTTTTTTGATCTGTTGTATACCTCTTTGATGGTACTTAAAAAATCGCAGCTTGCCATCAGCAAGTACTCGTAGGCGCACCTGATAACGATCTGGTAAGTTGATTGTTTTTTCTTTATTTCGACGTTTTTGGATGTCGTATAAATTAATTCTTTTTATTGTATTTTTCGATAGGAAGATGTCCACCTTTTCCCGACTTAGAAATCGTTGAAATGGGTTCTCGATTCTCATCTCCGCTTCCTTAATAGTGGTAGTGAGAAGGAGACTCTGTAGGTCGGTGATCTGAGCGCCGTTAATCATGATAGGACCCTGTGTAACTGGTTTCGTTTGTGGAGTATCTCCCTCTACAGCCTGGTAAGTTTTCGCTATCCTGGACAAGTCCTGCTCGCCAGTTGTTGATGTTGTAGCTTGTCTCTCAAGGGTCTGCGTCGTTGATGTGGACGAAGATGCTGTTACTTGGACATCTGGCTCTGAATCTGCCGTAGCTTCCACGATGTCGGACCATAAGCTGTTAAACTCGCTTAAGTCGTATGCAGGAGCGTTGAGAGGACTACCAGGCAATGAAAAGTTAAAGTTGATATCGTCATAGATATCTAAAATATCTTGGTCGACTGTAAATTCGGACATCTGTAAATAAATCTAATGACTAAATGTTTTTTTGTTTTAAAGGGACAACACAACATTTAACAAATGTGTTAGTGTTACACATATTTGTTAATCAATTTAACGGTAACCTACAAATTTTGTTGATAGGCCTGACAAATGTACTTGTCTGTGTTTTGATTCTGACTACACGAACTAGTTCATCAGCTCCTGGGTGGACTTCTTCAACAACACCTAATGGCCAAGTAGTTGGGGCAGCATTATCAATCTTTAATAACACCACATCTCCTTTGCAGATGTTAGGTTCTGGTTGAAACCATATCGGTCTATTCTGGAGTTGGTTTAAGTAATCCTTATACCAATGGTTCCAGAACTTTTGTACCATGTGTTGCACACTTTTCCATCGACTGGAGTATGTTACGTTGTCCATATTAAGATTTGGCTCTGGAATGGCGTTTAGCCCTTGTCCTATCAGAAAGTGTCCAGGAGTCAGAACAACTTGATCACTTGGATCATTGTTAACTCGGTATAAGGGCCTTGAATTTAAGCAGGCTTCTATCTGGGTTAATAGTGTACCATATTCCTCAAATGTGAGGTTCGAGTTGCCGATCGATCTTCGCAGATGGTATTTTATAGACTTGACACCTGATTCCCACAATCCTCCAAAATGAGGAGCTGCTGGTGGATTCATGTGCCATGAAATGGATTTGTCTGCCAAATATTCAGCAGCATTTGGCCATGCTTGCTTGATTGCTTGTTGTAATTCCTTTTCTAAAATTGATTTACCGCCAACGAAATTGGTGCCACAATCGGAGTAGATTTCCGTGCACAAACCTCTTCTGCTTACAAATCTTTTCAAAGCTGCAACGAATGCATCTGCTGTCATATTCGATACCAACTCGATGTGTATAGCTTTCGTTGCCATACAAATAAAAATGCAAAAGTAAGCCTTTTGTAATTTGGCATGTCGCAAATTGGAAGATTTCACAGTCACTGGTCCAGCATAGTCGATTCCAATCCTTGAGAATGCTCTTGTGATATTTACCCTAGCTGGGGGTAAGTTACCCATTAACTGAGTCATAGTTACTTGGCGTTGTTTGAAGCAAGTAATACATTTGTGCAATCGAGTTGTGATACAACGTCTTCCATCCAAAATCCATACAGAGTTACGTGTTGTACTCAAAAGTAATGATGTACCACCATGTAATGTTTCCAAATATATTTTATCAATATATGTATCAGTGACATGATGGTCACGAGGTAGTATAATTGGATGCCTTCTATCAAAGGAAATCATCGCGTGATCTAAACGTCCGCCTACTCGGATCAATCCATCTCTGTCGAGCATTGGATTGAGCCGTATAAGTTTACTCTATTTTGACACTGTCTGTTGTCGTAGTAGATCTTGATATTCCTTTGGAAATGCCGTTTGTTGTACTAACTTGAATATAGTCCTTTGTGCTTGGATATACTCACTACTAGTTAGTGCGTTAATCCTTTTGTTGTTAGGATTTTTACAATTATGAATGAATCGTTGGATTATTGCTGTGACCCGAATGAGACGGGTGAACGAAGACTATTTTGTGAGAATATTGTCTTCTACGTTGATGAGAAGGCTTGTTACAATCGGTGCCTTTTGCTCTAATGTTGTTGATTCAGTGACTTCGCAATTGTTTGGCCACTTATTTTGAGTTTGCTTTAACCATGTGGGGCCGTACCACCATGAATCATTGTTTCGTAGTTGAGTTGCCGAAATGCCACGTGAGTCCAAGTCAGCGGGGTTGTAGACTGATGCAATGTGTCGCCATTGCTTGAATTTTAATGTTTCCTGTATTTCTACAACACGATTTGCAACATAGGTTTTCCATTTGGATGGATGATCCTTAATCCACTGTAATACGATTTGAGAATCTGTCCATGCTGTTATAGGAATGTCTTGTAACTGCATGCCTTGTATCACAGCCTTAATTAGCCTTGTCAGTAGTAATGCGCCATTTAATTCTAAGCGTGGAATCGTTATTGGCTTGAGAGGTGCTACCTTTGTCTTTGCGGTTACCAGATGTGAAGTAATTTCACCGTTGTTGTGTTCTACCCTGAGGTAGATTGCTGCTGCATAAGCCTTAGACGATGCATCACAAAACCCATGAAGTTGCATACGTAGTCCTGTAACATAATGAATCCACCTTGGGATCCGCAATTGCTCTAATGCAGTTAAGTGAATTGTAAACTCTGTCCACCATTTCTGGATGTGTTCTGAGACTGGATCATCCCATGCTGAACCTGTAATCCATAAGCCTTGCATCAAGATCTTAGCTTCTATTATCACAGGAGCTAACCAACCTATCGGATCATATAAGGAGGCTATTTGTGATAAGATGATCCGTTTTGTCCATACTGCAGGTGAAATAAATGGTTTGGTTACAAAGGTAAAGTAATCTTCCTTAGGAAACAATTTAATTCCTAAGGTTTTGATAGAATCCGTGTCTGAAAATATCAGCGCATTTTTTAATTTTATGTGATTAGACGGAAGATCTTGCAATAATTCGCTAGCATTGCTGGCCCATTTTCTCAGGTTGAAGCCAGCTGATGTCGTCATTTGAATTAACTGTTGTTGCAGTTCCCTTGCTTTAGACAAATCATCAGCGCCAGATAACAGATCATCTACATAAAAATTATTAAAGACTGCTTCTGCTGCTAAAGGCCACGTGTCCCTTTCATCTGTAGCCAGTTGTTGTAGAGTCCTAATGGCTAAATAAGGAGCTGAGGTGGTCCCAAATGTTAAGGTGTTGAGTTGATAATCCTGTAATGTACCTGTGATCGGATTCCGCCAAACTATTCTTTGGAAAGTTCTATGTTCGGGGTGCATTTCTATCATGCGATACATTTTTTCAATATCTGCATTCATGACAACCCTGAACTTCCTCCAATTGAGTAGTGTATTATATAAGGTCGGCTGCAATGTTGGTCCCTTTAACAGATGCTGGTTAAGAGATGTGCCATTTGTCGTCTTGGCGGACGCATCAAACACAACACGTAATTTTGTTGTTGATCTGTCTTTGAACACAGCATGATGTGGTATGTAATAAGATGTAATAAGATTGCTCTTGATTACGTGGCGGACTTACTTCCTCCATGTGACCTAATTGGATGTACTCATCTAAACATTTTTCATACTCTTGTTTAAACTCTGGTTTTCTTGAAAATTGTTTTTGCAGATTCTCATACCGTTTAATGGCTTGCTGTCTAGAGTCACCTAATATAGGTGTTGTATTATTTATGAAAGGCAATTTCACCTGATATCTTCCTGTTTCTAAACGAATGCACGTGTCTTGAAAGATCTGTTGACAGCTTTGTTCTTCCTGGGATAGAATTGGTGTTGTAGATACTTCTTCTGTTTCCCAGAATTGTCTAAGTTGTGTGTCTAGAGCATCTGTGGTAGCCGTGAATGTCTTGACTGTACTTTCATTAACTACTTCCTCGGTTGTTCCGATTGTATCCAACCAAACATTGTTTTGATTGCTGTTGGACTGCTGTTTGAACCTCGTACAATGCCTTCTTGTACGATTCTAGCATAAACCTTGGCACCTAATAAAGCGTCTATTTTTCCAGGCTTCCAGTAAGTGGGATCTGCTAGCTCTAAGTTGTCTAAATGTTGATAGCTTTCCTTTGTAATTGGTGTAGTTGGTAAACTATCAGTGACTTTGTTGATGATCAGGAAGTTTTCTTCTATTGCTGTCTCATTTGATCCGCAAGATTGTAACTTAAGCTTCGTTTGCTTGTTCACGTTACTCATTGGGCTTTTGTTCAACCCTGTTACAACTACTAATGTTTCCTTACACTTAGCTTGTAACCTATGGGATGCAGATTGTGTTATGAATGAACACTCTGATCCTGGATCAATTAAACATCGCAATATCAGTGGTTTTCCATTTGCTCCTTGAGCCTTCACCAACGCTGTGGATAGTAATGCCCACGATCGCTCCCTATTCATATAGGTCTGAGTGATTTGTGAGCCTCCAGTGCCTTGTCTGTTGCATGACTTTCCTTGTATGCAATCATTACTATCGCTGTTGTTTTGTTGAACTCGATTTACCTTGTCTTCGCTTTCAACTGATCTAGAATGAAGATTTTTTGCATCTCCATCCTTCGTATGTAACCTGTTTGCAGTTACGTCTTGGTGTAACTTGTTTGCAGTTACATCCTCATGAATTGTCGTATGATGTCTTTGTTTGCACTTAAGACATCGATGACGACTGGAGCATTCTTTAAGTGAATGTTTCTTAGACAAACAATTATAGCAGTGGCCATTTGACTTGAGGAACCACTTTCTACCTTTGATGTCCATTTTCTGATACTTCTTGCAATTTTGAAGAAGGTGCTTGTCATTACACGCTGAACATTTCATGTTCACTACGTATAATGGCTTTGTTGATTCAACTACATGGTATGTCTTGGTCGTAGTTGGTTTGGATATACTCTTGGCATGACTTGTTCTGGGCGCCAGAGTATCCGTAAGTGCTTCTAATATTTTCAAACGATTGTCTAGGAACGAGCTGAGCTGTCTATATCTAGGAAGCTCTTGTGATGCTCCTTGATGTTCTTCCCAAAGTCTCAGCGTTATGAAGGGGAGCTTCTGAACTATTAAATAAATAAGTAGCACATCCCATGTTGATATGTCTACTTGTAGGCTCTTTAGTTGTTGTAAGCATTCCTCTGTAGTGTCGATTAAGGCTTTTAAACCAGCTGTAGTCTCTGTGTTTAATTTCGACTGACTTGTCAGTATCTTTAGTTGATGATTGACCAATATCTTTTTGTTTTCGTACCTTGCCTTTAATTTGTTCCAGGCAGGTAGGTAGTCCTCATCTGTTATAGGAGTATGCCGTAGTAGTTTTTCTGCGTCTCCTATTAAAGAACCTTTCAAATAATACAGTTTTTGAACGTCTTTCAAACTTGTATTATTGTGTACTACAGCGACGTAAAGATCATGAAATGAGCGCCATCCATCATAATTACCATTATATTTTGGTAATGTGATCTTAGGAAGAATGTTTTGTTGTTGTTCCACACGTGTTTGTTGTGTTATCAAAAGTGTGGAATCTGTCAGCTCTGTTGTAGGATTAATTGCATCATATAATGTATCTATATAATTGCAATAAGTTGTCTCTAATATACTAAAGGTGTCATCGGAAATATATTTCAGCGTGCTTTCTGGTGGGGTTGCGAGGATAAATTCGTTGCTCAATTGGTCAATCTGCTCATACTCGAGCCATGTTCTCCTTATCTCTGAGAGCTTTGCTTCGTAGAAACCCTTTGATCGGGTCTCTGATATTGCTTGTTTGCCATTCTCGATAGATTTAATCAGGCGATTTTTTATTGCCCGTTCCTTATTTAACAACCCCTTTACGTCTGTCATTATTGATTGAAATAAAATTCGAGTAAAGAAATGAAAATAAAAAAAATTAATTTTATTTTACTACGCTATCTATGTGTGAATCAATGAACTAATTAATTAAAATTTCTTGCCTATAAACGTAGTCTACAAAATTATGACGTTCTCGCGTATAAACGTAACTCAATAATTAAGTGAGTAGAGCGACTCCTGGATGGAACCACCAAAATGTTTAATCACAGCTGACTGCCAATTCCAAAATTGACGTCTACACACAACTGCGTTCGCAAAACACAATTTAATGAAACTTGTCAATTCCAATAATTGACTTTCAAACAAATTATGATTACAAACAAGAATATGATGTATGCTGGAATAAATATCTTGGTGGAGTGTAGCGGTTAAATAAAAAGAAATTTGTCACTCTATTATTCACTCAATTATTTATTGTAAACGATAATACTAATGACTAAACAAACTTTGATTTTATGAGAAAATTAATTACTTGAACAATTATTTCGATATGACAAATTTACTTCCTTCAACTTACACGTAAAAGCTTCGAAACTTCACTTACAATTCACTAATTCACTGTGTTGTTATGTATTTAATTAATAAAGGAAATTGAAATGTACAAAAAAAAACTATATTTTACTCGAATTTATCCTTTTCTATTCAATAATCACAAATTAGAAAATTATGCTACGTTATAATTTTATTTCTATATATATAAGGTCAAAACAATTTTCCTTTCTATTTCTTAACTAATATATTTACTAATGGCTGAAAGTAAATAGTAATTAGAACTCAAGGTAGATCTAATTTCCAATTATTACGTTGTGTAAAAATGACCTAATGGCATATTTTTTACACGATGAATAATTGTTAGAAATTTCGATTTACTTGAGTGAATTAGTTAAATGGCTGAAAGAAAAAAATTAAGAATCAAAAAATTCAATTGTTCTTGTTAAATTCATACATGTGTGTATGACCAACACCTGGCATGCGGACACAATGAAATTTAACTCAAATTGAAAATAAATAATTAATTCACAAGGTTACCTTGAATTTGATTGAAATTTGTTGCTAATAAAATTTCAATCAATAAATTCACTTGAAATTTGTTGAAGTTACGAATTGCCTTTGAAATTTATACTGCTCCAATTGTTGAAAAATGGTAATGATGCTGAAAGTTGTATTTCGCTTTGATCGATGACACTTTGAATAAACTTGCAAATTGTGGGAGGAATGCTATTGCATGTGCTCGCACTTTGACAACTTTGAAAATAAGAAGACAGAATGAAGAATGAACCCCCTTTTTATAGAAAAAATTGTTCCGATTTCATATCCATAAAAATGAATTATACAATTTTTGAGCTTAATTTGACTACAATGTGTGAATTTATTGTAGTCATTTGATGCCAAATTACAAATTGCATTTTTTGACATCTTTCCCATAGAAATTGGTTTTAATTTCACGTAATTATGATAAGTTTTCCGAATCTGTGCCATAACTTATCGATACGCCATCTTTTAGTTCAATTTACTAAATTCCTCTCAGAATTCATTTTCGTTCATCTTTATTCGTGTCCCTTTCACACCTTTGTGTCTCTTTCGCACTCATTGGTGTAAAGGGAATTTCGAAAATTCCCGAATTACCCGTAACTCGTGAAAAATATCGCGACGCGAACGCGCCCATTAAATTCTACATCTCTTTTCACCCCGGGGTGATATGTCAAACATCGCGAAAGTATGGAGTTTGACTGTTTATTTTTATGCGAAATGTCAGCCGCGCGCGAGTGATAATAATGTTGAATTTTGTGTTAAATTGTGTGTTTTGTGTAGTGAATAATTATTCAGCGAGGGAATTATCCATTAAACTACAGGTTGGTAAGTAAATTTATTTAATTTATATATACTTTCATGTGAAATTCCAAAATTTTCAAATACCGTGTTTACCTGTCAAGGTGAGCTTTTGTTTACAAAAGTCTCATCTCAGGTATTCACGAATGTATTGAAAATGGGTTTATTATGTGCCCGTACGTGGGTACTTAAGATCCCTTTATACTTTATGCTACTGAACATAAAGTTTAGTGCATTTTGTTCTTTTGTTATTGTTTGTATGCATGGTGAGGTACTATGTATGTAAACACAATTTGTTGGGTAAAAATTCATTTATTACCTTAATGTTTATCTTTTGAGTGCATATTTTAATTCTTTTTTGTTTATTTCAGGTCATCGTGGGACCCTCAGCATCTGTGTCTTCCCAGATGCTGGTAAGATTTTTTTTAATTTTATTTTTAGTCTAATTTTTCCTTTCTTTTTAGGTTGGTCGAACAAATAGCATACAGTAGAGTAACCTAGAAATAACTGGAAATAACAGATGATCTATGGAAGTAAGAGAAAGCATCAAAAAGAAAATTACAAATTTATCACCAATATAATCAATGTAATGTAGACTACAAACATGACACTTACTTATATTAGATACATTACCTTCTTTGAAAAAAAAAACTTCATCCATTTATACAGTATAGATTCCTGGGGCCGTTATCATACTATTTCTGTCCAAAGCATGCAAATCGTCATGTTCAGTATACGCAGTGACGAATCATCTCTCTGTTTCGAGAGCGCAACCGTCGTGCCCACTGACATATAATAACAAAAATGTCAAAAATGGCACACATTTTGGTTAAAATGTATACTGAACTGTTATCCATTTTGGAAACAGTACGGCTGTATTAATTGGATTGCATTGGAATTGACATTAAAATTCAGACAAAAATACAGTTTATATACGGCTATCTCTTACGAGGTCAATTAAATTTGACAACAAATCTGCAGAGGAGCACATTTTTTAGTAATTCTAAATATTAACTTTTGTGTTAATTAAAACAAGTTTAACTTCCTAAATAATTTTAGTTTAATGCAATACTATTTTGTAACAATTTTAATGTTTCCAATCCAATAATCAAATAATAATTAATTATAAAATAAATCGCTGTGCAATTGCACGAAATAAAGGGTTTTCACAGCCAGTTCAATATTTGTGCAATTTAGGAAGGAAGAACGCTAAGTCCTTTCTTATTACATGTCATTCGACGTGCCACACGAAAGATAGAATGATTATTACGAGTAAAGACCAGAACATAATTGCGATGACCGGCGACAACTGCAAGCAGCAACCACTGCCAAAAAACTCAAACCTACACCTCGATCACAACTGCGATTGCCAGTGATGACTGCAGTTTCGCTCGTCGCTACGATAGGTGAAATATTTAATTTCACCTCCAAATGCAGGCCTGCCAACTAGGTAATATTGAACAGTCGTAACATTTAGCTTTTAAGGTTATCGCACTGATTACTGGCCATTTGTATTTGAGTGGCAGTGGCTTTGTTTGGCCCAGCAGGAAAGAGGCGAGAATAATCTCGAAAGTAAAGCCAGCATCAATTTGATACAGCAAGAGTGAACCGTGAATTTTAAGAGCTTTAAAGAAAGGACTTTTTTCATTTGGTGTTGTAAACATTACAGTGATCGGTGCAGAGTTAGCTGATGAGGATCCGCCAGCACTCTTCATCTTCAAACAAAAAACATCAATGTATGGCATAATAGAGTACTTGACCGCAGCCGCCACCGTACCGAGAAGATCGCAAATGTTCTCTTTCCCAAGAGCGGAAATACCTCTTAAAACGAAATCATTAAAACGTCGATTTCGATACATATGAGTAATCCTACTTTTCAGAAATGCACCTCTACGTGAAAAAGACTCACTGATGTCTGACACAATCAATTTCCCCTCGATGAGTAGTAACAGCCTGGTCAATTTTGTCGGAAATTTAAGTTTTAAATTCTGTTATATTAACCTTCGTCATAAGTCTCTTCTCAAGTGCCTCCATATTTCTATCCATGTAGTCAATGTGAAGGGAGGAAGAGTTTGTTCCACCACACATTCCATTGGTCCTACTCTGAGTGTGAGGCTACGAAACTGGAATATTCTTCCAAGTTTCTCTCCCCCAGCGCCGCTGTCAGATCCCTTTGCATTATTGCCTTTTACAATATAACAGCAATGAAAACGATACCGTTGAAACTCTCCAGGACGGATTATTAAAAATTGCAAAATAAACTTCGATATCAGGTTAATTCCGGTATGAATAATATAACGGGTCTTTATTATGGGGTTTTAAAGTTAAAGAAGAAAAAAAAATTGTGACTTAACTGAGGATATAGTAATTTAAAGCGGATAACCCAAGAGCTCAACTCTTTGCTCTACTCAGTAATATACATATATCAACTATTTGTTATTGCATATCAAGCACCTTAACTCTTCTTATAACTTTGCATTTGAAAACGATAGGAGACATCTGTTGGGATAGCATTGTTATTTCACTCTTGTGCAATATACAGATCACAAGGTCGGAAGTAAAAACGAAATCTTCCGCAAAATAGCAAAATACAAACCAACCGTAGCGGACTTGGCTCTAGTAAAGGTGGAGTTCTTATGAAATGCTAATTAATATACCTATAATAATTTATATTTTGTATTTCTGACCGAAAGTCAATGCTGCTGTGGAACAATAAAGGAAAAAGTATAGAAACCCTTTTTTTAATGAATTCTTGCGTACATATTTTGTAATAGTTCTAATTTGAAAAAATAAAAAAATAAATATAACGCAATGTGCGTTATTGTCTTTTAAAGCAGAATACAATATGACTAAAATATTTTGCGAGTACACATGTACATATGTAATATATAATTTTCAATGTAGTGGGAACAAAATATATTAAAGCATTTCTTGTGCACTTCTCGTTGTGCTCACTATAACTATAATAAGTTCGAAATGCACACCTATTTTATGTATTGCATTTTTAATATAACATTTTTAAAGTAAATTTCACACATTAATTAGATATTTTTTTATAGGCATGAGATAATAGGTCCAAGTTCGGGGCCAGGCTGGCCTATTGTGCTATCCTGCTAGAAACAACACCAAAACCTACCTGTTCTCTAAATAAAGCTAGGAAGGCAGACCGACGCATATCCAGCCTGTCCGGGTAAAGGCCGGGCAAGCATGCAGATAGTGCTCGGTTGTGTTAGGCTTTCCTTCCAGGCAAGTCAGAACTCAGGGCTGTCAACAACTCCCATCCTTGTAAGATGAGTGTGAAATTCCTATTAGGCGCATCAAGAAACGTGTTTGTATAACTGCAAGTGCTCAGGTTCGCCCACCTCTGTTAATGCTTTCTATGAACATATGCTTTGATGAGATACCCGGTACTCGAGGTGGCAACGTCTACGGCGGGCTGCGGTCCGAAAATCAGAGCCAGTTCTAGCTAAAAGGTCATCCCTTCATTCCTCGTGTGACCAGGAACCCATCGAAGGGACGGCAGTCCTGTAATCTACTGAATCTAGTGGTATTCGAGGTTTACGTAGTTTCTTCATGAGCTCAGTGAAAAAGTGGATTGAAAAAGTAGGCTAGATGTAGAATTTAATTCATATAATTTAGCGCCAAATCTAAAACCCCTTTACAAAATATACAAATTATGAGTTTCGTTACAATATTAATCTAGGTTTGTTAGTATAAGTTAGAAACTTGTAAGATTGAGTTTCTGTTTCGTTTATTTTATTTTTGTTTATGTTAGTTTGTTAGCTAGATCATGTTATATGTTTATACGTATTTACTGTATTACTTTTATATTACTTTAATTATCGGAGCATCGACGATAATGTACATATTGCGGCACTCGTGGTTAACTTTCCAGTAAGACGGATAGAAAAAAGAAGATCTCTCCTATGATAGAAGCTGCTTAATTTTGTAATTTGTTTTTTTTTTTCAACCAAAAGAAAATTTTCTTTATGAAACCATTTCTCATCGAACTTGTTCCCCTCGAGCCTCCCGGAAACCGCTCGCTAAAAAACCACCGTGCTGCCCCCGCTTTTTTCAGGCGCGCTAGACATTCTAAAAATGTTCGCTGTATTTCCACATTTGTAGAGTTTGAACTATGAGCCGTAGTGGTAGGTCACATCGGTATTTGAAAATTCGGTTCGAGTTTCCTTTGTAATGATTAATTATTATTGTTTAATTCGTCTTCGAATTTACTTTGTTTCATGTGTCACCGATTATTAGATTTATTTTTAATTCAATGATTATTGCAATTTATTAATGTTGGCGATTTAGGGATCTTGGATAATTATCGTACTATAGTTAATTTAATTACTGTACGTGGGGGCGACCATACTCCAACATTATCGGAAGGCAAATAAAATTCTTGTCCCGAAGGAAGCTCTCAGTATATTATGAGCTGAAGATATTTTTATTATTATATATAGGATCTGGCCCGCAGAAAATCAGTACAACCCTGATCATTACATTACAGTCCCCGCAAAACTTAGATGTTATCCGAGGGCCACTCAGAGCAATCAAGGCTGCCTGACTATGCGAAAGATTAGCAATGTCCTTTCCTTTGATCTCTATATCAAGGGCTATCTTCGTTTCCATTGCGATGGTGAAGACTTCATTTTAGAAGACAGTAGTTTGCTTTCTAAGTGAGTGGTCCAACCCAATGTCGCGTTCTTGAAAGTAAACACCCGCACCGGTGAGAGAGTAGTCGGTGAAAATTTTTTGACCGAACCAGGGAAGGCTCGATAAGGCGCTTTCCTCAGCCCCCGATTCCCTTTCAGGAAAATTCACATCGCATCAAGAGACATGCCGACCAAAGGGTTCCCGTTCCAGCCCACTCGCCAATAAGCAATGGGAAGATCCATTCCAGCCGTCCTACCAACATCCCCATGAGAGCAACCTACACAGGCCTTTTGCCATCTGCCTGAATGACCAATATGTGTATCAAGATGCTTCTTCATATTTGATTTGTCTTACTTGCCAAAGTACTGTAAACAGTTTTAGCGTTACCGATATAAAAGCTTTTTCCATTCTTTTTGTTACAAATAAGCTAGATGTAGCATATCGTGCCGAGTTTTTCTGTTAAGATTAAAGCATATATTACAATCCTCGGTTAATTGACGTAATACAGTAACAAATGACTTAACACTGAGCGTGTTACTCAATCACACAAATCTTACACAATTGCATTTTTTCCGTGTATGTGTGAAGTTTTATTTCCAAATAGAGAGACTTCAGCCAGCTATGATCATATAATTATACAAGTTAAAAGCGAGAATTGGTCATAGATCAATTCATAAGTCACCCTAGAGCAATTTTCGTATGTATTACGTATGTCCACCCATCTGTGGAAATTTGATTTCTGAAGTAGTTTTCGCATATATTTCCATCCAACTTCATAGGTATATTTCATCTGAAGAAGTTTTCAGTATAATAAAAACGACTAGCATTGATCGTTTTGACAGTATACGTAAAAAACCTAAATTTTTATAAGTTTGAAACTTATATTTACTCTTTTTATGAAAACATCGTCTACAAAATTTCAGTTCTCTACGTTGACGCATTCTAATGAAGTGTATGGCAACGCCACGTGGGAGTTACTACCCGATTTGTCACATTGTCTAACTTAAATTTACTTTTTTTTTGTAAAAAAACCATGTGCACAATTTCTGAGGACAGACAGACAGACGAACGGGCTACGAACATGCAAAAATCACAATTTTTAATATTATGCGCGGGTACTCAATCCATTTTGCTTTACCAGCATTCTTTCTGTGCGCTACAAAAAAATAAAATAATTATTTAAAAAAATATCTGCAGACTTAAAGATTTGTGAAAGAGCGCATTTAATGACATAGACTAGCAATAAAACTAAAAAAATATTACTTATTAAATATTTCGTTTTTTCCTTACATATCCCTATGGGAAATAAAAGCATTGCTGTGGTACATTTTTAGGCTATATTCAATGAGCGCTATTCATATGTACTCGAAGTAAAAGCTGACTTTAACTAAACTGCAGTTTTATGATTTTGAATAGCGCCCAATATATTTAATTCCCTATGCATTTTCATTACAAATAACAAAAATATTACTAAATTTTGAATTTTCTAGTAAATAAAAACATTAAACATATTACGAATTCATATTTATTGTTCATTAACCATACAAATTATTAAATTTCAGACAAAAGATCAGAAAAAGGAAAGATTACCAAAACGGAAAAAATTGTCTTGTGATTACAAATTACCTTCAGATTGCAAGCAGCATTTTAGACAAAGGATTGGCTTTAATACTAGCCCCAAATCCAATCATCAGAAATTTGCTTACTTTAATTAAACAGTTGTAGTGACGTATAGCAGGAAACAAAACAATCAATCCTTACTTTTTTCATATGTATGTATAACTAAATTTTTAACCAGTGTGACTTTTGGACCTGCATGTTGCGTAATGTAGTTCTTTCTCCTTATCACTTTGACGGTTTTCATCATGGACTCTTACCGCACACCTGAAAGTGTATTAGAAATTTTATTCAAATGGTTTGTTATATTGACATGTGTTTCACATTATAATACATATTGTAATTGTGCAACTAATTAAACAGTATTTTATAGGAAATTAATTTCATTGTTTTATTGAAATCTGACACACGACATATAAAAATATTTCACAAAACGCCACTCCTCACGGTAGATGGTGCAACATGGAACAAACCTTGCAGCTGAATGCCTACATGAAAATTTATCAACATATATGTGGGAGTAGGTGGATATTAAAATGAATAATAACGCCCTTTGATAATATTATACCAATTTTAATTAGATTTAATGCTTTTAATACAATGTTTAGAAAAAGAAGGAAATTATGAGATGTTTGAATGAATTATTAAAAAAAAGAGTCGCGACAAAATGTTCAAATTACTTAACACAAGAAAATGTAGCTTGTACAACCGAAAACTCGTAGCTCTGATCTCGTTGCTATCAATTATAATCGTAGCTGCGCGTCGCTGGAACTTAACTGGCAGACTGACTACATGGAGTCGAAATTATAGGAACCGTAACTGATGTAGATAAAAATTTTCGTGGATGTCGCTGACTGCATTCTGTACATCGGTATTGTTGACGACTGCTTATTTTTATTTATTAGAATCTCCCTCATTCGGCCATCCTACTCATCGTTTGCCTCAGACGAATCTGTGTCGTGCTCCGTAGACCAGGGTTTCATATGATCAGCTGCTGAGCTCGTACTGTTGGGCCCTTCATGATCACCAACTTTTCTGAGATCGTATCTATAGTGTGGCCTGATTCGCTGAACTTCGAACGAACCCAAAAACTTTGGATATAGCTTGCATCCTGGAGCGAACTGTGTGCGCTTAACTGCGACCAGATCATGTGTGCAATACTTTCTTGCTGGTTTTCTTTTAGCCTTAGCGTACCGTCTATTTGCCTCCTGAACCTCCTCTATCTGCTCCTTTGCTTGCTTTCTCATGTCTTGACGAGAGTTCTCAAAATCTTGTAAAAATTGCTTCTTCAAGTAGTTCTTTTAGGTGATGGTCCTCGGGTCTAGTCATCTTCACGCCTATTAGTAACTCAAACGGTGTTCTTCCGGTTGCTCGTGACGTAGTAGAGTTCAGAATACGTTGCAGCTGCGAGACATACTTAAACCACTTTCGCGGGTCTTCAAGCGAGATCTTGGCTAGAACAGCGATAATTACTTGATTTAAGCGTTCAGCCTGGCCATTTCCACTGGGAATGCCTGTTGTTATCAGCAGGTGATTTATACCTTGATCTTCGATGTACGATCGGAAAGCTAGCGACGTAAAAGCTGGACCTCGATCTGATATAATCCGGTGAGGGTTACCGAAGACTTCACTCTGAAGGGTTAATTTTTTTGTGACTTCTTCTGCAGTTGTCGACTTTACCGGATATAACCAGCAAAACTTTGTGAAAGCATCAATCACGACGAAGAGATATGCATAATTTTTTGCAGTAGACGTTAATGGACCGAGATGATCGACATGATACGTGTGTAAAGGCATATCAAGTTTCTCTATTGGGTTAAGATATCCTTCTGGCTTACCGGCCTTTCTTGATACGAAGATACATCGAACGCAATTAACCAAAACACTCTCCACTTTTTTTGTTAAATTGGGGATGTAATAGTCTTGACGTACAATAGTTTCCACTTTTCTCTTATTTATATGACCTTGCTCGTGAACGTTACGTATTATTTCTTTCTGAAGGGACTTAGGAACGACAAGGAGATGATTACCTTCAATGAATTTATAAAGTACATTGCTTCTGAGGACATAATCTTCAAATTCCTGACTTTTCACCAACTCCATAACCAATCTGCAAGATTCATCCTTTCTTAGGCTTGTTTTACCATTTGCAAGATCTCAACTTCTATAGGTAATACTGCCGGGTAACGGCTAAAAGCATATACGTGCCGCATTGCCGTGTCAGCTCGGTGATGCACTACACAGTTAAACTCCTCTAGCAGAAGAGCCCATCTGGCCACTCTGTTACTTAGATCCTTTTTTTTCATTGTTGATTGAAAAGCCTTGCAATCAGTAAAGATTTTGAAGTGAAGACCAAGCAAATATGGACGTAGCTTGTTTACACACTTTATGGTAGCCAATACTTCTAAGTCGTAGCTTGTGTAGTTCATCTCCATATTAGTTGTTTTGAAGCTAATATAAAACACCGGATGCAATCTAGAATCATCGGTACTTTTTTGTAACAGAACTCCCCCGTATCCAACCTTGCTGGCATCAGTATGCAATTCTGTCTTCCAATTCGGATTAAATAGTCTTAGGACGCTGTCACTACAAAGATGATCTTGCAACGAATTAAAAGATTCTCGTTCCCGTTCACCAAATATGAAAGACACATCTTTCTTTATGAGATCTGTGAGGGGCTTAGCAATGAAAGAATATTGCGGTATAAATCTGCTAAAGAAGCTGGTTAATCCGAGAAAACTTCGTACTTGCTTCACAGTTTTCGGAGTAGGAAAACCTTTTACCGACTGGATTTTCTCGCCAGAAGGCTTTACACTTCCATTCTCTAAAATATGTCCCAAAAATTGTACACTACGCCTAACGAATTTGCACTTCGACCACTTGATCACGAGGCCATGCTCTATAGCTACCTGAAGAGTTTGTGCTAATTTCTCAATATTCTCGTTTTCGTCTATAGCTCGAATTATTATATCGTCCATATTAATTAGAAGGACGTTTTTTTAGCATGAGATCCCGGAAAACGGTGTTAACGAAACGCTGGAAAACAGAAGGCGAATTGCAGAGTCCGAAAGGTACTTTGAGAAACTCGCATTGAACGTCAGGAGTTAAAAACGACGTATATTTTCTGCTCTCTTCCTTGCTATCGACGTGGAAGAACCCGTTCCGAAGGTCTAGCGTCGTAAATACTCGAACATCGTATAGGCTTTCCAGTATTTCTTCTATGTTAAGCAAGGGGTATCGATCTTTAATAACTTTTTGATTAAGTCGCCGGTAGTCGATACATAACCTACTCGAACTGTCCTTTTTCTTGGCTAAGACGACAGGACTCGCAAAGTCAGAGTTACTGTGTCTTATTATGCCCGCGTCCAGCCAATCTTGTATCTGTTTGCGAACGATTTCTTTTTCTACAGGTGCTAATCTTCATGCCCTTTGGTACAATGGAACTTGATCTTCTAAGCAAATTGTCATTTGAATGCAGGATGTAGCTGGCTTCGCAGGCTTATATTCCGAAATTAATTGCTTTAGCTTTTCTTTCGATTCACAGCTCAAAATATCTTTTACGCTTTCCATGTCGGGTTCTTCGATCAACTGAACGACATCCATAACCTTGATAAACTCAGATTCTTCTTCGAACGCAATCGTATTTATCTTACTTAAGATGACTTTACCATTTACGACTGTAAGGGTTGACTCTCTCAACAGATCATTTCCCAATGATGACATCTTGATTGATCCAATCGTTTGGAACCGCATAACACTTTACTTCATAGCTTTCACCTTCAATCTGAAGTTGAACTGAACATAAACCGCGACTCTTTCGTAGATGCTGACCAAACCATATTAAAAAAGTTGCAGAATTTGGTTCTATTGGGATCAATGCATCTCTAAGAACCGTTTCTCTGATCACCGTTACATCACTTCCAGTGTCTACCAAGGCAAGATATTGTTTATTACCGATAATCACATTAACATGCAGATGTGTAGTACAAATAGTATTAACGTGGCCGGGCCCCTGAGCACTTCTAGGATTTCTCGGTTGGGTACAATTAGAGGAAAGGTGTCCGAACATATTACAATTAAAGCATCGGGGACCTTTTGAGCGATGTGAACAGGTAGACACAACGTGTCCTTTTCCCCCACAATTTATACATCTATTTTCTCGCGAAGTGGCCTTTTTTTCAATTATGTGCATATTTTCAGGCTTCTTTTTTGTTGCTTCGCTTTTCATTGTCTGATAAATTCGTAGTTTCTGTTTAAGATCGTCTAGGTTATTAGGTTATTAGGTTATTAAAGACATCGTCAGAAATTCCTGCAATAATGTACATAATCGAGGACTCTTCATCAATTTGACCCCTACTTGCAATGTGATTCATAGAGTACATGTACGCAAGATTTGTTTCATGTGATGTTTTTTTTCTATTCTCAAGTGCACGGTGGATAGTTAAACTTGAAGCGGATTCTCCAAATTTTTTCACTAAATGTTCTTTTAGTTCCTTAAAGCTATGAATACTATTTGAAGCTTCCACGCATAGTTTTGCGGCCCCACGCAGCAATCGTCTTGTGTATAAGTACTTATGTACATCGCTCCATCCGCACACAACTGCTATATCCTCGAAGTTTTTAAGCCAAGCAGATACATCTGTCGATGTTTAACCATCGAAAGTTTCCAACGATTCCTCAACATCTCTAAAAACTATATTGCTGCTACTTGAAAAACCACCCTCTCCCTCTGCGTTCCCCTTTTAAGATTTTCGCTTCTAGCCCCTTGCAATAAAAATGATTTATTATGACTTACCGAATTACTTGTTGGTAAAACTTTATCTGTTTTCTGTGACTTTTCAGGAGTTTTATAACTGTTTTCACTGCTGCTTATATCGTCCTGCCGGAGATCACTTTCTGAAATAGTTTTATCACTGTCCAAATAGTCACTAGCACCGTTTTTTGTTGCGTCACTTTCGTCACTATTGACTTCTAAAAAGTCTTTATTATGCTCAATATTTGTTTTTTCACCGTTTTCACTTTCTTCAATCGTTCCTTCAACTATCGTTTCTTTTTTACCGGTTGTGGCGGAGTTTTCTTCACCCTGAACACTTTTTAATCTTTTCACTAAATCGCGTTTATGTCTATATCCATATGGTAGGTCCCGTTACCTCAATAACGTTTGCAATTCTATGGTGCTTAAATTGCTTAATTGTTCCATAAAATTGGAAATAATTTCGAATATACTTTACTGAGGATAACGGAATTAAAAACTGGATTAAATTTTGCTGGAAACTCACAAAATTTGTCTTTCATCACACAGAACAATTCTTCGATTTCTTGATCACAATTTCACACGTGTCAGGAAAAATAATATATTTTTGTACTATGATCTGTTTTTATAATTTGATATCTGCACTTCACTTAGTTTCTATTGTGCAGATTCCGTTTTGAGAGTTTTTTTTTCTTTCGCAATACCGTTGCCTATTACCACTACCGAATGAATGAATTATCGGCTTGGTGATTTTCGACTTTTCTTATGTACTTTTTATGCACAAAATCCCTTTTTTTCTTTATGATCCCACACTTCTGACACCATTTTTTGTGGGAGTAGGTGGATATTAAAATGAATAATAACGCCCTTTGATAATATTATACCAATTTTAATTAGATTTAATGCTTTTAATACAATGTTTAGAAAAAGAAGGAAATTATGAGATGTTTGAATGAATTATTAAAAAAAAGAGTCGCGACAAAATGTTCAAATTACTTAACACAAGAAAATGTAGCTTGTACAACCGAAAACTCGTAGCTCTGATCTCGTTGCTATCAATTATAATCGTAGCTGCGAGTCGCTGGAACTTACCTGGCAGACTGACTACATGGAGTCGAAATTATAGGAACCGTAGCTGATGTAGATAAAAATGTTCGTGAATGTCGCTGACTGCATTCTGTACTTCGGTATTGCTGACGATTGGTTATTTTTATTTATTAGAATCTCCGTCATATACAGGGTGTTTCCCACTAGGAGGTCAGTAGAGCATGAGGGGATAGTACTCACCTAGACGAACCAAAAATTGTGTGGCAGGGCGGGGGGGGGGGGGGGGGGCATATCAACCGTTTAGGAGTTACAGGGTGATTAAGAAAAAAAGCTAGTTTTTCATATAACACCCTGTATCTTAAAAACTACAGGGTATACGGTCACACTTATGAGCTTATTGTATGCAGAACTTTATGTTACTTTCCAGCGACGGCTCAATCACACCCATACCCCTAATCTATCAAGAATTATGGTTGTCTAAACTAAATATTTCGGATTTTATTACCTTTTTTTTATTTAACCTCTATTATTTTTGCAAAAAGGTCGTTAACATAACTTTTTTTTATAAAACTGTAAATTGCAGACTCTCCTCTTGAAATTGACCTATCACACCCTATGTGTTAACTGTAGCCGTTAAACAGTTATTAACTCATAACCTATTCAGGTCACACCGAAATTAGACGATATTTTTTAAAATGACGTGCTAAGGGAACAATTTATCGTTGACAATAGGTTTGAAAATAGGTTTGAGAATAGGTTTAGAGCTAATAACTCTTAAAGGGCTTCCGATAGCACATTGGGT
Source organism: Dioctria linearis (assembly GCA_963930735.1). Classification (NCBI taxonomy): domain Eukaryota; kingdom Metazoa; phylum Arthropoda; class Insecta; order Diptera; family Asilidae; genus Dioctria; species Dioctria linearis. The sequence goes on along the minus strand of OZ005742.1, from coordinate 165,098,149 downwards.
GTAATAGGGAGTTATGAAGGAAGAATTCATTTTTTTTATATGCAAGTCAACAAAGTTATTGCTGACCTTGTACGAGAAAATAATATATAATTTTGAAAGAAATCGAGGCGTAGCTATTTCCCCAGAAATAATGGTTATGACTACCAGTATAAATCTAGCAGAAATATCTACAAAGCTAATTTGAACAAAGCTATATATGTACATATAGTTACATTGCACAAAAAATCACTAATCGCTCGAACCAAAAACAAATGTGGAAAACACTCAAATTACTGGTATTGAAAAAACAAAACCATCCGATTAAGGAAATACAATTCCCTGCTGGTAATTACACTTCTGATCTCATTATTGCAGAATAGATGAATACTTTCTTTCTAAACAGTTTATATAATGTAAATAGATCTATTAATTATATACCATATAAGAACTATATTGAGCTAGATTTGAGGGGCCTCGGCTGAAATTTTGTTGTCGCAATATTTTCGGACGCCTAACTCTATTGGGTTTTTTCTGATGGATTAAGGGTTTCGAGTACAAAATTACAGGTGAAAAATGATGGGTGGAGGGTGTTTTGGGGATTGGGCGTCGTACCACCCTTCATAGCGGGTTGTCCAAACTACATCATGTTTGATACCAAATTAATGAGGGTTGAGAGGGCAATCCAGTGGTGTAGTTTGTCTTTGATCGTTTCAAATTTACAGCATTTCTTCTGTACTGGACGACGACCAAATTGATAATTTTCGCGTGATTTATAATTTTTAGTGGGTACCTTGAGACACAAAATCCATGTTCCTCTGTAAGTATTCCCATAATTTGATTTTTAAAATATAGCCAGGATATGCAGTGAATACGTAACTCAATTCGAAATTCCTGGGTACCTAGATACCTTTACAAAACGCAACAAAAGCAGACAACACAATTTTTCCACTTACTTTCCCACTTGCAAAACCCCGAAGAATTTGAGAATTAAGTAGAGAATTCCCGATTTCTCCATTCCACTTGTTAATTTTCCGGTGACAGAATTAAGTAATTAGGAATTCGAAGAAAGCGAAATTCTCATTTCCCAAATTCTCCGAGTTGCAGAATCCCACCACTGGCCACTCTTGTGAAACAGCCATAAATCTAGTTATATCAAGGTGGACGTAAGAGAGAGATAAGTATAACTTATTGTAGCTATATTTGTAGATTTACAAAGAACATCTGAGTCTGTGGATAGGAAGATATTACTAGAAGTTTTTTTACAAATATGGAGTACAAGGAATATAAAGGAAATGGTTTGTAACGAATTTGAGTAACAGGAGACAAATATTAACGGAACCCTATCTAAGGAAATAACAATAAATCAGGGAGTTCCCCAAGACACAATATTGGCCGCAATATTGTTCCTATTATATAAGGTAAGACGCATTTCGTTTACGTTTCCACAAGAAAACGTTGAATCAGATTTCACACATGGCAACATACCGGCAGCCCGTTGCAAGGCCACAACATTTCATTCCCAGGAATTTTATGCTGACCAGCCAAATTTCCGTTCTCATGAATCTTCAGCCTGCAATATTTTCCGCTTGGCAACATACCGGCAGCCCATTTCCAGGCCACAACATTTCATTCCCAGGCACTTTATGCTGACCAGCCAACTTTCCGTTCATTTAGTCACTTGTAATTTGTATTTTAATAAAATCGATTGAAGTAAATTTCTTTGATATTATTTTTTTTCGTTCCGATTAAATTAAATTTATTAACTAGTGACCGAGCAGGGACCGTTGAAAATTTTAGTAATTAAAAAGTCCAAATTATTTGTAAGTGAAATTTGAAGAATTTAATCAAAACTCAAATAGTGCAAGTGTAAAATCCTTCGAATTTTAAAGAACTACAAATTAAGAAACCAGGATCCGGAGTCATCCACACCAGGAACAAAATGGAGTTGAAAAGTAGGAGAGGATAACCACGCCTCAGGCTCGTAAGGGGGGGGGGGTCACCATGGGTCACCCACTCCTGGCCCTTCGGGTCCCTTGCGCATCGATTTTTTATAAGCGATATTATATTCGTTATTTTCGTCTAATAAAAGTTGAGTTATCTAAAAAACTTAAGTACCGATTTCTTGATTTTTAACAAACTTTTTCAAATTTTCGCGTATGGCTGTAATCAATGCCGGTGAGAAACACATTGTCACCTGTGGCGACTTATATCTCTGGATGTAATAATTTGTTTTATGCGCTCCTCCAATTCTGCTAGCAGTACTCCAAAATCCAAATTATTTCGTTGAAATTCCGTATTCGAAATAGTTTTCAGAGTAACCAGATTTTATACATTATTTTTGTAAATATTTAGTATGTCTGTTCAGATTTATGTATTTATTGTGAGCAAAGACTATTTTGTTAACATTAAAATGTTCTACAAAAATAGGGAAATTAAGGTGCTAATTAAAAGTTAATTAAATCACTAAAAATTTCAAGTTGTGTGTTATCAAGACACAGTTTATAAAGTGGTGTATGTGGAATACCATGTTGGCGCTCTTTTCACCTACTTACTTGAGAGTAATAGTTGTTGACACGTTGACAAAGACAGTCAGCTGTTATTTATGAACATGGATATTCGGCGATTTCCGTGTAAAAACCACTGACTTATAACAATGGACTGAGCGTATTGTCATTTTCCTATAGGAAAGCATGGCACAAGTTTTATAGTTCTCTCTTTCGCCCTTTGGCAGAGTTGGAGCTACCAACACAAAATATTGCATTCTGGAACGTTTGCTCATGCCATTTGATGTGTTTATGTTGGCTACAGTTGCAATCACCTCAGAAGGAATAAGGTAAAGATAGTGTTTACCATGCTCCGTCTCTCTTGCCCATAAGCAGGATTCAGTTAAGAATAACTTTTGAAAATTAAAGTCGAAATGAGTTTAATTCCTTATAAGTGATTAAATTATCACTTGGGCACAAGAAAATATATTTTTTTAATTTAATTCGATTTTCGGATGTAAGATTTCATCTTATTAGTTGAGTTTTACATGTTTTTTATGTAATCGTTTTAAAGGGTGATATACAGAAACAGAATATTTTTTGTGCCACATGAAATAGCAAATCGCTCAGTCCATTGTTATAAGTCAGTGGTAAAAACCAAGCGTCGGAAACGAAAATGTAAGTACTCATTGCACTAAATGTAGTAAGCGAAATTACTGTAACTCCACTTATTCCGTGAATCATCTACTTCATTGTAATTATCTATATTTTGAAGTAAGATAACTGAAAATGACGTAGTGTATGCTACGGCATGAATGTATATGGCTCCACTACCAACATTGTGTTTGGAATGAGCTGCGATATTTCTATAACTCCGCATTGTTGTAGTCAGCAGTCAGCTTTTTGGGAGTATTTAGTTGTTGTAGAGTAAAAGAGTTATTATGTAAAGATTTTTTAATAGTACTTTCATTTAAATATTCCGACAGGAAAACAGCTAAGTATGGAAGAAGACAATTGGAAGATCATCACACCGAGAAGTACACAATTTCATTACAATGGGAGAAACTCATTGAAGAAATCAGTGGGAAGGAATCACAAAAATCTAATGGAATTAATTAGGCAAAATGGTGCAAATACAAAATATTAAAATAAATTAAAATTAGCAAAGTTGAATTTAGTTATAAGCGTAAACTTAACCATGAAATTATAACAATCTTACGTGTTTTTAGAGTTAAAATTTTCTTAAATATTCCTTTATGAAATTCCGAATGTGTTTGTTTTATCACTTTTTCAACTTTATACACTCAGCCCAATATTGGTGTAGAAAATCCATGTTAAATCCGTTCATACGATATTGGATCCTTTTCACGGAGATCTTCAACTGATACTATCGGCTTGATCGCTGGGATGCAAAATAAAATTTGGACTCCTACTGAAGGCTACAATTACCCCACATCGGGCCTTAGAAACTTGAAGTTCCAACGATCTTGGCTTCAAAAGTACTTAAGGCTGGCGTACTCAGTCTTATTTGGTGTTTGACAAGGAGGGGTTGGCCAACAAAATTTGGGCCAGTTAGTTACCAATCTATTCAGTAACTGGAAAAAAACACTGGAAGCTTTCTAAAAGCACCATGTACTGGAATATCACAAGACACCACTCTTGCAATGGCATCTGAGAACCAGAATCGAAGAAAATAAAGCTTTGCCTGTTAATTTGGAAGTCTCGAAACAAAAACTGGACTTTTTGAAGGAAAATAAACTACGTATGATTCCTGTCGTTGTTACAATAATTTTCTGTGGGCGCCAAGGACTCGCTCTTAGATGTTCCAAAGAGAGAGGAAGAATTTCTGAAGATCATCCTTCATTAAATGACTGGAATTTTCGAGCGCCTTTGAGGCTACGAGCGAAAAGTCATGGGCACCTGAAAGAGCAATTGAAGAATTCACCAAAGAATGCTATGTATATAAGTAACCGAATCCAGGATGAACTTATCGCCATTTGCCACAATTTGATCTTAAATCATATTATTGATCTAATCAAAAAATCGAGGGGTTTTTCTTTCCTTAGATATGACACGCCTGATACTGGGGGAATAGAACAAACTTCAATTTGCATTCGATATTTAGATAAACGCGATGGCAAGTTCATATTCGCGAAGAGTTTTTGTGCTACCCTCCTATCTCAGATTTTACTGGAAAAGGTATAGCGGCTGCTTTTCTCGATTTTCTAAAATCATCAGGGCTTGACTGCACGTATTTTTTTGGACAAGGCTATGATGACGCGAGTCAGTGGAGAGTCTCATGGAGCCCAAGCTCAAATGAGGGAGATTTATCCACTCGCACTCTACTCGCATTGCGCTGCTCACAGCTTCTGTTCGGCGGTCAGCTCTGCGGGGAACATAACTGCAATCAAGATACGTTTATCGCTTATTGGCAAGATCGTTTCCTGAATCATAGCAATATCTTGTCGAATTTCGCCTGCCTTTTCCTAAATAAAATGGAAACTTTCAATAAAAAGTCATGAGTGATGTTATTTGGATCATACACATTAATTTTGCGCGATGATTCTCGTGACATATGGATTAGCGAAGTACAACTTTGTCGGCGATGTATTGCTTGGAAGGATATCAACAAGGCGCTCGAGCCACTCGACATTTTCAGTGCAGACGCGTTTCCAAATGTCCATCAAATCCTACGCCTATGGTTATTTGGCCTGTCACTACAGCGACAAATTAACGCTTCTTCTCGACACTGCGTCGTCTTAAACCCTATCTCAGATCGACCATGACTGAAGTGGCACAAGCTTTGTGATGCCCTCCTCATAGAACTTTCCCGCCATTTCCTTCGTCCAGTACTTCTCCACGACCTCTTGTTTCACCTCTTCATCAGTTGAATTAATATAAAAAGAGAAAACAGTGAACATTGACGAGAATCGAAATTTTATTTATAAAGAAATAGAAGGAAAAAAAGGAACGTGAACACCGAAGAAAATTTAAACTTTTTTTATTAAAGAAATAGAAATAAAAAAAAGGCAAGTGAATATTGCAGAAAATTTAAAAAAAATTTATAAAGAAATAGAAAGAAAACAGAGAAAATGAAAATTTAAGAAAACTAAAATGTTTTTTTATAAAGAAATAAGAATAGAAAGGAAAGCGAATATTGAAGAAAATCAATTTTTTAAATGTAAAAGAAAAATGAATATTGGAGAAATATTATTAACAAAACTAATAATAAAATAGGGATACAAAAAGTTAAAGAATTAAAAAAAAAATCACAGGTTTACTATTGTCCTGAAACTTTAAAAATAAAGTGAATAATAATCTATTTCAAGAATTTAAGATCAGTGAAAATAAAAGAAATATTTACAAAAAAAAAAATATCTAGGCAAGTACCTTAAACTTTACATTGAAATTCATATTTTCCATTTCCCTCATTTCTTTATTATCCAAATCAATATGTCAAGAATTTGTGATCAAATAGTGAATTTTGGAAAAAGCAGATGTAGAGTTTCAAACTCTCTACGATGACGAGGACATAACTGTGAAAGATAAGTAGTTAGTTGAATTACAAGCATTTAAGAGATTTCGTTCAAAATTTTTTTTTTCAATTCGCCTAATACCTCAGTTTCTATTCTGAATATTCAGAATAATCTAACGAGAACAGCACCACAGACCAAGCAATACGGAAAATGAACGGAAAATACATAATAAAGCCCCCCCATTTTAAGGCAAACCAAGGCCCTGGCTAACACTCCAACGAGTTTCACATCAACTTTTGATGTAAGTAAGTTTATAGATCTTATCACTGAAATAGTTAGGTCATAACCACTAGAACTCGACAATCAATTTACCTCTCCTAGCACAGAAAGAGTAATTGATCCCAGACATCTTACCAATCTAAACGACATGGATAAGATACTAACCTGAGGTCGTTAAAAGTCCGCGAGAATTTTTAGGAAAACCGGGAAAATACGATTCCTGAAAAAAGCGTTGACGTAATTCTAAAAATTTACGAGAGTTTGATGGGAACACCGAAATATTATGGAATTCTTAGCGTCATACAAAATAAGATTACGGTAAACGCGGATATAGCCTTAGAGTCTTACAATACTCCACTATGCTGGGAAAACATGTTGAAGTGTGTAGCACTTCACTACGCCAACAACAGAGACCTTGGTAACCTTGAGTACCAAATGCCCACGCTGGTCCAGAAAACGCTTTCACCCAAGATTTATATCAGAAGGTGTATTACCACCTTTCATTAATACTGAATAAGCTATGCTCCATATAAATGAGTCTAAAATCATCATTACACAATTCTATCGGGGGAAAGCATTAGATACTTTCATCGTCTTTAGTATGAAAGAATCCGGGGATTACCCTTAAGCTTTATACCTATGCCTGAAGCTCGAAAATCTTCATTGTCGTGTCCAGCGTAGTGATGGCAATATTCGGAGGCAACAACCTCTCTTACCTGCAACTATTCCTCCTAGAAAAACTCTCATGCATACCCAAGAAAGAAAGTGTTTTTATTCACAACAACACCATAGTCTCCGGGCAACGCAAGCACCTCAATTACAAAGCTATATATACAAAAGGTCCTACTCCCAACAAATTCAGCAGCCATATAACATCCTAAGAACTAATCATTCCCAACAAGTGGCAGAAGATCCCGAATTGACTTATTATCATGAGCAATTGTCCGCATGATTCACAATACGATTTCACGCTTGTAAAGTACAGCAATTCGTAGAATCTAACGCAGCTACCAGAGACCAACGATATCCATATTTTAGAGTAAGAAGCTCTTCGCTTCTTTATTTGGAACATGTGGCGCAGAGCGGGAAATATTAAAATTTCTAATAGATACAGATCCCAATAAAAATTACAAACAATCCCGAATGGAAAGCCATTATTAGCTTACTCCGTAGCTGGTAGCATCAAAATCACTGACCATGCATTAATAGATCTTTTCGGACCGAATCGAAAACTGAAATTTGTCATTCTTCCCTGTTCAAAATCTTTCGATGGAGTAATAGCTAATGACAGTTTCAAACAACTTATAGAAACCATTCATATGAACAAAGTATTTATGACAATTCACTCAAATTTAAATATCCACTTAAAGCAACATATTTCCGACTCGGTAAATATCATCAATCTTCGAACATCCCACCGAAATACAGAACAAAAGAAAATTGGATAGATTAATCAATGGTTACCCTAACTTTTTCTCCGAATCAAATGAAAAACTAACTTCTAACACAACAGTTAAGGGAGAAATCCGCACAAATAACACTGATCCTGTCTGCTCAAAATCCTACCTTTACCCTTTATGCATTAAAAACGAAATAGCAAAAACAAGTCAAACATTTATTAGGTTATGGCATTATAAGACTATCTAAATTACCCCACCCTAGTGCGGACCGTCCTGAACAGGGTCGATGCGTCCGGGAAAAAGAAATACAAAAAGAAAACTGAATAAAGTTACAATTCCAAACAAATATCCTATCCCAGAAATTGCAGCGTATTCCCCACACGATACCTTCTTCCTTCCCCTCTTCATCTCCTGTTTCTCGGTTTCCCTACCTTCTTTAGAGGAACCCCCATCATTTCCGTGGTAGCTAACAAGGGACAAAAAGAATACCTATTTCATTTCGGAAAGTAGCCCTTTCCTACTTTCCCACAAGTCATCGCACAAATTAAAATCTTGCTTACAAAACCTAAAAAGAAAAGAAAAATGAAACCCTGAAAAGACAAAAGAAAAAAAAATAATATTTTGTTCAAACGAAAAATTTTAATTGCGCAGAACTCCCGCAAATTACAATTTTTCGTTTAAATCACACATTCCGGTAATTCGCCTAACTGTAAAACATTACGCGATAGCATCACTCGATGCATTACAGCAAGCCTGCCCGAAAATCTCAGAAAATTTCGTTCAACAGCAGATATTTTGGGGTAATGATTTCTGCCGGTAAAGGAATACACACAGTGACACATATAGTCAGCAACACAGTCGGCAGCAATCATCTTAGGTGCCAACTGGATTGTACTCGAAGAGAATGATGGTTGCCTGGCGGTGGAGGCATTCGTTGGACGCCGATCGTACAGTGCTTGTGGTTTTTATCTAGTCCCTTACCTCTGGTGGGGGGAGAGGGGGGTGAACAATGTGATTGATTTAAAAACGTTAGCTGATATTAGGAACTGATTTATTAATATCTTAACACCGTTTACATACAGTTAAAAAAATGCTTAGCTTAACAATAAGAATTAAAATTTTTTAAGACGTACAATAAAAGGTTCAGCAAATGATATTTTGTGACCTATTGAGCATAAATGTGCTTGCATGGTGATCGTTTTATAGTTTATTTACCGATGAATTATTGATCGTTGCATAAATTGCATTGTCATCTCTGCTATGTGTTCTGACTTGAACATTCTTCCCCTTGGTGACTGCAGTCGCAATATGGTGGTGTGGAGTTAGTTTTAAGGTGAACCTCGGGTTTCTTGATGATTCTGAATCTGCATGTTGAACTAGTGTTTAATCACAGCTGACTGCCAATTCCAATAATTGACGTCTACACACAACTGCGTTCGCAAAACACAATTTAATGAAACTTGTCAATTCCAATAATTGACTTTCAAACAAATTATGATTACAAACGAGAATATGATGTATGCAGGAATAAATATCTTGGTGGAGTGTAGCGGTTAAATAAAAAGAAATTTGTCACTCTATTATTCACTCAATTATTTATTGTAAACGATAATACTAATGACAAACTTTAAGTTTATGAGAAAATTAATTACTTGAACAATTATTTCGATATGTCAAATTTACTTCCTTCAACTTACACGTAAAAGCTTCGAAACTTCACTTACAATTCACTAATTCACTGTGTTGTTATGTATTTAATTACTAAAGGAAATTGAAATGTACAAAAAAAAACTATATTTTACTCGAATTTATCCTTTTCTATTCAATAATCACAAATTAGAAAATTATGCTACGTTATAATTTTATTTCTATATATATATAAGGTAAAAACAATTTTCCTTTCTATTTCTTAACTAATATATTTACTAATGGCTGAAAGTAAATAGTAATTAGAACTCAAGGTAGATCTAATTTCCAATTATTATGTTGTGTAAAAATGACCTAATGGCATATTTTTTACACGATGAATAATTGTTAGAAATTTCGATTTACTTGAGTGAATTAGTTAAATGGCTGAAAGAAAAAAAATTAAGAATCAAAAAATTCAATTGTTCTTGTTAAATTCATACATGTGTGTATGACCAACACCTGGCATGCGGACACAATGAAATTTAACTCAAATTGAAAATAAATAATTAACTCACAAGGTTACCTTGAATTTGATTGAAATTTGTTGCTAATAAAATTTCAATCACTAAATTCGAATTGCATTTGAAATTTGTACTGCTCCAATTGTTGAAAAATGGTAATGTTGCTGAAAGTTCTATTTCCCTTTGATCGATGACACTTTGAATAAACTTGCAAATTGTGGGAGGAATGTTATTGCATGTGCTCGCACTTTGACAACTTTGAAAATAAGAAGACAGAATGAAGAATGAACCCCCTTTTTATAGAAAAAATTGTTCCGATTTCATATCCATAAAAATGAATTATACAATTTTTGAGCTTAATTTGACTACAATGTGTGAATTTATTGTAGTCATTTGATGCCAAATTACAAATTGCATTTCTTGACATCTTTCCCATAGAAATTGGTTTTAATTTGACGTAATTATGATAAGTTTTCCGAATCTGTGCCATAACTTATCGATACGCCATCTTTTAGTTCAATTTACAAAATTCCTCTCAGAATTCATTTTCGTTCATCTTTATTCGAGTCCCTTTCACACCTTTGTGTCTCTTTCGCACTCATTGGTGTAAAAGTACATTCATAAAATCGCATATTACCCGTAGCTCGTGAAAAATATCGCGACGCGAACGCGCCCATTAGATTCTACGTCTCTTTTCACCCCGGGGTGATATGTCAAACATCGCGAAAGTATGGAGTTTGACTGTTTATTTTTATGCGAAATGTCAGCCGCGCGCGAGTGTTCTTTTTGTTAATTTTTAAGTTAAAAATAGTGTTTTGTGTGATAAAATGTGATCATCGTGGGATTCATTGATTATTACACAGGTTTGTAAAAAATTTGTTAAATTTATATGTAGGTTTTATGTAAATTCCCACCTTTTCCAATACCGTGTTTACCTGCCAAGGTGAGTTTTTGTTTTGTAAAATTCTCATCTCAGGTATTCACGAATCTATTGAAAGGAGGTTTATTGTGTGCCCTGGCATGGGTACTAACATATTCTTTATGTTTTATGTTTTGTAGTAAGGATTTTATTTAGCTGTGCATGGTTTGTTATTGTTTGTATGTGCTTTGCATGGTTTGTTATTGTTTGTATTTTATTAACTAACATAGTTTTGTTGTGATTTTAATTCTTTATTTTGATTTAGTTCAATTTTTTAATTCATTTTTATTTATTTCAGGTCGTCGTGGGACCTTTGCACCTGTTGATACACCAGGTGCTGGTAAGATTTTTTTATTTTTATTTTTAGTCTAATTTTTCCTTTCTTTTTAGGTTGGTCGAACAACTAGGCTGGTTCGTTTAGCGGGTTGCGGAGTCTTTTGGTTTAATTTAATGCCGGGGATGTCTTCAACCTTCTTTTGGTTAGTTGGCAGCAGGTCTGTACTTGTCGCCTTAACTTATAAGCAAGTGTGATTACTAGGATAGTAATTATGATTGCACTGACTGCCGAGGTCATGTAATGGCCAATTGATTTGAATATAGTTGAGATTGACGCTAGGTCCTGCTCTAGTACTTCTTGATCCCTAATTGCATCGAATAAATGGTCGGATGATTTTAAAATTGGTTCACGTTCTCTGATTTCTCTGTGTGTTTTTCTTGTCATTATAGTGGTGCTTATGTTGAAATTCGTTGCCTTGTTAAATGTCCATTTAACTGGTATCTTAGCAGTTATTGTTAATGTTAGTGTATTCTTATTAGTTAATTCTTCCTATTTTATCGAGAATGATATCTTCTCTTCCTCGGGTGGATTTGATCGCTGTGGTGGTGGGTGAACTGCTGATAAGTAGCCAAGTGTTGGCCATGCTTCCATAATATGGTTGATAGAGAGAATTGTTTTAAGGAGCAGTTTTGTTCTACTTGGCGCTAGTATCTCATCGATGATATAATTTCGGGTTGTTTCGATACTGCTGACAACTGTTGTCGTATACAACATCAAGTGCTTTGCTTGGGTGATACATTTGGCTAGTTCTGCTTAAGTAAGCTCGAAGTTGGTTTGAATGTCATAATTTGTACCTATTATGGATAATATCTGGTGCTACGTATCTGGTTGCTATGTATTGTTTTAATGTGGTAGGGTATAGTGGTAGCCTTCATTAGGGTGTATTGATCCCTTTCCATGATGGGAAGATATCCATAAATAATAATAAATCCGTTGTCTCTGAGAATTTTCAGTCTTATTTCTGGTGTGCCAGAGACCTTTAAGTTGGATGGAATTTGGTCGGAAGTTTTTATGGTGATATTTACTATTTTTTCCGGTGACGTGAATCAAATAGATTTCCCCTTTTCATGGTAATCCTCGCGTGTCTTATATAATGTTCTTCTAGGTCACCGAGGAAGTTTATAGCAAGTTGATATGCGGCTATGATATTGATATTAATATTGTTGGTGTCAGTTTGGGAAAACCATCCTTGAACTTTGTTGATTTCCTCTACAGCCATGTTTAGTTTGTAAACATGTTAATTTTTTTCGTTACGCGGGCTTCTGTGTCGTTGACCTCGGCTATAGTAGAGATCATTAGACTTGATTGAAGTTGGGCTGCTTGCTCTAAGATGTGCTGGTTTCGATGAAGAGTGTTAATGTCTGTATACACATCTTCATTGATTCCAAAAACGTATTCCCGTATACTGCCAAATATATTTCCCCTTTTTCGCTTGGTATCTAGATCATTTAGCAATGTCATTTCATGGGATAACGTTCGCCCTTTTTCCTTTAAATGCTGAAGTAGTAGATCACAGTGGATCTCACTGGATAGGTATTGGGATCTGTTACATACATCTTCCATTTGTGATAATGTCTTGTCAATCCTATCTTCGTATAATTTTATATTCAATGGATAGCTCAGCTCGACTTTAAGCGTTCCCCTCTTCAGATTTGCTTCACCGGTGTGCTCGACGTACAAACCTGCCTTCTCAGAATAGTAGATCTTAGCTAATTTATGTAATTTTAGCGTTCTTCGTAAGCCTTGACTGCCTGTAACTACTTTTCTATAGGTAATAGTGTTTTGTATTCTGTTACAGGAAAGATGCGAATACTTTTACATTTCCGTTGCATGTGTTGCATTGTGCCTTGAATTTCGACGGCGTTTTTGGACAAGTTTCCTTTACCGGTTTCTAAGCACGTCTCTCAATTTTGGTTTTTATGTTGTTGGTTTCGTTGTCTGTTAACGTATGCTTCGTGCAATTTTTTTGTGTGGTTTCCTGTGTTGTAAACCTCTGTACTAAAACTGTTGTAATACTCGTGTATAGTTTGCTTGCTGGTGGAACTTCAATAAATTCTTGCCCATTTTCTATGGGTAATTTGCATAATTTTGTTACTGGTCTTTTCAAAATGAGATTTCCCTTGCATCGAAGACTTGCTATTCGCGTGAGTCTATCCTTGTCGGGATGTTTCTCAGTTACACGTGCAAGGAGCCACCTTGTTGGTGGTAGGTTTTCGTCCTTGATTAAAACAAATTGGTCGGGCTCTATGTTATGTTGTTTTGTGCGCCACTTGGGTCTCTGTTGTAGGCGTGACAATTATCCATATTTAACCAATTAACCATATTTTCCAGGAGTCTCTTTGAAGTTTGCTTACAAGTTTCCATCTTGTTAAACTGTTAATATTTGTTTCATTTTCAGCACAAATGTGTGTGCTCAGCGGTGCTGTGCCCATCAAAAAATGATCTGGTGTGAACGCAGCGGGATCATTTGGGTCATAACTGAGCGGACAAATGGGTCGAGAGTTGAGACATGCGTCTAATTATTTCCCCAATAATCCATTTCAGGGGTGTTTGATTAATTTTACACCAGCCTCCCAAGGTCCGCTCATGTGACGTGCTCATGGTGGGTTGAAATGACATTGCGTCCCGTCAGAGGCTAGCAGATTCACCATCTCAGGCGTGTGGTCGGTTATCGCTTTTCTGAATTCTTCTTTACGTATTTTTTGTGCTCGCACAAAGGTAGTTCCACAATCGCTAAAAAGCTCTTTGGAAAGATTACGTCTAGCGGTAAATCTCTTGAATGCCGCTAAAACTGCTTCAGTGGTTAAAACACTGACAAACGCAATGTGTATTGCCTTTGTTGATAGGCATATAAAAACGGCTATATATGCCTTATATTATTCATGTCCACGCCCCTTTGATGATGTTAAATGAAATGGACCAGCGTAGTCGACGCCTGTGTGTATAAGTGGTTTAGATGGATTTGTTCTTGTGGACTTAATTCTGATTTAAATCGAAAGCATCTTATGCATTTGTAAATGAGGTTTCGTATGATAGTTCGTGCCTTTCGGGTCCAATATTGTTGTCGGACGTATGCCAGTGTACACTGGAGTGTTTTTAGGTGAGCCTGCTGAATTATAAAGCTATTCAAATGGCTTCTGTGCGGTAAAATTATTGGATGTTTTTCACTTTCAGTGAGTGTTGAGTTTTCAATTCGTCCTCAGACTCTTAGGATCCCTGCATAATCTAGCACTGTGTTGAGTGGTAAAAGGTTATTCTGGGGACTGAGTGCTTTATCTGCTCTTAGTTCTTCAATTGCTTTGTGAAAATGCGCTGCATGTCTTAATTTTAATACTTGCAATCTTGCTTCTTCAAGTTCGGAAGTGCTGATTAATAAGGCTTGACTTATTTGCTTTGTATTTCGACAATTCCGAATGAATTTGTTGCAAATGGCTAGTACTCACATTATATTGTCGGTAGATTTTACTTTTGTAAGAGTTGTATATGTTGGTGTAATTTCCAGTTTATTTAGACTAGTTCTTATATTAGTTTGTGGCCACATTTCCTTGGGGTATTTTACCCACCTGGAACATGTCCACCATAAGTTATGAGAGTTGATTTGGGTTGGACTTAATCCTCTTGATGCACATCCTGCTGGATTCTCGTCCGGTTTGATGTAGTTCTATTGCTTTGGGTTAAATAGTGATTATATTTCTTCAACTTTATGTACGACAAGGTTGTGCCATTTGTCTGCATCTGCTTTTATCCAAGATAGTGCAACCACTGAATCAGACCATAGAAAGACCCTTGTGTTATAGAATTTCATGGTTTTCAATGTGATCTTCATTAATTTTGCAAGTAGTAATGTACCACACAGCTTTAATCTTGGTATTGTTGTCTTTGATTTTATGCGAGGTACCTCTCATTGGTCTGTAAGTAATGTGACTGTTGCACTCTTGATTTGGGAAGTGTTGTATACACAACATTCAATAAAAAACCTGCGGATTCATAAAATCCCTAACAAAGAATAATAAGGAAAAAATGGCACATTCCTAAAGGAAATTAATATCAAGTCATAAAAAGGGCCCTATAAACTAGTCACAGTTAACAGCGTGACAACCTTATCTATTCACACGCAATGACAGTTGCATCAGCAATTTCTTTGAATGGCCCACATGAAAAAGGCGACAAATAAAGTCGAATTCCATGACAAATCTTACACTCAGCTAGATATTTCAGCATAAAATTTAATTCAGTCGCGCAACAAAGTAATGAGAAGATAAAAGCGACGCGAGAATTCAAGTGCGGAACAATGTAAGAAACGATAAGACGACGGGTAGGTGGCTCGATATTTATGAAAATATCGGGTTTCACCTCCGTCCGGCGAGAAATTCTTGTGGTTATGTTTAAACATGCCCAACGATAAAATATTTTCTCAGGGAAGAAATGCAAAAGAAGCACTTCTTTAACCCTGAACGACGTGATTATCAGCGGGTTGAAGTTAATGAAGAAAACCAAAAAATGAAAATCAGAGAGTTCGTCTTTAAACCTCGAAGGGATCGAAGTAAAATGAACTTAGTATCAACAGAGTTAAACAAGACAGGCTTTTTATTAAAATGACCCAAGGTGGTGTGTAAGCAGGGTGACAGTGATATCCCCGGAGCACAAAGGCAACGTTACAAACTTGTTTTAAAGCGACAACGTTAGAGGACAGCCCCGAATATGTAACAAAAATGGCGCAGCCGATAGAATCAACGTAGCCTGATTTCGTCCAACAATTAAAAGCTTAAATTCCTTGATCCTGCGAACCAAAGAGAATCCTTTGACGACGCTATTCAAGCCAAGTCACCCCCAACACTCGGGTAGATTTCATCTTTAGGCGCCTCTGCTCCAGGCGGGCACGCGTTCACCCCAAATAGTGCACAAGCACCACCGAGGGAAACCGAAGGAACCGAGAAGGACGAATACGAAATTCCGCTCAGCGCAAACAGCCAAACAGCCGAGAAGATCACAGCCAGCTCGCTTAATAGAAAACTTCGATCCAGAGTTGAAGAGGAATTCGAAGGAGGTTCTCAAGCCCCCCTTTCAGCTAACACCAGGCGAAGTTAAGACGGCTCAAGGCCCCGCGGCAGCAAGGCAAACAAACAATAAGCGGACAAAGTACTCAGAGGGAATACGAACACGGTCAAGCAAACCCCTTCCAAACTACATCAAAGGGAAATAAGTTGGCAGGAGCCCCCCTTTCAACCGAGAATTCATGCCAGAGGACAACAGTAAACAACTCCAACAGGAACCAGACACAACAAAGAGGACAAATACTTCACCTTTAGCAACGTAGGATTAGCCCCAGCAGCCAATACTACGCACCTCCAGGTCAGTACATCATCAACTGCTGCAGTACCAACTCCAACAGGTCCTCGACTACGAAGTGGAACTATATTTTGAGGCCCCACTACACAAGTAAGTCTTAATAGGTTCTTAGATAGATGGTATTAGAGAGCGCAAGATTCCAGTACGCTAGCTATCACCCAGTGTGATTCACTGAGTAGAAAACTAAGTCAAACCCGCGAAAGAAGAATTGCACAAATCCAGGCTTTAAAGGAAAGTACAGTTCGATTTCGCGAAGAGTTAAATAATCTAACTGAATCTCAACGCTCGCTCGAATTATATAAGAATAAAATTGAGAATAATTTAGAACTAAATAAAAGTAATAATTTAAGCGAAAGCCCAAAACAAAGTGGTTGTGTTAGTGAAGACCCTACACCAGAGGACCTTTTAATAGATTGGCTGGAAGAAGGCTTAACGGAAACCAGTCCAGAAGGTAGTCCCATTAGTCGACCTAAATTTAAATATTTAGCCAAAAGGCTAAAAACATGGCGGACTACGCCAAAGTTCCAAAATTGACGACTCAGCTCGTCCCTTAATATTCGGGAGGAAGTACCCCACAAATGGGACGTGAGCTACAGACCTTCATCGGCTGCTGCAAGCAAACTATGCAGTGCCTTAACGATGAAGAAAAAGTGGCTACTTCTTTCACCAGTAGATCCTGATTTACGAGTGAAAGCATGGTATAGATCTCCCTACTACCAAATGCTAACAACACCTATGTTCGCGTCACCTCGAGCACCGAACCCAAATCATTTCTCACGCAACGCAAATAACACATCATCACAGGTACGACAACGAACTCCTTCATACTCTGAAACCAACAGGGCGGACACAGATGCACTGGTCCGTAACATCACGTGTAGCCTCTGTCAGCGAAAGGGTCAAACATATACAGATTGTCTAAAGCGCAAAAACACCCCTTTCTGCTCGAACTGCAAAAAATATGGACACGACGTTCGTGATTGCAGAACCAATAGACCGGCACACCAGTACTTCCCCCAGTCTGAACAAATTGTTCCTCAACGCCTCCCCACCCCCACCAACAGAACAGCATAACACGAAAGGTCTCCAAGTATTCAACATAAGACTTAAGTGTAATTTTTGTGGTCGCCGTGGACAAGCAGATGAAAACTGCAGGCAATAGAAAAAATGGGAAGCCCGGAGTCAGTGAAACGACATGCAGTCGACAAAAACTTCCGGCTCGACTATAAACTCAACTAAAAGTTCAAAAGGGTCACCTCAAGCGCCCGAATCCGGTGGGCCTACAGTGACACTTCCACTGGACACAAGCCTTAACGGCCAAACGAAACTAGTAGTGGACACTGGCGCTGAGGTCAGTATTATTAAGAAGAAAGCAATTAAAGACCTCAAAATAATTAATTCAAGTGAGGCATGCAGTCTTCAGACCCCTTTCGGAACCGGAAAGACACTGGGAAATTGCAAGGGCAACTTCAGTTGTTTAGTCCTCACACATAAATATAAACATCCTACGACGAAATTCCTGCTGTCAGCTTGAATACACTAAGCAGAAAAATATTCCCTCGACGTACTTCCAGAGTCATGTTGAGTGTGCCTTCCTACGACGAATTATTTCCTCAAATATAAAACAAAAAAAACCACAAATATCAAGTTAAATTAATAAATGAAAAAAAACACTTATCTAAGCTTCATTTCACACAGTTTAACACTAAGGAAGTTTGATGAAAATCCGAATTAAAACATTGCACACATACTGCAGAACATCAGACTCCTAGAAATGATATTTCACCTAAAAACAATCAAAAGTCATCAATAAAATCAACAAATCAATATCAAAATGCAGCAAAGCATACTTACCTCCTAATATTTACATTTTGTGATGACAGCAAATGACATTACGTCAGCCAGCTGTCTGTGGTAGATTCAGACATCACATCAATCGTTGCTAGGGCAACACCAAGAGGCGAGAAGACGTAACCGGTTACAGCGGCTATATAAAGCGGACGAAATTCAGTAGATTGCACCATTCTTTTGGCAGAGTTGATCTGTATCAGAGCTAATCTGAGTAAAAAGAATCGTGCTTCCTACCTTACCACAGAAGATAATTCTGGTCAGGGATAACCTGAATTTCTTTTCTTATCATACAGAAGATAACTCTGGTCAGGGATAACCTGAGCATCCTATTATTACAGAAGATAATTCTGATCAGGGATAACCTGAGTGTCTGAATTTTCTATAGAATCTTTTTACTTCCATGTGCTTAGACGTAGAACCCTTTCGAATTTATTTTAGAAAATTTTAGTTTATTCATAGAAGACTAACATTCTGCTTCTTCCTTCCTTTTCAGAATAAATAATACAAGGGTGGCGGACTGCGTGGCCAATTCTATTTTTTTTTTAATTTTTTTTATTGTTGCATTTATTTTTTTATTTGAATTTTGTTATTGGACTTTATATTAGTTTGTAGGTTAGTCTTATATTGAATTTATATTAAATTTTTATTCTGATGAATTTTGTGATATTAGGTTAAGCAAATTGAAGTACTGAATAAAATTTTATATTTGAATTAAAAAAAAAACTGAGTTATCCTCTAAACCGGCTCTCCTCCCTCACAAACGAGACTAGATCTCACATTGGTCCTTCAAAGCCGGATAACTCAGTCGAATCAAATATAAAATTGAATACATTGCTTAATACTATCACGTGATTCAAGCCTCTCCATACAAAATGCCTAAAGATGACGAATGCAGTGTATCTGACGCCGGAGACGAAACCATTAGTTCAGTATTAGAGTTAGTTGAGTCTCAAAAGAGAAGGTAAAAAGAAAACTGTCAAATCAACAGAAAAACGCCTACAAACGTTCCCGGAATATTGGAAAGAATTCCAAACGTGGCATAGGGTAATTCAAAAGAGAGCGACAAAGGAAGATCGCAAATTAGAATATTTCACGAAAGAGACATTTAGTGATGTACAGGAGTATTATATTGCAAAAGCAGCAAGCATGGAACACCAATGCCTGTCAACAATCCTCCTCAGACTCAGACATCACATGCTACCACAAATTCATGTAATAATGAAAGATTCCCCAGAATTAAACTTCCCACCTTCAATGGAGAATACTCTACGTGGATTTCATTCCACGATTTATTTAATTCGGTTATACATAACAACAATAATTTAAGAAACGTTGACGAATTATACTTTCCAAAGAGAAAACTAATAGGAGAGGCTGAAAAATTGCTCAGGCATTATGAAATATACGACGGAAATTATAAACCAGCTTGGCAACTCATAAAGGAACGCTACTCAAATAAGCGAATCCTAGTCAACGTACAACTAAAAAATTATTGTCTCTCCCAACCACAAATCATGATACTGCCGAAAGCACTATTAGCATTACAAAATTTAGATGTAGAAACAAATAACTGGGATCCAATAATAATATATTTAACGGTGCAAAAATTGCACCCAGACACTCATCAACTATGGGAACAGAGGTTAGCACTGAATTACCAGAATTAAAGACACTCACAAAACTCTTACAGTCTCGCTTCAGAACTCTAGAAATGATAGGAAAAAAAATATATCGTCAAACACGACACAGAGAAAACCATTCTCACCAAAACCAACTTATGGATTCTTGAATAGAAGCAAAAGTTCAATACCAAAGCGCCCACCTACAAAAAGGTCTTCTTGCAGTCATTTCACTGTCCAAGCTTTAGGAATATGAACACCCGACAACGACATGAAGTTGTCACAAAAAAGCATTTATGCAAAAATTGCTTATCACCCAATCGCCTAACCTTAAATTGCACAAGCAATAAAAGGTGTTACCACGGTAACAAAAGTCACAATACTCGGCTCCATTATAAGCAAAACAATTCAGTGACAAATTCAACAAATGAATCCACCCAAAATTCCAATATGGATATTGAACCAAGCACACCCTTAGCTTGTAGAAATGACGAACAACAAGTTCAAAATTTTCTAACCGCCAATATGAAAGGAGCTCTCCTCTCTACAGCTCAAATAGACGTCACCTCACCATCTGGAAGCACAATGACATTTCGAGCATTAATAGACTCTAGATCGCAAGTGTCTATTATGATCGAAAAGGCCTTTAAACTATTACAGCTTAAAGGATCTCAAACTACACAAGAATTAATTGGACTTGGCACAACTTACAAATACAGCCGTTCAGCAAGCTACAGTCACAATTAATTCTCTACACAACAAATTTTAAAATAGCAAGCAACATGCTCGTGATAGGAAAAATTACAGACTTACTGCCTACCACCACGATTAAAGTGTCAAGCTGGAGACACATTAAAAATCTCCCATTAGCAGATCTCACCTTCTCGATTTCAAGAGAAGTTGACATTCTTGTAGGAGCAGAGGTTTACCCCGCCATTATTAAAAATGGAATTAGAAGAGGATCTAGCAATACACCCACAGCCAAAAACACTGAATTGGGCTGGATTCTGGTCGGAGGAGTACCAAAAATAAAGAGCACGACTACCAATGTGCTATCTACCAATTTTTTTTTTTTTTTTTTTTTTTTTTTTATATATTATTAAGCCAAACTCAGGGGATACCCTATGATGCAAAGCACAGCATGGCAGGAAGGAGATAGGGGAAGATAAGGGGATATGAGGAGAATGGCGGAGGTGCCGATGTATGTCACCCTTAAACTTCCGCCGATTGTATGCCGGGGAAAAACAGAAGATGGTAAGCTGTTCCACATTCGCACTGTTCAGGATAAAAAAGCATCACGGAATTTTACTGTACGGCCGAAAGTAATTTGAAGGGTTAAGGGATGTGCGCGGTTGCAGCGCGAGTATTGCGTGCAGGAATCATTCTACAAGGGATTAGACTAGAGATTTCATCAGAACATCGACCATGCATATAGCGATAAAGGAGCGAAAGGCATCCAACATTGCGGCGGTGCTCGAGTGAGTCGATATGACAAGTTATTGCCAAATCGCCAATGAGCTTGAAGGCTCTCTTTTGGACAATATCCAATGAAGCTAAGGCTGTGCGACCAGCCCCGTCCCATATATGGGAGTTGTATTCCATTCTAGGTCAAATGTAGGACTTGTAGAGGAGCGCTAGATTTGACGGGCTGAAATATTTCTAACACCTTTTCAGAAATCCAAGACATTTCGATGCTTCTTTGGCAACAGAGAAGATGTGATCTGTCCAGTTTAACTTACTAGAAATATTAATGCCAAGAATGCTTAGTGACAGTGAATCAGAAATTAATGCTCCATCAAAAGAAACGGGTGTGGTTAAGTTATGATCTTGTTTTAATGAGATGAGACAGCTTTGGGTCTTAGATGCATTGAATTCGACGCGATTCGCTTTGCCCCAAGCGAGGATATTGTTAAGATCTATATTCAATGATCTAGTCATGCAATCTCTTTTAACACATGCGGCGTTCCCCCTAGAGTCCGCAAGAGTGTCAAAGGAGTAAGGGAAATCAAGAGTACTGTCATCTGCGAAACTATGGATGGGATTGAAAGTAAGGGAAAGCAGATCATTAATTAAAATTAAAAAGAGAGTTGGAGAGATAACAGAGCCTTGAGGCAGACCGGCATTTATGGGATGCGGTTCAGATGTAACGCCATCTAAACAAAACACGTATTTGGCGACTAGATAGGAAACTTTCAATCCATACTAGATGAGGACGAGAGAGAGCCCAAGTGCTTTAAGTTTGGCTAAAAGGGCTGGATGCCAGACTCTATCAAAGGCCTTTGAAATATCCAGGGCAACGATTTTAGACTCACCAAAATTGTGAAGACTACGGTTCCAACGCTCCGTCAGAAAGGTCAGCAAGTCTCCAGATGAGCGTCCATCTCGGAAGCCATATTGGCGATCGTTGATGAGATGATTAGTTTCTAGATACTTCATTAATTTTGAGTTAATGATAGATTCAAAAACCTTTGAAAGAATCGAAGTGATCGCAATTGGTCGATAATTTGAGGGATCGCTACCCTCTCCTTTTTTGGGAATAGGCTGAACGTGAGCTAGTTTCCAAGCAGTTGGGAATTTTCCTGTCGAATAAGACAAGTAGAATAGTTTGCGCAGAGGTTTAGCCAAGGATGAGGCACAGCTTTTAATTAACAGGGGCGAAGAACCATCAGGACCTGCGGCTTTGGAGACGTTGATCCCCTTAAGGACACTAAACACATCTCTCGTACGAACGTTTATTGGCTCTTGTACACATTCACACGGGCGATGCACACCAGGTGTTTGTGAAGTGGGTGGAAGACAAGAATTTGAAGCGAATCTAGCAGCTAAAATATTAGCTATATCCAGGGAGTCAACAATCACTTCACCATTATTAAGTAGTGAAGGTATAGAGGAACTGCTGAAGTTGTTCCTGATGGTTTTGACCAGAGACCAGAAACCTTTGCTACCTTTGCGGCTTCCCAAGATTCTTTGTCTAATATTCTGGTAAAAAAGAAATTTTTCTCTCTGGATAATGGACTTGCAGGTGTTCCATGCTGTCTTGTAGACTTGTTTCATTTCCGGATATGGATGCAATTGATAGGCACGAAAAGCAGACTCTTTCGCTTTTATAGCTTGGTTGCACTTATCGTTAAGCCACGAGCGATCATGCTGCTGTTGAGATCTGCTGTAAGAACATGGAATGTATTCACGCATGCCAAAATTTAGCATGTTACTAAATTCTAATGTGCATTCATCAACATCCCTCGAAGCAAAACAGACCGACCAATCAATTTCTCTAAGATACTTATTGAGACTTTCCCAATCAGCATTCTTATAGTGCCAAAGAAGCCTACTTGTTGGTTAAGAGGTAGGGCGGCACATGTTTGAGGTGGTAAATTGAGCCGTGATTAAACAATGGTCTGAGTTTCCGAGAGGGGAACCGACTGAGATGGAATATTTGTCAGGATGAGGTGTTAGAAACAAGTCGAGTAAATTAGCTTTATCTCCAGCTGCATCAGGAATTCGCGTTGGTGCATCCACTAGCTGTTGTAAATTAAATGATTCACAGAAGAGTTCAACGAAACAGCCCGCAGGACTTGTGGTAGAAGAATGTCTGAGCCACGGTATATTATGAACATTAAAATCGCCTGCCAGGACGATTTCGGAAGAGGGGGAGACGGAAAGCAAATGATCAATATTGTTGGTGATATTGTCAAATATGGATACCGTGTGGTCATCAGACATATTTGGGCTGCGATAAAGGAAACAGAAGTATATGATGTATTTGTGAAGTTTGAACCTAATCCAGATATAGTTAAACTCTGGATTGGCAGAAGGAAAATCTTGAAGAATAGTAAAGGCCACATCATTCCGAATATATACTGCGATCCCTCTATGCTGAGATAAAAGAGGCACGAAGCTGTAAACAGGGACGTGGTACTGATTAATATCAGCATCAGAAACGACCTTGGTCTCACTTAGCGCAAGAATTGCCGGATTTTTTGAGTTAAGGTGGCAGTACACCGAAAACCGATTTGCTCTTAATCCGCGAATGTTGCAGAAATCTAAAATGAAATTCTGCATACTGAAGGCAAAAACAAAAAAGCAAAAAAAAAAGCGACACACAACCACACAAATATTTGGGCGCCACCAGCAGCAGTCAACGACACAGCGAGGTAAAAAAAAACAACAATAGTGTTATGCCTATTGCTGCTTTCAATACCTCAGACCGTGCAGTTCAATGACTACAGCTGGGTGCACCCAGATTGCTGATCAGTGACAAGTTCTAATGCATTTGCACTGATCACAGATGAAGAGAAGGAAAGCAAACGTTACCGTGCTGCTGGGTTATATAATGTTGATAGGGCATAGAAGAGCCCTTCACTTGGCGGATAAAATTTATTTTATATTTATTTATTTAACGGTCCCGTCGGATTTTAAATAATTATATTTATCGATTTAGATGGAAACTGTTAAACTAGTACAACACTATCACTTGTTTTAAATTAATTAATTAGATCTGGTTAGATTAAATGATTTGATCTACAACACGAGGCAACGTCCGATCGGATTGACTCCACACACTCAAATCCAACAACAAACCCCGAGTTGAACAAAAAATTAAAACGAATTTGGAAACACACTACCGCGCCAACATTCACACCGAAAGATCAGCTCTGCAAGGGATCAAGGCAACGCTTGTCGCCCGAAAAATATGAATATGTATCCATCAAGATGCATAATACACCTGAACACCACAGTTCTCAGAGAAAAATCTGCAAAGGTACACCAAGTGAAGCAAGGGAGTACTGCACTTTAACAACTCTTTCCACCATTAACACAAAATGGAAAAATAAAACAAAAGTATCGCCATCTCGTTCAGCGTCCACACAAACTAAACTCAATCATACAGAGATTAAAACTCTCACCACTAGATGGCATCAATATAGTCTAAAATCTACTTCTCACCGTGGACCAGTAATACTAATGAATGATATTTCCCCAATGACACAATCTGGAGTAAATGATGTCAGACCTTTTATTCCTCTGCCAGAAAATGCAACAAAAATATTCTCATTCGTCCACTCTCTAAAATCTGTCCTCTCCCAATCACAAACATCTCCTGATAATCAAATATCCCCTCCAAAATCTATTGCTCTCTGACCGTCCTAAATTCCAAAACAACCGTTATATTCAAATATAAATGATTCAAAAATCCGCCAAAAGTCACTTCAAGTTTGAAAGTTGACAAGTGCGCGCAGTGGTTTTTCTTTTTGAGTTCGTTTATATTTTTTATTTTTTCATTTATTCATTTTTTTTATTTTCGTCTACCATGAATGATTTATTGGAGATTTTTAACTCAGAATCCTTGGATTCTGCGGATGCCGGCCTATCTCCAACTCCACCGGAATTACTAGCTTCCTTCGAGCCAATTAGGCCTGTCAGCCCACTGCCACCAACTCCGAAAATGGCACGAAAAGTTCGAGCGACTGTTGTTCGCCCAACACCTCACGAGATTGTGCCAGTGAAACGATTGTACAGGCCTTTCGAGTCGATGCCAGCCACATCTGATCTAAAAAGATTGCACATCAAGCATGCCCTCGGAAAAATGCCAAAAGTAAAAGCAAGATATGACCAAGTTTGCCAGGAGATCTTGATAAGGTGACGCCTACAGCCAGCACATCTAGTGTTATCCAGACGTCAGCTGAAAAAACTATCAGCCAAACATCACCGAGGAAAATAGAGGAACAATTTCTGAATGTCCCGATTACTCCTCCAAAAGAATTCCAAGATCATTCAGCACCCAGTATTAAGCAAACACCAGAGAGATCAGAGCCAGGGATTCCAAAAGATCTAATTGGGAGAATTGCCACGCCAATTGTCGTTAAGTTGCTGGAAACAAAAAATACTCCTTGGAACGTCATCAGGGAAGCAAAGACGTTCTGCAAATGGTCTCTGCCTGGAGATGTCACTATGAAGATGAAGAGGAAAAGAGATGAATTGCACATCTTCTATCAACAAAACGTAAGTTTATTCACAAGCTAAAAAATATTATTTTTGAGGCGGGAGGATGTTCAGTCCTCCCTCACACATAAATATAAATATCCTACGACGAAGTACCTGCTGTCCTGTACCTGCATTCAACTAAGCAGAAAAATATTCCTTCGACGTACTTCCAGATTGATATTGAGTGTGCCTTCCTACGACGAATTATTTCCTCAAATATAAAACAAAAGGAACCACAAAATATCAAGTTAAATTAATAAATGACAAAAAAAAAACACTTATCTAATCTTCATTTCACACAGTTCCCTGGAGTTAAGTTTGGTTAAAATCCGAATTAAAAACTTTGCACACATACTGCAGAACATCAG
Organism: Dioctria linearis; assembly: GCA_963930735.1. NCBI lineage: Eukaryota > Metazoa > Arthropoda > Insecta > Diptera > Asilidae > Dioctria > Dioctria linearis. The sequence continues at coordinate 165,071,954 of OZ005742.1, read as the reverse complement.
CTAATACTTCTAGAAATGACATTTCACCTAAAAACAATCAAAAGTCATCAATAAAATCAACAAATCAATATCAAAATGCAGCAAAGCATACTTACCTCCTAATATTTACATTTTGTGATGACAGCAAATGACATTACGTCAGCCAGCTGTCTGTGGTACATTCAGGCATTGCATCAATCGTTGCTAGGGCAACACCAAGAGGCGAGAAGACGTAACTGGTTACAGCGGCTATATAAAGCCGACGAAATTCAGTAGATGGCTTGACTCGTTAGCCGATGAAAAGTGTACAACGAGCAGGACAAGGATATCGTGACAAACAAATAAACGTACAAAGTGCCGACGGGATTTCGTGAAAACGAGAACCGCAGGTAAAATTTGTTTTTACCGACGGATTTGTGTGTAGGAAGAGAGATACGTGTGCATTGTATATGTATTTATGTATGTGTACAAGAAAGTGCAAAACAGCGACAAATTAAGTGCGGTGAAAAAGACACCTGAGTGATAAAAGACACTTTTAGTGATTTAGTTTTTGATTGTTTTTGTGAATTAGCAATAGTAAAATTACGGACAATGCCTTCATCGTTTGAAGATGCTAGTAATACTATGCTAAATGTAATTAAAAGAAAAATTCAGACACTGGCAGATAAACACGGAGTAACTGAGCTCCCAGTCTACGTGACGAAACTGGCTGAAGAAATGAGGTCAAAGAAGATTGAAAATGAGTCGACAAAGATGCTGACCGACGAACAGGAATCTACTGATGAAGACAGCGGAAGCAGCGGAAGCAGCAGCAGCAGGAGCGGTACTGAATCAACAGGATCCAGCGAAGGAAGTGATTACACCTGTGTCAACAAAAAAAGGAAGAACAAGAAGTCTCCGCCGAAGGAAGCCCCAAAGAGGACCCGGACAACAGTAGCACCGCCTACCAAAAACAGGAACAGATACGAGATTCTGGCAAGGGGAAATGACTTCGAGATGCCGAAGAAGGTTCCCGTAAAGCAACAACTGCCTCCGAAACCTGATGCCAAGCCACCACCAATAATATGTTACAACCTCAACATAAAAAGGTTCAATGAAGAACTCAACAAATTAGAACCTAGACCAAAATTGTATTTTAAAACTATGCGAGGTACAAAATGCGTTTTAAAGCCATTTACTGAAGAGGACCACAAAAGGATCTTCAGTGTAATTAAGGAAATCGGAGTACAAAGTTACTCCTTCACCACGAAGAGTGAAAAGAAAACCACCCTCGTAATAAAAGGGGTACAACACTGGTATGAAACTGAGGACGTGCAAGAAGCTCTAGAAAGAGAACTACCAGGAATCAGAATTAAGGCAGTGACCCAACTGAAAGCAAGGAAAGCCAAGGAGGACAATAATGCTTTCGTTGTCAGCTTCGACGGATTCTACGAAGCGAAAAAGATTACGGAAACCAAGAAGCTCCTAGGAATGTTTGTGTATTGGGAAAAGTACCACAATAAAGGTATAACTCAATGTAAAAGATGCCAGCGTTTTGGACACGTCGCCAGCAACTGTCCCGTCAGCTATAAATGTGTTAAGTGCGACAAGAAGCATGAGCCCGGGGAATGCGAGAGGAAAGACGCGAATGTAGGAGTACCTTTCTGCGTAAATTGTAATACGGAAGGACATCCAGCTAGCTACAGAGGATGCCATAAATACAAGGAGCTGAGAAAGCAGAGAAACTTACGACAAGAGGAACGGCGGCAAAGGGACAACTTCAACATAGAGTCAACGAGGAACTTCATCCAGCCAGGTAAATCTTTTGCTCAGATTGTAAATGCAACTAATTCGAAAGGTTCTTTCCACGGCTAAAGCCCATGAAGTAGACGCCAAAAATTTTTGCAACAAAGAAGCAAATTCGCTCTTTGGCTGTGACCTTTTCACCCTAATGGGTAAAATCAACAATTTTCTCCCGAAGTACCGGAAGCTCACCTCTATTCCAGAGAGACAAAGTGCATATCTTCAGTTCGCTTTTGGATTATGTCAAGGCAACTAAGATACTTAAAGCTAATGGCTCCCAATTGTAATTCTCTTGTGAAGTTACTCTTGCTTTCGAACAATACAGAGTTATCCGCACTAATAAGTCGGAAACAACTCTTGGCACTGATATCCTTGTATAAAAGGATCTCAGCTTCACTGAAGTAAAAGTTAGTGGACTTTCCAATATGGAATGCACAGCTATAACCCTCAATGTTCAGAACGACATAATAAGAGATGCCAGGCCCAAAATTCTGAAATTAGGACCAATCTGAACACTCTCACAAGATTAGCTAGCAATTACACCCACACGGTGATAGGCGGTGACTTCAACGCGCGATATCCCCTCTGGAACGACACACTAACCAATGGCGCTGGAATATGCATTGCCAACTGGCTCACATACGGTACCGCTGATCATGACTTTTTAGCGATTTCACAAAACTCTCCCACATTTCCACGCTCTGGGTCTATACGTGACTTCTTCCGAGCGACTTCTAATCTAGTAAACCTTCTCCCACTAATTTCAAATTATACCTGCACTGCTCATAATGCGGAATCGGATCACATGGCCATCGAACTAAGAATCACTCCTAACTCAAATTTCGACGTTCTCTATCTAGCTTCTCCAGAAATCTCAACATTAAAACACGTTAACTTGACAGAATTTCATTCAAGACTGTCTCAGAACTTAGAAGGAAGGCTCCCTGACGAGCACAGCAATCTCTCAAACATGGAAATAGATTATCACATCGAACTCCTTAACGGATATATTCAGGAAAATATCGCACATTTCTCAGAAAATGTCACCCCCCACAAGTACAAATATAACCATCTTCCAGCTCGCTTGCAAAATTTGTACAAATACAGGCAAAAGCTTCGGAAAATCCTAAACAGGATTTTCCACAGAAACCACAATAGCCACAACCAAAGCTACCAATCAGTTCTTTCCCAAATCAAATGCCTATCCACCATTATCGATGAACAGACCAAGATATTTCTTGATGAAGAATTCAGAAGGAAACTCTCATCCATCCACCCTGGCCCTAATATTTTCGAAAATATCAATAAAGTCTGTAATCGTAAACCAAAACTTCCTAAAATAATCATAAATGGCCAAGACACCCTTAGTTTACCTCTTCAAAAATGCAATGCATTCGCAGAATTCTTCCAATCCACCTTCAAAGATCATTCAGATCTTAGCAGCCCGGACTTCCGCACAAGCGTCAACTCAAATGTAACAGAATTCATCCACCAAAATGAACACCTACATCTCACCACATTCCACGCTGATAACCCTACATCAAGTCCCCAAGATCAGCAACTTTTCACAAACCCAGTCCACTTATCTGCACTTATAAGTGGACTTAAGGGCAAGAGATCTTCAGGACCTGATAAGATCCCAAACAAAATCATCAGAAATCTTCCTTCGAATGAAATCAAATTGTTGGTCATACTCTTCAACAATTTCATGAATAACGCTTACTTTCCAGACTAATGGAAAATTGCGAACATCGTCCCAATACCAAAAAAGCCCAACTCCAAAGCCTTGGAAGAATTCAGACCCATATCTCTTCTTTCCAACATCGGTAAATTATACCAAAAACACCTACGTCAACAAATCGTGAACACATGCGATGATGTAGGCATCCACCAACACTCCCAGTTCGGCTTCAAAGCCCAACTCAACTTCACATGCGTTACTCAAATATCATACTGACACAACTTCAGCTCTCAACGAAGGTGAGTGCACAGTAGCCTGTTTCCTGGATGTCGAGAAAGCCTTCGACTCTGTCTGGAAAAACGGCCTCATCTTCAAAGTGTTAGAACTAAACTTCCCACCACATCTAACAAAAATTATTCACAGCTTTCTGTCTTCAAGGAAATTCGCAGTAAAACTTGAAAACTGCAACTCAGCTACCCTACCTCTAGAAGCGGGAGTCCCTCAGGGCTCAGTACTCGGTCCAATCCTGTTCAACTTCTATACGTCAGATCAACCGCCAAATGATCACAATTCCACCTCACTACTCAGACTACGCAGACGACGCACTCACATATGCACGCTCAATATCGCCAAAATTCGCTGCGAGGAAAGTGGAGCAGCATATTGCCAAACTGGACGCCTACTAAAAGAAATGGGGTATAAAAATAAACGTTCCCAAATCTGAAATGATTTGCATACGCAAACCAACTACTACTAGCCGAGCAAACATAGCCACCTTGGCTAAAAATACTGACATTGAAGTCAATAACCAAAAAACAACACCCTCCACTAAAATCAAATACCTCGGTATATCTTTCTCTAACCTGCACAAGTTTAACCCTCACGCACAATATGCTCTATTTAAAGCAAAAGCTACCTATAGCCTTCTGAGCCCACTTCTCAATACCAAGAATGATCTGTCAATCCCCACCAAGCTCCTGCTTTATATGCAACTAATTCGACCAACCATCACATACTGTTTCCCAATATGGCACACGATCTCGCCAACCTACATGAAAAACCTCGGAAATCTGGAGAGGAAAGTACTTCATTCTTGCACTGGCCTTCATCGAAGGGCAGACAATTAGTACTACCCCAACAAAAAGCTGTACGAGGCAGCAAAAATCCTCCCTATCGACAGTTACCTTGTCTCGCAAGCCCAACACCAAATGGAAAAACTTCCTCATCATCCGAACCCTCTCATCTTCGACCTGCCTACACACACCCCACATGCAGAATTCAGGTATATTTCACCTCTTCAACTTGTTGACCCTGAGAGTAGTGACATTTACTATACTGGCGAAAGATTTACTTTCTTTTGGGGCAAAGGTACCCACCATCGAGGATAGACGTCCGGAACATCAGCCACCGTTATCATAGCAGGATGCCCCACATAGGAACTTCCTAGAGAAGGAAGACCCCCCACAAGGATACGTGGTCCAAACTCCAGAGCTCCTCTCCTCCTCAACCGCACCCATCACAATTTCCCGTCTCACCCTCCTAAACAGCATCTAACAAACAACCGCCACGGAAACAGCTTAGTGTCGCGCGCGAAGCTGTAATAACGAACAAAAACAAATCAAACATAAAAGTTTTTAATCAATATATGTAACAAAAGAAGACAAAACCAAGACAATTGTGAAATCAAGGCCAAAATAAAAAGCCTGAGTGTTAAATCTACCCTGACACAAATCCTAACAGGGAAGTTAGGACCACACATTAAGGACAATATATTTTAAATGCGCAAGAAAGTCCCTCATTTGATTTGATTTTGAGATGGCTCCATTCTTTTGGCAGAGCTGATCTGTATCAGAGCTAATCTGAGTAAAAACAATCGTGCTTCCTACGTTACCACAGAAGATAATTCTGGTCAGGGATAACCTGAATTTCCTTTCCTATCATACAGAAGATAATTCTGGTCAGGGATAACCTGAGCATCCTATTATTACAGAAGATAATTCTGATCAGGGATAACCTGAGTGTCTGAATTTCCTATAGAATCTTTTTACTTCCGTGTGCTTAGATGTAGACGTGAAATAAAAAAAAAACTGGGTTAAACTCTAAACCAGCTCTCCTCACTTCATACATGGTACATTATAATGTGGAAGAATCTGTTGAAATTTTAAGTAAATTATTTAAATTTCAATTTAATAATAACCAAATACAAATAAGACAATTTTTATATAATTTGTATTGTGTACTAGATAAGGTTATACAAAAAAAAATCAATTTTTGTATTATCTCCGCCGAATGCAGGTAAAAACTTCTTTTTTGATTGTTTTATACATTTTTTTATAAATGTTGGACAGATGGAAAACTTTAACAGATACTGCAATTTTCCGATGATGGAATGTGTAGACAGGAGGATTGTGTTGTGGAATGAACCAGTGATGGAACCATGTGCTGCAGAAACACTTAAAATGATATTAGGAGGCAATACTGTGAACGCGAAAGTAAAATATCAAGGAGATGCAGTAATTAATAGAGCACCAGTAATTATTCTTTCCAACAACGACATTTTTCCCAAAGACGATGCATTTCGTACAAGAATGTTTAGCTACGAGTGGAGGATATGCAGCCAACTTAAAATGTATAACATTAAACCTCATCCGTTGTCTTCTTATTACTTATTAAAAAAATACAATATTTTTAACAAAAAATGTAATATTTAATGAAAATAAATTTAATTTACAATTTCAATCCAATTGCACTTTCTATTCATAACATAAAATTCATTAGCACTATCGCTATCATTATCATTATACTTTGTTGCAGTGACATTTCAACTTTTTGTATCTGTGTTACCAAACAAGGTTTGCCCGTCTGTATATGACTGCGTTGTATTTTCTATGAAGGTCACTTCTAATGGCCAGCTAATTGCGTTGTTTTTAGAGATTGCTGAATTAACATCACATTGAGCTCGACACTGACATTCAATTTTCCAATAACATGCGCTATTGAGATAAGAAACTTGTGCAGTTGCTGGATTTAATTGCGGTGTAGCAACTAATCCGATATGTAATTGTGGTTGTGCTTCAAAACTTGTTGATCCACGTGCTGGATGAAGTGAGCCGTAATTTGCTATTTTTCTCACGTATTCTTCTATGCATTGATTAATTAATACATAACCTTCCTTAGCTTTTCCTAAACCAACCTCACCAATTGCAGGTTTATTACTCGAACCGGAAAAAAATTGTAACATCATTGATCGTGGACGAGTAAAAGTTGTTTAAAAATAAAATTCCCTGCAAGTTTCAGGTGGTACAAAACCTACCAGGTCTTTCCCATGACGGCCTATTAGGAAACGATTTCCTATAAAACAATTGTAATGTTGAAGGCCCAAATAAAGCACTTAAGTTTCCTTGTACGGAAACCAACTCCGAAGAGTTTACTGTGCCATTGTCATACAAAACGGACAAGCCGCACTCCAGAAAAGCAGTCGAAGTGAGATCATTGGCAGACAAGATGGAACCTAAGCAGGTTAAGATATCTATATGCAGTGTCTCCAAGGCAACTAAAAAGAGTAATGCTGGCTGCCAGGTTCAACAACAGCCACTGGAGTACGAAAAAAAAGAAAAAGAAACGCACGGCTAAACACAACAAGGAGAAAAATGCGAGCTTTTCGGAAAATATAGCTATTTAGCAACATGTAAGATACTTGTTTGCGGATCAGGAAGATCCCAGAAATACCCCGCGACTCAGCAGGTTAGACCAACAGCTCAATCTGGATGAAACTTTAAACGCGGTAGAAAAAGCTTCGATATCCGAACTCTGTTATGAGTACAATGATATCTTTTACTTTAAAGGTGATAAGCTTAAATATACAAATGCTATCACACATAACATTCCATTAATACAAGATCAGGCCCCAATAAACCAAAAGGCCTATCGATTACCAGAGACCCAGCTACAAGTAATAAATGAACAATTGCGAGAAATGCTAGACAACGGGATAATCCAAACTAGCAAAAGCCCTTGGAATTCAACCTTATTAGCTGTCCCCAAAAAGGCGGGACTTGATGGTGAGAAAAGGTGGGGCGTCGTTGTCGACTTTCGTGAATTAAACGAAAAGACAATTGGCGATGCATTGCCACTACCCCGAATCGAGGATAGTCTTGACCAACTAGGTCATGCCAGGTACTTTACCACCTTCGATTTGGCCACTGGCTACCACCAAGTCTTAGTCGATAAAAAAGATCGACATAAGACCGCTTTTAGTACTAGTTATGGGCACTACGAATTTAAGCGTATGCCATTCGGACTCAAAGGAGCTCCCGCTACATTCCAACGTCTCATGAACTTCGTTCTGACAACCCCTACAAGGCCTCGAATGTTTCGTTTATCTTGACGACATCGTCATTTATGGTAAAAACCTAAATGACCACAATGATAAACTTCGCAAAGTCTTCGACAAATTGAAAGAGGACAACCTCAAACTGCAGCCAGAGAAATGCCAGTTCTTGAGACGAGAAGCTGTTTACCTAGGGCACAAGTACTCTAGCGAAGGTGCATTACCACATCCTAGCAAAACGGCCTGCGTCCAAACATTTCTTGTTCCTTGAACAGTAAGGCAAGTTTAGTCCTTTTTAACACTTGCCACTTACTACAGGAAGTTCATTCCGGACTACTCTAAAATCGTTCGTCAAATAACGAATTTACTCCGCAAGGATGTAAAATTCACTTGGACCGAGAAATGGCAGGAAGCATTTCAAAGCATTAAAATTGCTGTAATTTCACCACCACTTTTAATCTATCCAGAGTTTTCAAAACCTTTCAAGCTCATAACGGACGCCACCAACGAAGCATTAGGCGCAGTGCTTTCCCAAGGAGATGTGGGAAAGGACCAGCCAATCGCCTATGCAATCCGAACATTGAATAAAGCCGAGATAAATTACTCCACCATTTAAAAGGAGTTATTGGCTAGGAATTTCCTACCTTTAAGGTAGGAAATTCACGGCCTATACTGACCTAGCCTAGCCTAGCCTAGCCTCTCAAAGGTGTCTTTAATGTTAAAGACCCAACTTCCCGTTTGGTGAGATTTCACCACAAATTATTGGAATTCGATTACAGCATCGAATATAAAACCGGGAAGTATAATACCAATGCATATGCATTATACCGCATTCCGCCAGTATTAAACGAAGACTATACAGGCAACACCTTAACGGTACAAGCCCAAGTCCACCACACTATGGCCTCTGATGTGGAGGAAAATATTTCCCCAAATAAACAGAAAATTAAGAAACCCGCTCATTGCTTCGCCGTAACCAGAGCTCAAAACCAGAAAGCCCAAGAGGTCAATACTAGCTCCAGCGCTGAAACACACCCTGCGGCAGCGGAAAAGACAGAAAACAAACTCTCAGAGGCGGAAACACAGCCCCCAGCTACGCTTGAACAAGATATAAGTAGAGTCAAGTCACCTGAGATAATCACGAGCCCCAAGTTCAAACCATCCTAAAGATTACCACGACTCTCCTTTCGGCGGCCATCAGGGTATCGTTAAGACTTATAAATGCATTAGACACAAGTATTGGTGGAGATACATGCTTAGGGATATAAAAAAGTACATAAAAAATGCCCTAAGTGCCAAACATTGAAAGCATCCCCACAATTCAAGATGCCAATGGTAATAACGGACATAACAGAAAAACTTTTCGAAAAGGTTTACCTCGATATATTAGGTCCCCTAGAAGAGATAAATAATAAATAATAAGTAATAAATATATAACGTTTCAAGATAATCTCACCAAATTTGTCAATTGGTATGCCATACTTAATGGAGAAGCAGTAACGGTGGCGCAAATCTTTTTCAATCAGATTGTCACGCGCTATCGCATTCCAAAGAGAATAGTCACCGATCAGGGAACTAATTTCCTGAGTGAGCTATTCAAAAGGGTCTGCAAATTGCTGAGGGTAAAGAAGTTACAGACATCAGCATACCATCCCAGTCTAATGGAGCACTAGAGCCTGCACATAGACCTTTGATAGAATATCTGCGTACAATCGTAGACGAAAATCCCAAAACGTGGGATCAATTCCTACCAACCGCTGAATTCGTGTACAATAACAGTGGACACGAGGGTACTAAATTAACCGCAATGGATTGCCTTTACGGCTTCACAGCGGATGTCCCATCTAATTTAAAACGGGATCCTAAACCCGTTTACAACCGCGAAATCTATTACCATATGCTAAAATACAGATTACAAAATCGTATGCCACGACTCGTAAAAATCTCTTAGCCAGCAAACAACGCTCAAAGGCATATTACGACAAAACAGTCAAGCCCCCTAATTTCCACTTAGGAGACAAAGTCATCCTCAAAATTGAGAGTAGGAACATAAACTGTCTCAAATCTTGGCTCGTCCCCACCTGGTAATCAATGTTCATAGTTCAACAAATACCACTAAAAAAATAATCAAGCGACAGGTTGTAGTACACAACATTCGTTTGAAACCCTATTACGAATAGTGTCACATGGTGCAAATATCTGTACAACACCCGTTTCCATTACATATAATCACCCATCTTAACTAATTAAATAACGAAACATACCTAACTACTTTTCACCCCACCTGAATTTTAAATTAAATACCCAAAATAAACGCACTAAAAATACATCTACATACGTTATTACTGATAACTAAACGTAAATAAAAATTGAAAATAATAAACAGATAAACCTTACTGTATCGACTTAAGAGCTCATAGAGAAGTTGATGAAGTTTGGCATGATCTAACTTACACCCCCCATACCTTGTTTTGGTAGTTGCGAGTAAATTAAATATTTTTTCCAGTACAATTCTTTGAAAAAGTACAATGCTCTAACACTTAAAACCCTACTATAAATTCACGAGATTCAACATGAATTATTCTTCCTACCTTGCTCTGAGAGCATCGCACTCCACTTTATGTTTCTCTGATTCTGCTCTATCTTGTCTTCCTTTCAGCAAGTAAGCCCCCATTGGACAAACTATCAACAGTTCAATTAAGCAATACTGTAACACAATTTTAGTATAAGTTAATAAAATTGCTCCGGCCGAGCGGTAGCGAGGGAAAGAAGGCCAATACTTAAATTCTAGCTCGATCGTGTACCCTGTGGTGAAATTCTGTCGAGTATCTCGAGTCGAACCTTACTTCCCACTATCAGTGGAACTTAAATTGGGTCTTGGCTTCAGTGGAGAACTTTTTGCTGAATACGTCAAGCACCCCCAGTCAACATGGAGGTAAAGCTCCTAGCTAAAAGCTTAGCTTGGCAGAGGTGAAATTTCAAAGTGCTACTCTCCCCAGTACAATGTTATCGACACTTCACGCTGCCGTGGTGACCTATATAATCAGCTGGTCGTCGCAATCAAAATCACTTTGACAGATGAGTTAGTTATTAGTTCTTTGCCGCCGTAAACGCGATTTTCTATTAATCACAACAGGATTAAGACCGTGAAGTGTTCACATAAACGAATGAGAAATTTGATTAGCTAGGAAGAGAGCAAATGCTGGTGCATGACAGTGATAGTGGCATGGTGACCCGAAAAAAAATAAACAAACAAAATGCCAAAGCGTATGGTGTCGCTCCAGGGAGCTGGGCACGGGGGGTCTTCGCTTGGCAGCCTGTGTTATCACTTCGGGCGGTCTGCGCAGATCCTCCAGGAACACTTCTTGACTTCTCCAGTTAATAGTGAATTGGATGTGCTAAGTGTAAATTAGTTGGCATGCGTACATGCAAACACGAGTCGTCACGCGTGTCTTCACGTAATTAAGTCACTGTGTGATTGGGTTTCTTCTACTACCGACGACAGTATGCAATAAATCAAGCAAATCCGAACTTATTTCTATCAATCAAAGCTTCTGTTTATATAACGAAAGAGATGAAACTTGGACCAGAAATCACAACCTTGGTTCTTCCATTTTTATTCTATGAACCGTTAAACGTTTTCGCGAATTTACTTTCTTTCTCGTTTTCGCTGTGTTCTAACACACATACACAAAAAAATAGTAATAACACAAATTTGTCCTCACTTATTTATAATTATAGAAATTAAATTTGTGCCAGGAATTATGGTCTTTGTTTCCTTATTTGGGTTTCTTGAACTTTTCTTTCTTTTTGTAAATTCTGTTTTCTGTCTTCTCCGTACTCAATTCAAAAAAATGGGAATAAATCAAAAATGGCTCTAATTTATTGAACTAAATTTCCTCATTTTGAAATTATAGAATAGAAAAATAAATTTGGAAAAGAAGCTACTTATCTTTGTTCCTGAAAAGCGGGGACTAAGAAGACCCGTTTGGCAATTTGTCCGTTCGCTAGCGGGCTTAACCCGAGTCCACAAACCTTGGTTAACCTCTCAACAATGATGAAAAATACAAGGCCCCGGTATCTCGCTAATTCGATATCTATATTTTCTGTATTCACAGGCACTATCTTCGTTAATTTTACAAAACAAGAACTTTAATAATAACAAATTTTTTAATTTAATTGATTGTTCAAAAGAAAACTTTTCGTGATCATCTCTCCATCAGTTCGGACAAAAGACTCCTTTTCCTCGACGTTCTCGGTTTTTCGGGCCTCTTCGGTTCGGGCAAATCTCCCCGGGTTGCCACATATGCTGGGGCCGGTTTCGCCGCATCCGGATGGAAGTGTCGCTATCTCTGAGATTTTTGGCCCTCGCTCAGATGCGCTGCAGACGCTTTCCTCATTAATTCGGGGACATGCAGCTTTCCTCCTCATTGCGAGGGAAATCTAAAGATTTTGCAACAATACTATATCTAAATATTATATGCTATTAAGTATGACTACCTGACTAATGAAGCCTATCCTTCATTTCCTGTAGACCATGAAGCACATATTTGTGTTAATGTGCGTCTCCATCTGACAATGGGACAAATACCAGCGCATCCCTAGACCATACGCCTCCTAAACAACACGGGAGTGCTCGTGCTGTATGAAGATCTGGGAGAATTACGAGTATACCACAGCGCATGGAATGTTTTTACGGAGATCAATCTGATGGAACTGGACAACCAAACCCACATGGCGGAACAGACGGAACACTTAGTTTACCGACTATGTTCAAATCGCTCTCAAGCCGATGAGCTATGCCTGGTACAACAAAAACACGTTCACTCACTCTTGGAAAATATCAAGAGAAGATCAAGTGTCATTCGAGAAGTGGTCCCAAAATCAAGATCAACAAGACCTATCTTCGATAGAATAGGGAATCCAATGCACTACCTGTTCGGGACCATGGACAGCGCCAATGAACAAGAAGTATACAGTCGACTCGAGGAACTCGAAACCAACACGCACTAGCCGACCTGGAACGACAACAGATAAGTGTTATCAAAGCCATACTCCAGCAGATCCAAAAGCCGTTGAAATCTCTTCAGGAAAGACAGCGTCAAATAACTCACCAGGTAAATACAATGCAAAATAGCACTGATGAATTGCTGATGAGACAACTGAGACAGGAAATAAATTTCTAGCCTCACTTTGCAAATGGTAGAGATTGAGTATAGGCAACTAGCCTTACTCGATATAATAGTTGCCATCAAAAATCATCAACTGCATACGCTAGTGGTGTCTCCCAAAACTTTACTAGAGATATACCAGAAGTCCCATGCTACTTGTCCAGATGCACAAAACTGTCTATCTATATTATATCAGACAGCCGAGACAAAAGCACGACTAGTTCAGGATAAATTAGTTATTAGAATACAGTTCCCTGTTTTTAATTTACCTCAAATGAAACTATACAGAGTACACAGTTTTCCTATCCACATAAACCACAAACAATCATTGGTACCTGAAATAGAGTAATCGCACGTAGCATACCAAGTACAGAGACAGGATATTCTATTGTTAAAACCACAAGATCTTAAAACCTTTAAAAAGATCACCCAAAACTCCAAGGAGGACACTTTCATCGCTAAGCTGAGCATACCCATAACAAAGTCTACAATGTCTAAAGAATGTGTAGTGAAGCTGCTCTTTAATGCATTAAAGGAAGAGCCACAGTGTCAATTTAGAGCCCAAATACCTCCCAGAGACCTAGTTATTAAACTAAGTAAACCGAATTCTTGGATATTCTCGTTGATAGAACCAACAATTGTACACCTTCAGTGTACCCAACAATTCCTAACTTCGAAAATAGAAGGCCAAGGAATAATCACTATCAACCATCCCTGTCAATTACAAGTGGGGGTCACAAATCCTGCACTATGAGGCAAAAAATATCCAAAAATTGAGTCTCAGACAACCTAATTATTTCCCAAACACAGTCCCACTAGAAAGAGTAGTGAACCAATTTCTGGACATAACTAACCATGAGTCGAAAATAGAAAATATTAGAGCAGAACAATATTCAGGAGATGATAGGAATAATCTCTTCTTAAAAGGTACCCAGTCATTAAAAGAGCTGGACGAAAAATTAACAAACATAGCGCCTTACGTACGTCATCACCCTACACATGTACTAGCAACAACTTCAGTTTCCCTAACTGGTGTTGTCAACACATGTATGGTGCTACACCTGGTCTCCAAATGGATGGCCCCAGTTATTTAAAATTACCGCTTTCGCAAATCTGAAAAATCCCCTGATGCGGAGGAGCAAATCGAACAAATCGAAATAATCGAACCTACCCCTCTCAAAAGGACACACACCCTACCACCTACTAGGTCGGTGCAAGTGGTATAGGAGTCACCACTTCAAACGGTGACGATCTAACAACCACTAGTCGGCACTTAAAATAGATAGAAGCAAAGGCAGTAGTAGTAGGGCAAATATAACGTAAATCTCAGGAGGAGAGAGAATAAAACAAACAAGAAAAATGTATTATCAAAAACAAAATAAATAAACAAATATAGGAAAACCCAATGCAAATAAATGGTAATAATACCTAATAAAAATAAATGTAGAATACTAACATAACATGACTAGTATATAGGATAGTATAGTATGGTATAATAAAGGGGAATTACAGCAGTAGTAATAACACATACATTGATTATATTGTAACCTTAAAAAAAAACAATATACAGTCCCTGGACAGCCTATTGCTACCACCTGAAAATTTTGTCTTTTTTTGTTTAATTTGGGAGGAATTTACTTTAAAAAATGAAAACGAAAACAAACAAAAACCCTTATATGAAACATATTTTTGTATTTTTTATAAACTCACTAGTTTTTTTTAAATTATGTACATTTGAGATATTTTTGCTATCAATATTTGGTTGTTCCCCCTTTATTTTTAAGAACTTCTTCTATTCTTCGGGGCATACTGTCGATGCACGCTTTAATGCAGGATCTTATATCTGGATCACTTTGCCAGACATTTTTAATATTTGCAATTAATGCTGCCTGTTAGGGTTTTGCAACCTTTTAACCTAGGATTTCAAGCTTTTCCATACGTTTTCTATAGCGTTGAGATCCGGTGAGTTTCCTGGCCATGGAAGAACTGGGACATGTTCATCTTCAAGGAATTTTTTGACTTTTTTTGCCGTATGGCACGGCGCATTGTCAGCCATGAACCAAAACGATCCTCCATGTTCACGTAAAGATGATATAGACGGCAGGAATATGTCTTTAAGGACATGAATATATTGGTCGTGTCTCATGGTGCCTTCTACAATGTAGAGTGGTCCTGGCCCCTGGCCGCTTATTGAAGCCCATACCATTACAGATAATGGATTTTTTGTCGTTCTTAATAAGCAGCGTTCCTTATACCTCTCTCCTGGCCTCCTCCGAGCGACCAAAGACGTTTCGGACATCGCTTTAATGACGCACTCATCAGAGAAATGAACCTGTTAAAATTCGAAGAATAACTAATTATTACGTTGGCTCCTTTATTTGGGGTAGTAAATTTGTTTTTATGATTTACCTTCTGCCAGTCACCATATATAAAACAGAAAATATATACAAAAAACATAGATATCAAGCCCCTTATGGAATTTGTAATAAATCATAACAAAAAGTGTATTAAATAATTAATGTTAAAGACACAACGCTAATCTAGAATAAAAAACAAAAAATTAACAAAAACTAACACTAGATTAGGGTATCACATACAATTAGTACAATTTAAAATATAAACAACTAAATATTTAAAAAAAAAAAAACAAGGGATTTTTTATATATGATACAAAAATTTCATGTAAAATAGGGCACTGCAAAGTAGTTGACGCAACCAGGGTTTTTCGCAGGGGTTAAGACCGTACCCAGCCAAAGAAATTTTCCCCCAGAGAGCTATTCTTCTCCAAAGAATAGCTCTCTTTATCACAGGGGGGAAGGTTTGTTTGCTGCTTATCTATTCACATGCAAAGAAAGTTGCATCAGCAATTTCTTTGAATGGCCCACTTGAAAAAGGCGACAAATAAAGTCGAATTCCATGACAAATCTTACACTCAGCTAGATATTTCAGCATAAAATTTAATTCAGTCGCGCAACAAAGTAATGAAAAGATAAAAAAGCAACGCGAGAATTCAAGTGCGCAACAATGTAAGAAACGATAAGACGACGGGTTGATGGCTCGATATTTATGAATATATCGGGTTTCACCTCCGTCCGGCGAGAAATTCTTGTGGGCATGATTAAACATGCCCAACGACAAAATATTTTCTCAGGGAAGAAATGGAAATGACGCACTTCTTTAACCCTGAACGACGCGATTATGAGCGGGTTGAAGTTAATGAAAAAGTCCAACAGTTGGAAGAACTATGGGCTTCATTTGAAAAAATTGAAACTCTGATTCAGGATCATGATGAATTCGATTAAACTCATGATTATTTCAAACAGTCATGCTATGACTGGTATAATCTCACCAAGGTAACTCTATCTGATAGACTGAAGTCCATATCAATCCACAAAGTGCGCACAAATAACCCATTTTACATTCCACTCCTCAAGACTTCACAGAAAACAACTGCAGCTGATACCCCAGACAACAATCAATCTAACTCAGTACGGTTTAGATTGCAGGATGATAGGCAAAAGTCTATATCACGAGTTATTCAATCGATCAATTTTAATTCATTATCGACTACAACCGAGACATATCTGACACACAGAAATCAATTCATTACACAAATATTGGGATGATTTTGAGGCAACGCATACTGAAATAATTTCATATTCCAGCCCTAATGATTTGGAGCATGACTATTTGAAAAATGATGTTTACGCTGAGGTAGAAATATCATACACAGACTCTGTAATTGCGCTGCAAGAACAATTGGACTCTCGATTCCAAAATGTAACAAATAATACAACTAATTTCATAGAGACCAATCTACCCCCTTCGGATAGCTAGGTCCCTTATTCCCAATTTTAGTGAAAATCCAATAGATCATCACAAATTTGTTTCAAATTGCGATGATATTTACACAACAACATCAACGGAAAATGAAAAACACTCCCTCCTTAGCTTAATAAGGAGGAAATTATGTCAGAGGCATATGATGTATATAGGTACATTCAAATTTCAGATTGACCTGAATTGATATCAATTCTGCAACAAACTTTTGAATTAAAAATTCCCAAATCTACTCTGCAATCTCAACTAAATAATTGCAATCAAAGAATTGGAGAAGATGTAAAATATTTACTACAAAGACTTAGTACAACTCTATCCAAACTAAATGAGGCAACGCACTCATATACAAGTGATAAAACACTTTTAAAATCTCTTTTAAAAGATAACGAATGTCAAGCAGTGAGAGCTATAGAGGACGGATTATCCAATCCACAACTACAGACTTTAGCAAAACTCCAGTCTGATAAATCTTTCGTTTCAATAAAGTCACATATCCTAGAGAACGCATGACGTTTGGAATGGAGACAATCCAATTTTCAAACGAACTACAAAGTAAACCCACCCTTTCAAAAGAATACGAATCTCAATCTGCATTGTTTTAAATGTAATGGACTGGGGCGTGCTGCGTCAAGATGTCCAGTCATACAACGCTCAACGCAAAATTTTAACACAATTCCAAGAAGAAACTCGCAATTACAACGCCCTACAGATTTCAATAGGGTTACATTTACATCTCCGTCACAGGTCCCTAGTTGTCGATATTGCCATCGGATGGGCCATTCTATTGAAGAATGCAGGACAAGAGCTGCAAATAGTTCCCGATTTAACGACAATCAAGGAAATCGGAATAATTTCCAAAAAGTAAACACAGCTCCCCAACCAAGCACGGCTGATAGACAGCCACAAAACAGGAACTGGCAGCAGCCAGTACTCCGAGAAAATTGAGCTCCATCGCCGAGATATGATAATGCAAATATCTTGGCTAGATCACCATCACCAAAGAGAAAAAATTATATGAATCCTTCGGCATCCAGGAGGGAAACTGGATGCAGCAGGGGGTCAATTTCGGCAACCCCTCGCACATACAAACTACAGCAAAAGTCCACAGGAATCCCGAGACAATATCGACGGAATAGTAGACAGCAAGAAATTAATTCGTATCCCCGTCCAAATTAATAAAAATTCACTAACTGTCTTTGCCGGTCGATATCTGCTCTGCTCCTAAACTTACATTTTTAATTGATACAGGAGCATAGATTAGCTTAATTAAACTCCGACCATTAAAGCCAGATAGTATCTGCTACAGAGATGCTGTCTGCAATATAAATACTTTGTTTACAGAGTCCACTGCTATGGAAGGACTAATATTTGCAAAGTAGAATTTGAGATCTACCAAATTTCACTCCATCCTAGAGCACCCATTTCAAATAGTGGGAAATAACTCTATCCTCCATACGATGGCCTGCTTTGTCATGACTTTTTTTCTCGATACAATGCTAGTATCGATTATAAAAATAAATAGATTTCTTTAGAAATAAACGATTCAAATAAATCTTATCCGTACGAAGAATATTATTTCAATTATCCATACGTTTATTTGAAAACCGAAGACCCAGAATAGAGGTCTCAAACAAAAAGTCTTTTATATGCGGAGATAACATTCTCCGATATAAATATTAACACAAATCTATCTCCATCAATTGCTCCGAAAGGCAATGCAAACCGATCGCCAGCCAATGCTTCACAAGAAAAGAAGCATAAAGGTAAAAATCTATCTCCATCTATAGCCAGAAAAAAGGCTGAATTAAATAAAAATCAATCTCCATCCAAAGCTTCACAAGATATGAAGCAAGAAAATTAATGTAAAACTCCATCAATAGCCGCACAGGAGGCTGTATCTAGTAAAATTCTATCACCTTCATCAATAGATTCACAAAAAGTGAATTCCAAGATAAAATCAAAGAAGTCAAAGAATTTCAATAAAGTTTTATCTCCTTCAAATTCTATCGAGTCAGAATCATCGTATAACTCCTTCCAAATTCCACAAAAGTTGGAATCATATCTCCTTCATTTTAAAAATCCGAAAGGACGCGATAAATCAAATAAAATTAAAATTCCGGCTCGATCAGAATTCATCTTTGAAATTCCAACTCCTTCTATCCAACATCAGACGGTCTGTATGGCAATAGTCCTAATCCTCAACACAAATGAGGAGGATGCCGATCTGGGCCCTTACGAGGTGAACCCAGTTTACCAAGACTTGGACGACTTTGTGGTCATCTCCACAGACTCTGACAGAGATCCAATTAAGGGCAGAATAATTAAACTGCAAAACCTTATAAACTTGGATCACTGTAATTCGGAGGAATCTGATAGTATTCGCAATATCTGTAGTGAATTCAACGATCTCTTCTTCATAGAAGGGGATTTCCTTCCATATACAGATGCGATTACCCACAAGATCGAGACCCTCCAAGACAAACCGCCAATTTATACCAAGCCTTATAGAATTCCTGAAGCGAGACGAAGAGAAATAAACCGGCAAATACAAGAAATGCTTGAGTCAGACATCATCAGACCTTCACATAGTCCCTGGAATACTCCACTTCTCCTGGTTCCTAAAAAACCAGATGAGAATTGAAACAAAAAGTGGCGAGTAGTGGTAGATTTTCTTCGTATTAACCACATTAATATTGGCGATGCGTTCCCACTGCCTACTATCACTGATATATTAAACCAGTTGGGGAAGTCGAAATATTTTACCACACTCGACTTAGGCAGTGGATTTCACCAGATAAAAATGGACTCGAAGGACAGGGAGAAAACTGCCTTTAGCACACCCTATGGCCACTACGAATACAATCGTATGCCATTTAGTTTAAAAGGAGCCCCTGCCTGCTACTTTTCAACGAGCCATGAACAATCTTCTATCTGGACTTCAAGGCATATATTGCTTCGTATACATGGACGATATTGTAGTCCAAGGATACAATCTCCGCCATTTTAATTTGAAACTTCAACCCGACAACTACCATTTCCTAAGGAAAGAAATTATGTATTTAGGGCACATAATTACAGAAAATGGAATCAAACCAGACCCTGCAAAAATAAAATCAGTTCAGTCATATCCCAGACCCAAGAAGGAAAAAGATATCAAAGCCTTCCTTGGTTTCGTCGGCTACTATCGCCGCTCCATTCCAAATTTTTCGAAGATAGCCAAACCATTCACAAATATTTTGAAAAAAGATACGCCTTTCAAGTTCGACGCAATATGTGACCAGGCATTTTGCGAATTACGCAATAAACTTATTTCAGCTGCAATTCTATCATATCCCAATTTTGACAAAGAATTTTTTGTCACCTCCGATGCCAGTGACTATGCCATCGGGGCAGTTCTTTCTCAAGTTGATGATCAAGGAGGTCATCCAATCGCCTATGTGAGCCGAGTTCTCAATGATGCAGAGACTCGTTACTCAACAATAGAAAAGGAGCTCTTAGCTATCGTTTTCGCAGTTGAGCAATTCAGACCATACATTTATGGCAGACAGTTTACAATTATAACTGACCATAAACCATTAGTATGGCTCATGCATCTGAAAGACCACTCCTCAAGACTGATGAGATGGAGAATACGTCTGAGGGGTATATAGTCCAGAAATCAAGTAAGCTCAACATAAATGCTGACGCTCTCAGTAGAGATATCCCAGAATATTCCAAACATTTTGCAGAACCTTCAACCTGCGTGAATGTTGTACCTAGGAATCAAGCCAGAGCTCCGGCTAATTCGCATACTGCCAATGCAAGCAGTACTCCAAACTCAACTCCATCGTCATCAAACAATTTCTCAGTCATAATAACTGAGACTAATTTTCCTCTGTTACTGACTAAAAATGCGAATCCTAAATTCTTCATCTTGCCAATGCAAGATACAGAACTTGAAAGAGTGTTGGCTTCGAAACTAAAACTTTCAGATAAATCTCCACTTTTAAAACTGAACTGAACTTCTTCACAAAAAAGGACTCCAAAATAATCATATCAAAAATTAATTTACCCTGTCGATCGCAAAGAGATAGATCAGGCCTCGATTTTAACTGAAATCTGCTCATACACAGAAGCAAATCAGTTAAAACAAATAAATTTCTCCTTCCCTATATTAGATCCACAGAATCTAATAAATATTAAAAACGCTATTACCCAGATCTTCGCTAATAAGCTAATAAGCATCAAATTCCATCAAGGTACGATTAAATACTTATCCGACATTAATGATATCGAACAAGTTTTAATAGATTTTCATTCACTACCGACGGGAGGCCATCAAGGGGTTTCCCATACTATTAAAAGAACTAAAAAGCAATTCTACTGGCCTGGTATGTCAGACGATATTATCAAATACGTAAGGAAATGTAAACTTTGTCAGGTGAACAAAGTATCCAGAAACCCGAAAATTCCTATGAAAATCTCAAGTATTAGCTCGAAACCCTTCCAAAGAGTGTACCTAGATGTTGTAGGACCTCTCCCAATTTCTCATTATGGAAACAAAGACATTAGCGGAATCCTTCACGACAACAATAGTTTGTCGACATGGTATTCCAGAAAGTATTCCCACAGATAAGGATTCTAACCTCATAAATGGCATGTTCGCCGAGGTATCTAAATTACTAAGAATAAATCGACTTAAAACTACTCCATATCACCCTCAAACGAATGGTTCGTTGGAAATAATTCACAGAACTTTAGCAGAATATCTCCAATCTTATATAGCAAAAGATCCACAAGACTGGGATACATGGATTCCTTATGCCATGTTTGTTTATAATACAACCCCTCATTCGAGTACTAATTATACTCCTAGCGAACTCCTATACGGATTCCCAACCGAAATCCCAAATAATTTAAAATCTTCTCCAACCGTTTGCTATAATTACGAGAATTATGCAAACGAGTTAAACTCGCGTCTACAGCATAACTTCAAAATATCTAAAGACATAGCCATGGCAAATAAAGAAAAATCAAAATTGCAATATGACAAAAGCTCCGTCCAAAAATCTTTTATAGTAGGCGATAAAGCCCTACTTAAAAGCAGATTTCGAGAGAACAAATTCTCACCACTATGGTCACGACCGTATGAGATAATGGAGATTAATTCCCCCGAAAATTCCACTATTGAAATTAATAGTAAAAATCAAAGAGTCCATAACAATGATCTAAAACTGTTCTCAGAGGAAAAACTTCATCATCTTCAAACATCATTCAGAGATATTAACATAGTGTCATCTTCCAGGTTTCCAAAATGATGCATATAGCATTCATTCTAATTTGCATCCCCATAATCTCCGGCTCAGGAATGGAGGTAAAGCAGCTGAATGCTGCTGCAGGCATTTACTTCGAAGAGTTTGGCAGAGCCCCCCCATAATCTACGGCTCAGGAATGGAGGTAAAGCAGCTAAATGCTACTGCAGGCATTTACTTCGAAGAGATTGACAGAGCCAACCTCTACACCAACGAATGGAAAATCGTCACCTATTACGACCTGGCGAATTTTAAATCAGAATTCAACAATATCCAGTTCATCGCCCAACAAATTACAGCGACCTGCCAGAAACTGGACAAACACTCAGCCTTGAGCCACACTTGTAACGCTACGCTGTTACAAATAAATCTTATATTAGCAAACATAGAATATAAGAATACGTTACTTGTGACCCAAACTAGGAAACAAAGAGCACTATTTAATGCAATAGGCTCAATCTTCAAAGCCCTTTTCGGCACATTAGACGAAGATTATGCCAAGCTATATGATGAACAAATCCGAAATCTCACTCTTAACCAAAACTCCCTCCTATCACTTATGAAAAACCAAACTGCGATAGTCGAGGCAACCGCAAATATTTTCAACAAAACTAAAGCCGCAATTGAAAAGGAGATCATGGTTATGCGTAAAAAGTTAATTTCAATACAGATAGCTACATCATTAATGGAAAACAGAACATTGGATAACAAAATATCCATTGAAATTGAATCACTTATTTCCCTGGTTTCGTTAATGGCATTCAGATACCAAAATACCCAGTCGGAATTAATAGATCTCTTAACAGTTTCAAGGCATGGAAAATTTCATCCTACACTCATTTACCCTAGACAAATTGAAGAACTCTTTTTGAACATCAGACAGGAATTGCCAAATTCAGTGATGCTTCCCATAAATTCTAGAGACAATATTTAATCACAAATTTACAAATTGAGTACAATAGCAGCGAATACTTTCAACAATAAGATAATTATTGAGCTCCGAATTCCACTTCCGTTCAAGGAGCCATACCAATTTATTCAAAGTAATGCCATTACTACACTCCTCAACGAATCGTTCATATGTATTGAACCAGAAAATGAATATATACTAATAGACTACTATCGTGAGTACTAAATTGAACTAGCATTAAGCGATATCCACAATTGCGCAACGTTGGATCATACGCACTTTTACTGCCAGATCACATCCCCAATCTTAAATGCAAATACTAGGGTAAATCAATGCGAGATAAATTTAATAAAAAAGGTGCCGCTTACATCCGATTGAAAAATGTTAACATTAGAACAAGATTGCTATTGGACGCAATTATCCACAGATTCCATCCACATAGATATTATTTGCGAAAATGCCATTAGCTCACAAGTTTTGCAAGGAACAGGAACAATGTATATCTATCCCGGTTGTTATGTTCGCAGCAAAGAAATCATCCTGCACGGACATGACATAAAAGTTTCCAAATTCAATATCTACTGTAACAAAAAAAATATAAAACAAAAAGTAATAATTATAAATAAATCAATATTAAACAATTCTTAGCTATAATAAAGTAATGTACATATAACTCGTATTAATAGTAATTCTAAGTTTAAAAGTTCTAGAGCTACAAGTTTTTTTTTTTTGTTCGACATATGAATATTATATTTATTATAAGATAACCTTTTTGTACAGCTCCTTCACATGTATAAAGAAAGTTTTCTTCTCCTAAAAAATAAAACTTTCTTTTCCCCAGGGGGAGGGATGTTGTAACTCAGGTGCCTAAATCAAAACCATAAAGGTCCATGCCCTTTGCAATATATCGATGCATTGCAAAGATGACCCTGGAAATTAATTTAAATTCATGCACTCAAAGTTTCATTTAAAATTTAAAATGCACACATTCCACTCATACCGTATGCACACTTACCTACATACAATGTCTTCTTACTTTTTTTCGGTATGTACACTGTACATACGTAAATTATTTACATAATCCAATCTAATTGTATGTACATACATACATACAATTATCACAATTATTCGCGCCCTCTTAAAATAATATTTCAAGACGGGCGCACAAGTGCATATCGGATTACAGTTTTCATTTGATTCATATAGCTCGCATCAGAACTTTTTGCATTTTCTCACGTACGATTTTTAACGTCGTGAGAAAGCAATAAATAGATAAAAAAAGCTTTTGGAAGTGATTGTTGGTACTTGGGTGTAATTTGCCTAAACCTCGCGGAGTTTGTTTAAAAATCCGGCAAGAGAACAAGATCGCAGAGTTCCATTCTGAATCGCGAATTGCTATTATATATTCCTACATTATCATAATTTCTTCTTTTTTCTATTACGAAAAGGAAAGTTAAGTGCTAATATAATTTATGTTTCAAAAGATAAACCATATTGTAATTTCTATTGCGACAGAAGTGTTATTAAAATATCTATTTCAAAAGAAGAATAAACGTATTTTATTATTACTCCTACAAAAGAAGTGTTAAAATAATTCCTCCCTATCAAAGGTAGTGTGCTCTCTATCCAGACCACCGCACACAACACAACACAACAAAAGCAGTTCTAATGTCCGTAGTGATTTTTAAGAGAGCTGTCTCACAGCTATGCCCAATACGAAAACCTGACTGCTAACGACTCAGGGAATTCATTCGATCCAGGTGCTCGGCTATTTGATTTGCCATAATTTTTTCTAGTGCCTTTGATGGAAAAGATAATTGGCTTATATGTCTGAACCACTAGCGCTTCCTTCCATAGAGAGGGAAATTCGCTGAACGTTAAGCAGCTATTGAGTATCCTTGCAGTACGGCCAATAATGAGAGGTAAGATTAGTGTTACGAATCGCGGTGGGATTCCATCGGGTCCAATAACATGGGATTGGATAGCTAAGACAGCTGTGGCTGAATATCTATCTGTTTGTTTGGAAGTACCTGAAAAAGTTCCTGGTAGCCCAAAAAGGCATCCGGCAAGCATAACTTGCAAACTACAGGTTATTGCAACCACTCCTATTGCTTCCTCGATGGTGGGTGTTAATCCTATTTTGGATCCAACCCATTCTCGGTGTTACATACCTTAAAACTTATAAAAGTCCATTTTGAAAAAATAATCTTCAACTTATACACTGTCATATTAATATTTTCATAAGCTAACCATGCTCAAAACATGCCTGCAGCAGATTTTGTCAATGAAAATTTGTCCCAAGTAAAAAAATAATAATACAAATATCAAAAGGCAAATCGTACCGTTAGTACGATTTTCCTTCAAAAATACTATATGTATTTTTTTTTTGTTATATTATTAAGCCAAGCTCAGGGGATACCCTATGATGCAAAGCACAGCATGGCAGGAAGGAGATAGGGAAAGGATTAGGGGATATGTATGTACATACGAATATACATATTACGACCAAAGCTCCTCGCGTTAAAAAATGCGCGCCGCAAAAATACATTACATGTATATGCACGCCACAATCTCAAGCAACAGCATGGTGGCCAATGTTTACGAAAAGCATTAAACGACATTTTTGTTTCTTGACTTGTTCAAACAAGTCCAGGACAAAGTAAAAAATTTCTCAGGGTAAAAAATGCAATTAATAGACTGAACGACGGCTTTTGATCACGATTAAAGTCATCAAGAGTTGAGTTGATTTTTATACTCTAGATGAAATCTATATGGTATACTAAGTTTCTCATTCCGTTTGTAACACCTCGAAATAATGATGGTAGAGCAAAATGGATTGGACACCGACGCATAATTTTAAACGTTATTTTGAGTTTTGCATGTCCGTCCGTCCTTCTGTCAGCCCTTCTGACTGTCTGAGCGCACGATAACTCGCGAACGCGTATACTTAGAATGCTGAAATTTTGTAAACGGACTTTTAAAAAAAAAAGTAAAATTAAGTTCGAAAATGACAAATCGGGCAACTGCTGCGTGGGGTTGCCATACACAACTTTCGTTTTCCATTATGCCTGAGAAGTCATAGACATAGAGAGCTGAAATTTGGTACATTGTGTTTTCATAATAATAACAAATAAAATTTCAAAAATGGACAAAATCGGGCAACCCCTTCTTGGTGTTGCCAGATAAAAATTTAGGTTTTTTATTGTGAAAACGATCAGTCCTAGGCATTTTTATTGTACCAAAAACTTCTTCCAATCCTATAAAATTGCTTATAATCATTTTTTCTATCCGACGAACTGTTCTAGAAATACATATATGGGAAAAACCACTTCAAAAATCTAACTTGCATAGATCGGTGACCATACGAAATTTTATACGGGCATTCATCTAGGGTATCATAAGATTTGGTCCTAGACCAATTCTCGCTTTTCTACTTGTTAACTTCGGAATTGGGTGTCGAGATTAAAAGAAATACGGTTGGTGTTGGTTCTTGAAGTCGGGAGTGGTATAAGAAACACAAATGAATAAAAAGAAAGTAGTTAAATATAGTTCTGTTATTTTATAACAAGAAATGGTAGTTTTTATAATATAGTAGGAACCGTGATGAACCGGGCAAATTAATAAAAGAAGTAAAGAAGCTAGAACTGGTCCTGTGCCAATTCTTATGATACCCTAGATGAATGGCCGTATGAAATTTCGAATTATCACCCTTCTGTGTAAGTTTGATTTGCGAAGTGGTTTTTCGCATATATTTCTACAACGGTTTGTCGGAGAGAAAAATGATTATAACCAATTTTATAGCATTTCGTATTCTGAAGAAGTTCTTAGTACAATAAAAATGTACTGGACACCAAGAAGGAGTTGCCCGATATAGTCCATTTTTATTTTATTTGCTAGTACAATGAAAACTCCATCTGCCGCATTTCAGCTCTGTATATCGATGCGTTCTCGCAGTATCCAAATCTATAGTGGAAAACGAAAGTTTTGTATGGCAACCCCACGAAGGAGTTGACCGATTTGTCTCATTTTCGAACTTAATTTTACTTTTTGTTTAAAGTCCATGTAAAAATTTCAGCTCGCTAAGTATACGTGTTCTCGAGTTATCGTGCGCACATGCGGACGGACGGACATGCAAAAATCAACATAACTTTTAATATTATGCGTGAGTGTCCAATCCATTTTGCTCTACCATTATTATTTCGAGGTGTTACAAACGGATCTCATCTAGGGTATAAAAAGGGGGAAAGAAGGTTTATTTTGTAAAATACAGGAATGTTTTGAAAGAAATGCTTTAAAGAATAAAGTGAAAAAAAATTACATCAAGTGTTGTGTTTAAAAAAAAACAAAAAAAGAGAAAAGGAATACCAGCCACGCTCAATGGAAGAAGAACAAAAGCTGTGAGTACTACCATAGAAAAAATATAACATGGGTTAGGTTCGTTGGAAGGATTTTCTTCTCTGGCTCTTTGTTAACTTTTCTGTTGTTCTGTATATGACACTGGTAGCCAGAGTAGCACCTACGGACTGTTCCTAACCCAGTAAGCGTGCCTTCATCGCATTGACTCCGAAATTTGAAAACAAAATAAAAGAAGCGCGATACTTCTACAATTAACAAACTTCGCGCTTACTTAACATTCTGCTGCAACAATTTCGAAAGAAAGGAAATTTAAACCATTTAGAAATAATCAATCAATTAGGAACTTTTTTGAACAAGCTATATTTCGTAGTATATAAGTTAATAAATTCGATTTAGCAAGTTTTAAACAAAAATTAAATTAAAACATTAATTTTTCTATTTCAAATTACTACGTTTATTTTATCCGAATTTCACGGAATCTAAGATACAACTGAAATGCGTAAGAATATCAAAGCAAAAACCTTTTACATTTTTTTGCCCTAACTACTAAAAAAGGTTGACTAAACATATTTTTAGTGGGAACGACGAATTTTACTTTTTATTTCTTCATATAAAAAAAGATTTAGTTTTCTTCAATATTCACTTTCCTTTTTTTCCTATTTCTTTATACAAAAAAAAAAAATTAATTTTCTTCAATATTCACTTTCCTTCTTTCTTTCTATTTCTTTTAAGAAAGATTTTTAATTTTTTTCGATATTCACTTTCATTTTTTATATAAATTTCACACGAATAAAAAGAATAATAAAAGTAAAATCTTATCAACTTACATTAAAATTAACAGATATATGGTTAACATTTGGGAGTTGTATGAAGAATGACGACAGCTGCTCAAAATTGCCTCGTCCTATTATATTGGGATCGTCTGTGGTCTTTTTCGCAACCAATTGGGCGGCTGTTGATATGTATTGTTGAAAAATATGGCGTGTTTATTCTTTATCCCTCCTACTTATCAACTCCGTTTTGTTTCTGCTGTGGATGACTCCGGGGCCTTATTTCCCAATTTGTAGTTAATGAAATTTCGAAGGATTTTATCCCTTTTTACTTCCCACTAGAGTTGAAAGTAATTTCTTAAGAATGGATAAGTGAGCTGGTGTGATGGTTACACTTGCACTACACAAAACTGTTTTGATTTCTGATTAAATTGTTCAAATTTCACTTGTAAACAGTTTGGACTCTTCAATTACTTAAAATCTCAACGGTCCCTGCTCGGGCGCCAGTTAATAAGTTCGACTTAGAAAGTTTAAAAATAAAATAAATTAAAAGATAAATTGTTTATTTCAAATTACTACGTTTATTTTATCCGAATTTCACGAAATCTAAAATACAACTGAAATGCGTAAGAATATCAAAGCAAAAATCTTTTACATTTTTTATTTCCCTAATTACTAAAAACGTTGACTAAAGATATTTTTCGTGGGAACGACGATTTTATGTTAATGGACTGCAAAGTGCCGCCGTTGTATTGCATCGTGAGGATGTAATATGAATCTCTTATTTTACTATGGGAATGTTATGTGATTGCGTGTTAACTTATTAAAAGAATACTGGGATAATTCTACGAGTTAGGTAATGCTGGTATGTAAAAGGGACAGTCCGACTTCCGGCAAAAAGGAGAGCTCAGTTCTTGATAGACGGCCGTAACACGTGGATAGTGTCGTGCAAAAGTGTATTTGATCTTTTTCATTAATTAAGTCTTGTCGGTTTCTTTTCTTGTAAGATGTATATAATAAATGAAATCAATATTAAATATGTAGAGCTAAAACTTTTCAAGAGCTGGGCGCCGCCTCGTTCTAAACGGTTTGAGTTTCGAATTAACAAGTTTATATAGTACTTACTATACGCATCTGTAGACCAAGTGGCTTTTTTTGGGGCTTAAGTAATAAAATAGGCTTACGATGAAGTTGGTGTTTAAATTTTATTTCATTTGAAAACTTTACAGTTCGTGGACTCACAACCACGTGGCGCCCAAAAGTGTACACAGGTGCCTCAGCCCATACCCTCCTCCATCGCTACCTGATGAACGTAAGCACCAAAAAGTGCGTAAGGTTTCCGCATAATTTTGCCGTGTATCAGAAAAGGGGCAAAATATTATATATTGTTGCGAAACTATCCACACACCCCACAGTGAGGAGCTCAAAATCACAGTATAGCGCGAGACAGACTTTAGCTTTCAGCTATCGTCGTCGATGACCGCCTATACATATGTGATCTCTGAGTGGGGACCCCCAAATCACCAAGAGATGGCAGCCAGTGATCCCAGGGAAATTCACCAGCATCTGGCAACTAGTCGGATCTAGCCGCTACAGCATCGGGGAACGGTCAGCCATGGAAAAAGGAAGAAAGGATTCGAAAAAAGTCTACCGTGACAGCAACATCGTGTGAAGAATTTTTGATTATTTTCAATTGTTATAAATTGCTAAAACAAGTTTTTTTTTGTTCTATGAAATCGTGAAGTAATTTGTTTTAAATCTCGATATGTGCAATAAATGAAGGAATATCTAAGAAGTTGTCTAATTGGAGATAGTTTTTGTAAGACAAAGGAGTCTAGTTACTAATAGTAACTGGAAAGAGTAAACCGTTCCCTAACGGACAAATCAATTACTGGATTCTATTTTCAGTCTAGCACTGAACAAAGCGATAAGTACCAGTTTCTTTTTTATTATTATTTATTTCCTAATTATAGATCCAGGAAATGATTTATTAATCACGAGCTTTCCTCGTTTTCTCAATTTAAATGAGTGTACCGGCATCATCGGCTCTACAGAATTCTGTTTCCCAAATAGAGCAACAGACAGGAATATTTATTTTCTTTTTTTTATTAACTATTGCCACGTTAATATAGTCCGTCTGAACAATTAATTGATCACAGCTGGTTCATTTTATTGAATATAGAAAAATATACGGATACCTACATACATGTGGCCCTTCTATTTCCAGAATAGAGCTTGGATTTAGCTACACATTTTTTTTTGTTTCAGACTTACATTACAGATCCCTTGCACAATTTTAATTTCGAATTTCTTACTCGCAAATAGGCATATCTAATTAGAATAAATAATTTTGCGAATTTTAATAAATACGCTGATACTAACTGCTTTTTTGTTCTCACAATAGAGCCATGGTTAGGTATCAGAATTTTTGTTACTTTTGTTTCAGGTTTTCCTTCACGGCTCAATTTAACAATTCGTCGTCTTTAATTAATTGCGTGAAAATTTACCTAGTGATAAAGTGCCTCGATATCGGTTAAGCCAATTAGTTGAACAGAAAGGTGATTTGTGTACCGTTGTTAGTGAGAGATAACGGAACCTTGTTCTTTTTGTTAACCCGGGTTATTTTTTTTTTCACTTCGGTACTTAATTCTACCTCATACGTGCCACACGGCTCATGTCAGCTGACTTCCAACATAAACCTGAGTATTCAGCAGTCGCGAGAATTTGCGCAGAGTTCAAGGCTATAATCCGTAACACCTGGGTCAGGTGCGACACCCTAATACTTCTAGCGTGCTTAAAGTGAATAAATGTTAGTGAAATATAACTAGAAAAATCTAAGGTAGAAACCTTATCAAACACAGACGGCAAATCGCAGAATTTTTATTAGCTGAAATCATCAAATGCCGACGGCAAATCGACGAGTTTCTATTTACTTGAGTCACCAAGTTTCTATTTATTTGAGTCACCAAAGGCCGACGGTAAAACAACCCAATGTTCTATAAGCTGTGTGTCGGTGAATCTCAACATCTAATTAACAATTGCTTTCTCCTTTTGACTTTTGCCAAATAGCTATTCTCCCTTACAAATTTTCCGTGAAATAGGTACAGGCAGAAAATCATAAGACAGGAAACTATTCAAACGACGATAGCAAATCGACGGATTTTCTGTTTGCGTGAGTAATAAGTGCCGACAGCGAATCGACGAATTATCTACACACTCTACACACAAGTCCGCGAAAATAGTTGGCCTACCCGCGATTGTATTTCACGACGGAAGTAAACAGGTGATAGGGAAATTTTCATCGCCTGACTCCGCCCTTTATTTCAAGAAATAGTCGAACAGAAAGAGCTTCGTTTCCCCTTAGAGTAGTGACTAGCCTAGGTGTTATACATCTAATTTGTGGCGAGTATTAAGTTGAGTCGAGACACTTTTAAGTGGAATTTTTTGCAACTTGCCAAAGCTTTCTCAACTATTCTCATGTCGATTTATTGATCGTTAAGTTGAGCTGAGGCACTTGTAAGCGGACTTTTACTGTCTCCAGCAAAGCTTTTTCCAATATTCCCACAGTCTGGCCAAGTCACCTCGACAGCTTCTGTGCTGAGTCATTGGTAGTTAAGTTAAGCTGAGACAACTTCCTTGTCCACGGCAAACTGATATATGAGTGTAGTTCGTTCTAAACCTGAATTGTGGACTCAGTCCCGTGGAGAGAATTTTGTTTTTATGCATGTGGCTGTGGAGTGATATCTTTTAAGATTTCCACTCACTGTGTTACGATTAGCGCCAGGCATTATCTTACACCTAATACATCTAAGAGTGAGCCAAGTTTCAAGTCGAAAACTTTACGTAGAAAGAGCCATGAATCGCAAAAGTAAAGAAGATTAAGTAGGGCGACGTACCGTGTATTAAAGTGCTCCCTCGCTACCGCTCGGCCGGAGCAATTTTCTATTTACGCGGAAATTGTGTTACAATTGGTGTCAAGTGTGGGGTTTTAGAAAATATCTCTGCCGATATTTATCCCCTTCTAACCAGACTTATTTGTTTTTTGTGCGCTATAATTTAAAAAATATATATAATTAAAACAAAAGTCATAAAATAGTCTGTTTATAATCAATAAATACAGACAAATAAATTAATTTTCTTTTATTTGGGTTTTATATTTATCTACTTGAAAGCTCTTTTGAATTTTTTTACTTGCATGTTGATACAATTGGATTAATTTTTTTTTAGATTTAAGCCTTATACTCGTAAGCTTTTAAATATTTTTTTGATATTTTTCGCATTTTCACAGCAGGTCATAAGATTCTAAATGTTGTTGCGCTTAGCCTAAGCTGTCGTCCAGCGATAAGATTGTGTAGCTCATACTCTTATTTGCAGCAATACTAGTACGAGGTATTAAGTATTTCCAAAAAAAAAAAAAAAAAAAAAAAAAAAAAAAAAAAAAATTGAATTCTCGTTTCTCATTTTAAAAGTAAAACTTACACTGAATTACTGGGGGGTGCCCGGGCTAGAGGTCAAAGGACTTAATTAATAAAAGCTGGGCAACACGTAATTGCATTATTTGTTAGTAATAAGCCTTTTCATTCCGGATTTGGTTTAAATTCATAAGTTTTTAAAGTTTGGCTTGAGATCCTAAGCGTACTCGCCGAATAATTTCCTCTGGATTTTAGGTTAAGCTTGAATTGAATTTTTCTAGAAAGTAAGTGAATTCTTGGGTTATACTTATCACCATTTGATTTTTTTAATTAACTGCGTGTATTGGATTTTTTTTTCGTAAATTATTTTATTTTTTCATTTATTTTGTCGTTTACAAAATTGCGAATAAAATGGATCCAGGTCAACTGGAAGAGTTGAAGGAGCAGATGAAGGCAATGGCAATGGCAATGTCTGTGGTAAAAGACGTTGTGAGTGTAATAAAAGAAGAGCTAAAGTCTGAACAAATTGCTTTAGAGTCGGGAATCCTAGAGCAAGTAACAAAACTCTCAAAAAAGGTGGATGACTTAGACAAAACCTTAAGCGGTACAGCCTTTGTTAATCGAGTTTTCGAAGAATCTTCACTAGCGGACACTTCCTCCTCTACAAGTACAACGACTACTACGACGATAACGGGGAGTTCAATATCTGCTTCGTCACCAGTACAGACAAGTTTAGCAACGCATATGTCAACATTTTTTTCAAATCCTGTTACTACTGCGCTATGTTCATTGCCTAAATCATGCTCTGCTCCGATAAGTCAATTATTCAATCTGCCTCTGCAACCAATGACTACTTGGAGTAACCAGCCAAGTTTGAGTCAAGCTCCATGTTTGAACTTCTACCATAATGCTGAAATTTTATCAAGGGGTCCTACTAATTCGGCTCATAGTTCTATTGAGCCTAGCTATAATTTGATTCAGCAGCCTAGCTACAATTTGAATCAACAGCCTAGCTACAATTTGAATCAACAGCCTAGCTCCAATTTGACTCAACAGCCTAGCTATAGCGTAGGTCAGCAGTATGGCTACAACTCCGTCCGACAAAATAATTTAAACCCAGTACAGCCACCTAGTTCTACTTCCGTCCGAACGTCGAGCTCTAATTTGATTCGACAATGTAACTATAATCTTCCTTTACAATCTGGCGTGCCATCCTCTTCTTTCTCAACATCTACCAGTGTATGTAATCTGGCGCCATTTGATGGCTCAGTATCTTGGTCTGACTATCGTGTGCAATTTGAAATAGTTGCTCACCAAAATCGATGGACAGAACAAGAGAAGGCTGATGCTATAGCAACGCAGTTGCGAGGTAATGCCGTTTCCGTTCTAAGCGTTTTTCCTCCAGGACATCGCATATAATATGACGAGCTGGCCGCGTTATTAGAACAACGCTTTGGCGTGGATTCCTACTCGAGTCAGGTTCAATTTTCAGGAAGGACACAAGGAGCAAGAGAAAATTTTGCTAACTTTGCGCTAGAGTTGCAAAGGCTAGCTACAGCTGCCTTTCCTTCGTGCCCTACTGATGTCGTTGACAGAATGGTAGCCTTGCGTTTTCTAGAAGGGCTTCGAGATGATGAACTGAGGACCCTAGTTAGAGTCAGAGGAACAAAGACGTTGCACGAAGCTGTAACTGCGGCCCAGGAACTGTCTATCGGTACCAATGTTGGAAGGAATGCGCGTATTCACCTAGCTCAGACTTCTCCAATTCCGCAAACTTCACCTAACCAACGAAATTATGGTCGTCGACGAAGGCGCCCAGTAAATAATAGACTCCCGATAGCTCAAAATCTTCAAGAAACGTTCAATGCTCCAAGAGCTAACCCTGTCTCTAAACCTCCAATGCTGTATGACTCCTTCAGACCAGCATCTCATTCTGAAGTTCCTCCATTACTTCCTTCGGATTCGGGAAACCCATCAACATCGACCCAGTGGGGCACGAGTCGATGAATATTTTGGTTGCCCCAGATGTAGGAAACAGCGATAACGACTCGGCTTCTCTCCTGGATATAAACCCAATAACGGAAACTCTTCAAGAAAATTCGAGTAAACCATGCAACAAAAATGTTGAACGAACTGCCCTGCTAAGACAAGAAGTAATTATTCAAGCCATAGGACCATCTGAGAACAGCCTCCCTGTGAAAGGACTGTTAAATGGCAGACCCTGTGAATTTATTTTGGATACTGGAGCCACCGTATCAATTTTACACCCTGGCTTTTTAAGTCACTCATCATTGACAGCACTTCAAGAGTCGAGAGTCATGATTAGAAGTGTGACTGGAGACATTGTTGATGTTTTAGGTAAACTGAGTGTAGACATCCGCTTAGAGAACTACAGGTTCCCACACACGGTGTTGGTAGCAAATATAGAACCTGTATGCCTACTCGGCGTAGATTTTCTCGACCTCAACCAATGTCAACTGGACTTTGAAAGCAATGTCCTCCAGATAGGCCAGCCAACGGTGAAGCTCAATAAACCCAGATATCCTGCTACTGACGTTTGCCTCTCAGACAACATTTTGTTAGCTGCACGTAGTGAGATGATCGTTTCAATTAGGCTTTCTCAAGAATTAAAAGAAAGCCCGACCTTATTATTGGATTCCAAGCTCCATTCGGAACTACCTTTCGGTGTATATGCAGCTCGCATTTTAGTTGAAACAAAATCTCAACTCATTCCGATACGATTGGCCAATTTATCAAACAGTGATGTATTTGTTCCTCGTGGCACTTGTGTTGGACAGCTCGAACCTGCTTTCATCGCCACTTCAACCATTTTGGCAGGTGATACTATTCCTGATGCTCTTGAAGTCGTCCTCAACGGAGTGCAAGAAAGCCTATCTAGCACGGAAAAGCTAAAGCTAACGGCCCTTTTAGAGGAATATCGGGATATTTTCTCTACAGGTCCCAGTGACACCGGACGAACAAATATCGCGAAACATAAGATTAATGTCGGTGATGCAACTCCCTTTAGGTTACCACCCCGAAGAGTTACTTTGGCGAAAAGATCAGAAGTAGACCAGTTAATTCAAGAAATGGAAGCCAATGAAATCATAAGGCCTTCTAACAGTCCCTGGGCATCTCCAGTAGTCCTTGTGAAGAAAAAGGACGGCTCTACTCGATTTTGCGTGGACTATAGGCGGCTTAACGATGTTACGAAAAAGGATTCTTATCCACTTCCGCGAATGGACGATACACTAACCTCCTTCGCTGGCTCGATATGGTTTTCCACGCTCGACTTGCAAAGTGGATACTGGCAAGTTGAAATGAGTGATGACGATCGAGAAAAGACCGCTTTCGCAACGGGTGGAGGATTATTCGGATTCAACGTAATGCCTTTCGGCTTATGTAATGCTC
Organism: Dioctria linearis; assembly: GCA_963930735.1. Classification (NCBI taxonomy): domain Eukaryota; kingdom Metazoa; phylum Arthropoda; class Insecta; order Diptera; family Asilidae; genus Dioctria; species Dioctria linearis. Next base: position 165,036,021 of record OZ005742.1, on the reverse strand, counting down.
CTGCCACTTTCGAGCGTTTGATGGATGGTGTATTCCGCAATATAGGAGCCGATACGGCATTAGTGTATCTTGACGACATCATTGTTGACGGGCGTAGTTTTGAACACCACCTCGCCAATCTGCAAAAGGTATTCCAACGTCTGCGATCTGCCAATCTAAAACTGAGTCCGACAAAATGTAGTCTCCTTCGCCAGGAAGTGAAGTAGCTGGGCCATGTAGTATCCGCCCAAGGACTACGAACTGACCCAGAGAAAGCAGAAACCATACGGACGTGGCCAATTCCAAAAACGAAGAAGGAAGTTCGAAGTTTCCTTGGCCTTGCATCCTACTACAGAAGGTTTGTCTGCAATTTTTCAACTATTGCTAAACCCTTGTCAGAGCTAACAGAAGACAAGCGGAAATTTCAGTGGCAAGAACAGCAACAAGAGTCCTTTGATGAACTGAAATTGAGACTGGTTTCATCTCCTATTTTAGCCTTTCCTCAAATGAAAGGTGAATTTATATTGGACACGGATGCTAGTCAGACTGGACTAGGAGCTGTACTTAGCCAAGTCCAAGATGATGATGAGAGAGTGCTGGAGTACTACAGCAAAACATTAAGTAGGGCCGAGAGGAATTATTGCGTGACCCGAAAAGAGTTACTAGCTGTAGTGCGTGCCACTAGTCATTTCCATCACTACCTTTTTGGTCAATCGTTTCGAATTAGGACTGACCATGCTTCTCTTCGTTGGCTGCTTCACTTCAAAGAGCCTGATGGTCAACTAGCCAGATGGTTGGAGAGACTTCAACAGTACAATTCTGTCATCGAGCATCGAGCTGGATGGAAACATTTGAACGCAGATGCCCTCTCTAGACGTCCATGTGAGGAATGTGCACACTGCGAGCAGAAGGAACAACGAGAGCAGGAGCACAAGGTAAACTTGATATCTGTCGAAGCTGCCTTTGACTTGGCCAACGAACAGAATCAAGATCCTATTCTAAAAGTTGTTAAGACATGGATAGCGAAAGGCGAACGACCCATAAGAGAAGAAATAATTGGTGAAAGTCCTTATTTAAAAACTTTCTGGGCTCGATGGGAGTCATTGCGAGTGATAGAGAACGTCTTGTACCTCACCCAATATAGGGAGCAGGACCTACTTCTTAAAGTAGCACCAGCAAGCCATACTCACCAAATCCTCTTGGACCATCACAATAAGCCTGAAGGTGGTTACTTTGGCATTCGAAAAACTTCTGAAAAGATTAAAGAGCGCTGGTTTTGGCCTACCTTGCAAAAGGATTTGGAAATATGGTGTGCTAAGTGTACCCTCTGTCATTCAAAAAGAGGCCCTACCAGAAAAACGCGGGGACAGCTTCAAGTTTATAATGTAGGAGCTCCTTTCGAAAGAGTAGCAATCGACGTACTTGGTCCACTACCAAAGAGCGAAAGAGGTAATAAATATGCCGTAGTTGTAATTGACTACTTTACAAAATGGCCAGAAGTTTTCGCAACACCAGACCAGAAGACGGAGACCATCGCAAATGGCCTGATAGAAAACGTGTTCTCCAGATTTGGAATGCCTTTCCAGCTTCATTCCGATCAGGGCAGGAACTTTGAGGCAGAAGTACTGCAAGAGGTGTTACAACGTTTCGGTGTTGAAAAAACTAGAACAACTGCTTTACATCCTCAATCAGATGGAATGGTTGAGCGATTCAATCGCACATTATTGGAATATTTGTCCAAGTTTGTGAGTAGTAATCAAACGAATTGGGACCAATATCTTCCCTTAGCCTTATTAGCGCATCGCTCATCCGTACACGAAAGCACTAGGTTTACGCCTGCGTTACTCAATTTCGGCAGAGAACTAAGACTCCCACCTGACATACCTTACGGCCCGACTCCCAATAGCCTAGCGAGAGACCCAGCAGGATATACAGAACAACTAACTCAGGCTCTCGACAAAATTCATTCCTTGACGCGAAAGAATCTAGCGCTGTCGTCATATCACATGAAAAATCAATATGACCTCAGAGCACATCCTCTTATTTTCTCCGAAGGAGAAAGCGTCTGGATTTATAATCCAAAGCGTCGCAAAGGAAAGAGTCCCAAACTGCAACGAAACTGGGAAGGACCTGGAACTATATTGACGCGTTTGAATGACGTTCTATACAGAGTTGAGTTTCCGGGAGGTAGAGTAAGGAGGGTTCTTCATGTAGATAGACTTGCTAAATTTAGGCCCGAAGAAAATCAAGCTAGAACACCTTTCGTGCCCATGTAAGATCAGAAATAGATCATCCGAGTAATTCTGTCGTGCCCTGGATTAAGTATTCAAAAGAGACGGCTCTGAATCTTTTAACTAAATACGGGTTTGAACACGGGAAAGGATTAGGTCGAAATTTACAAGGAATAGTTACGCCAATTGATGTTCCACATCAATCATCTCGAGCAGGATTCGGTTCAAATGACTAGCTTCCACGCAACAACACCAAACCGCCGCGCTTTAAGAGCATTTGCTGATGAGTGTCTTACTGATCCAGAATTTTGAATGGATTGCCCGGGAAACATCTCAACATCTGATCACATGTACTGAAAACTAGTACCTATAAGCCAAGCAGAAAGTAGCCTGTCGTACGATTGAGCGACACCAAAGGAAGTCACATTGTTCTCCGCAGAATTATTTTTTTTTTGCTAATAGACGAACAGTTCTCCAGAGACTGAAACAGTGCGCTGTTGATCATAGAAAGATGACTACAAGAATGCAAGGAATCTGTGCATTACCTAAGCTCAAAGCAAAAAAAAAAAAAAAAAAAAAAAACATCACTTGAGAAAGCCCGCTTTCTAAGATCAACAGCGTATATGTGTTAATAATCTGACCATCATAGACGAGATATCTTCTTCGTAGCTAGCAGAAGACCCCACTTCTGAGGATACGCCGAAGACATGGATCATAATAATCTGACGCGGTGTGATCGATTGGTAAGAAGACAACCCAAGTCGGAGGCCAAGTCGATTAAATCACAACCAAAAGAATATCGTCGACCAGAAATCTTGTATGTAGCTAGCGGGAGGATACACTCTCGAGGTTGTATACAGAATGAAATTGATCAATAGACGCCGGAATATACGAATGGCTGGACGAACTATGAATTCGTAGGCCAAGTCGAAGCAAGCCGTAGAACATTACTACACTGACGAAGGATCTCTTCGCGTAGCTGACGGGAGTTCACCCTTCCGGGGATATTGCGATCAGATCCCAGAGATATCACCAGAAATCCCAGTGGGATACAAGAGACAACACCTTGGGCCAAGAAGAACAAGAAATAGAAAAGAAAAAAAAAACAAACAAACAAATCGATTAAAATGCGGCAGCAGAGTTTACTGAACCGTGCATCGTGTACTTGACTAGGAGTAAAGACAATGTGAAAGCCTTTTGTTTGCATAAAAAAAAGAACAAAACCTAGGCCACTCAAATATGTGCATGTGACCGGAATATTTTTTAGAAGTAATTAAACGTAACTTATGATCAAGCAGGTTACTCCACAGCAATAGAGTTGAAATTGGCGAGCTTTCTAAGTAATATACGGATATTTCTTTCCTTACAACTAATGGAAATTTATGGGAATCTCATTCAAGTTAGAAGAGCGGCGCGGCTAAGTGATGACAGTACTAACTAAGAATCCCTCCTTGCTCTACACTCGCAGACTCAATGAAGTGATCCATTTTTTTTTTATAAAAGAGCATTTCTTCGCCATTGACTCAATATAGGAATGGCTAGTGAATTATTAATTTTATTAAACAAAATAACGATAACACTTTCGGGCAACATGTTATACCAACTTGAGCAGCGATTCTACAGGTCACTACTAATTAATTTAAAACCCAAACTACGGTCTTACTTGAATGAAAATAATGTCATTAAATTAGATTGGTGAATGCCCACTGGTGACACAGAGCTGTCGGCAGTCTCTGTAAATCCCAGGAGAGTAGAGGCAAGTCACCGCTAGCTTTAAAAACAAAAATAATAACAATTTAAAATTTAAATAAATAAATGGTAAATAGTTAAGCTTGTGAATTGGATTATTAACCCTTTCTTCAGCAGGTAACCTGGCCAGCGAAGATAACCTCACCTTCCTACAGGAATCCAGAAACGTGTCCAGGATAAAGGCGTAGTCGTTCAGGGAACCCCCAAGCCACTTTTTATTTTTGTTTTGGAATTATTTTTTTTGAATAGAATACGGCTTTATGTTTTTTTATTACAGACACTCAGATGGAACTTTGAGTCTTCAGAAGGGGGCAGTGTTGCGAAACCATCCACACACCCCACAGTGAGGAGCTCAAAATCACAGTATAGCGCGAGACAGACTTTAGCTTTCAGCTACCGTCATCGATGACCGCCTATACATATGTGATCTCTGAGTGGGGACCCCCAAATCACCAAGAGATGGCAGCCAGTGACCCCAGGGAAATTCACCAGCATCTGGCAACTAGTCGGATCTGGCCGCTACAGCATCGGGGAACGGTCAGCCATGGAAAAAGGAAGAAAGGATTCGAAAAAAGGCTACCGTGACAGCAACATCGTGTGAAGAATTTTTGATTATTTTCAATTGTTATAAATTGCTAAAACAAGTTTTTTTTGTTCTATGAAATCGTGAAGTAATTTGTTTTAAATCTCTATATGTGCAATAAATGAAGGAATATCTAAGAAGTTGTCTAATTGGAGATAGTTTTTGTAAGACAAAGGAGTCTAGTTACTAATAGTAACTGGAAAGAGTAAACCGTTCCCTAACGGACAAATCAATTACTGGATTCTATTTTCAGTCTAGCACTGAACAAAGCGATACGTACCAGTTCTTTTTTATTATTATTTATTTCCTAATTATAGATCCAGGAAATGATTTATTAATCACGAGCTTTCCTCGTTTTCTCAATTTAAATGAGTGTGCCGGCATCATCGGCTCTACAGAATTCTGTTTCCCAAATAGAGCAACAGACAGGAATATTTATTTTCTTTTTTTTATTAACTATTGCCACGTTAATATAGTCCGTCTGAACAATTAATTGATCACAGCTGGTTCATTTTATTGAATAAAGAAAAATATACGGATACCTACATACATGTGGCCCTTCTATTTCCAGAATAGAGCTTGGATTTAGCTACACATTTTTTTCTTTGTTTCAGACTTATATTACAGATCCCTTGCACAATTTTAATTTTCGAATTTCTTACTCGCAAATAGGCATATCTAATTAGAATAAATAATTTGCGAATTTTAATAAATACGCTGATACTAACTGTTCTTTTGTTCTCACAATAGAGCCACGGTTAGGTATCAGAATTTTTGTTGCTTTTGTTTCAGGTTTTCCTTCACGGCTCAATTTAACAATTCGTCGTCTTTAATTAATTGCGTGAAAATTTACCTAGTGATAAAGTGCCTCGATATCGGTTAAGCCAATTAGTTGAACAGAAAGGTGATTTGTGTACCGTTGTTAGTGAGAGATAACGGAACCTTGTTCTTTTTGTTAACCCGGGTTATTTTTTTTTTTCACTTCGGTACTTAATTCTACCTCATACGTGCCACACGGTTCATGTCAGCTGACTTCCAACATAAACCCTGAGTATTCAGCAGTCGCGAGAATTTGCGCAGAGTTCAAGGCTTATAATCCGTAACACCTGGGTCAGGTGCGACACCCTAATACTTCTAAGCGTGCTTAAAGTGAATAAATGTTAGTGAAATATAACTAGAAAAATCTAAGGTAGAAACCTTATCAAACACCGACGGCAAATCGCAGAATTTTTATTAGCTGAAATCATCAAATGCCGACGGCAAATCGACGAGTTTCTATTTACTTGAGTCACCAAGTTTCTATTTATTTGAGTCACCAAAGGCCGACGGTAAAACAACCCAATGTTCTATAAGCTGTGTGTCGGTGAATCTCAACATCTAATTAACAATTGCTTTTCTCCTTTTGACTTTTGCCAAATAGCTATTCTCCCTTACAAATTTTCCGTGAAATTGGTACAGGCAGAAAATCATAAGACAGGAAACTATTCAAACGACGATAGCAAATCGACGGATTTTCTGTTTGCGTGAGTAATCAAGTGCCGACAGCGAATCGACGAATTATCTACACACTCTACACACAAGTCCGCGAAAATAGTTGGCCTACCCGCGATTGTATTTCACGACGGAAGTAAACAGGTGATAGGGAAATTTTCATCGCCTGACTCCGCCCTTTATTTCAAGAAATAGTCGAACAGAAAGAGCTTCGTTTCCCCTTAGAGCAGTGACTAGCCTAGATGTTATACATCTAATTTGTGGCGAGTATTAAGTTGAGTCGAGACACTTTTAAGTGGAATTTTTTGCAACTTGCCAAAGCTTTCTCAACTATTCTCATGTCGATTTATTGATCGTTAAGTTGAGCTGAGGCACTTGTAAGCGGACTTTTACTGTCTCCAGCAAAGCTTTTTCCAATATTCCCACATTCTGGCCAAGTCACCTCGACAGCTTCTGTGCTGAGTCATTGGTAGTTAAGTTAAGCTGAGACAACTTCCTTGTCCACGGCAAACTGATATATGAGTGTAGTTCGTTCTAAACCTGAATTGTGGACTCAGTCCCGTGGAGAGAATTTTGTTTTTATGCGTGTGGCTGTGGAGTGATATCTTTTAAGATTTCCACTCACTGTGTTACGATTAGCGCCAGGCATTATCTTACACCTAATACATCTAAGAGTGAGCCAAGTTTCAAGTCGAAAACTTTACGTAGAAAGAACCATGAATCGCAAAAGTAAAGAAGATTAAGTAGGGCGACGTACCGTGTATTAAAGTGCTCCCTCGCTACCGCTCGGCCGGAGCAATTTTCTATTTATGCGGAAATTGTGTTACAATATATTTAATTTTCCTCCGCTACTTAGCCATGAGCATAAAAACCTGAAATGAGAAAAAAATCATTTCCAAAAAAAAAACAGGTTTTAATTTGTGCAGAACACGCACAAATTATAATCTTACTTATAAATCCTGAAAGAGAACACTTAAACCCGAAAAAAAAATATAATAAAATATTTTAAAAAAACTTTTAAACTAAATAACTTTTTAAATAAAATGCACTAAAAAGTAAACAACAATTTTTTCTTTTCTCAGTCATATACACAAGAAAAGCTTCATAGCAAATTAGAAATGTAGAACTCCGAATAAATCTTGAAAGTTTGGGCATCCATAACTATAATCACAATTGCTTACCTGCAACTCATGCCCAAACTTTTAAGATTTAATCGGAGTCCTAACATTTCTAATTTGCCATGAAGCTTTTCTTGTGTAGGTATATGACTGAGAAAGAAAACAATATTTTTTCTTTTAGTCCATTTTATTTACAAAACTTATTTATCTTAAAAGTTTAGTCACATTCTCGAAACTCGACTCTCGAAGATCGAGTCCTCGAAAGTCGACTATCTTATTTCGACTCTCAAAATTCGACGCTAGAAAACTCGAATCTCGAAGGGTCGTATTTACCATCGCTATCCAAAAACCCCCAACACGTAAAAAAATTTACTCCATCGAAAAGCTCCCAATTCACGCATTCGAATTGAAAAAATCCCATGTAAATCCATCCACATTTACTACCCTAAGACTCTTTCGTCACGACCGGCACTCTCAAGGGGTGGTACTTACCACCCCAACCCCAAAACCCGCAACACGTAACAAAACTTTTCCCCATCGGTAAGCTCCCGATTCACTCATTCGATATAAAAAAAAAACAGGTAAATCCGTCCACGGAAACTAACTAACTCTTTCATCACAAATGGCACTCTGAGGCGTTCAGGCGCTCAGACACAAACTTTCTGAGTCAGAGTTCTGTAAGTTCATAGAAAGTTATTAAAAAGAATAAAAAAAATAGTATATTTTAAAACGAAAAATTCTAATTTGAGCAGAACGCGGACAAATTACAATTTTCTTTTGAGTCTAACCTTTAATCCACCTAGCTGTAAAGCATCGCGCAATCATCACGCCATGCATTACAGCAAGCCCGCCCGAAATTCCGAGAAAACTTTTGCTCGCCTGTACTCGAGCTGTGGCAAAACCCTCGAAAATTCTTCCCAAGCTATGAAACAAAAATCTATATGTGTGCGTTCGGAGTCCGTTCTCTAAAATGTTCTGTATTGATACTTATGGAAAAGTGCCAAACATTGAATTTATATATGCCGTAGACCCTAAACTACTATCTATACATCAAAATAGTCTTCCATTAATTTAAAGCTTGGTTCCTTACCTTCCCAAAGGCTACACTTGCTACATGCTGAGGAGTGCGCGAAATTCAGCAGAGAAGTTCGTGTTGCTAAAGAGGTTTTTACCTGTCATTAATTAAGTTAAAATTCAATTTCGATTAGTGAATTTATTCGATAACGATTTAATTTACTCACCTGCTGAGGAATGCGTGAAATCCAGCAGAGTTATTAGTGTTGCAAAAGCAGTTCTTACCTATAATTAATTAAGTTAAAATTAAAATTCGGTCAGTGAATTTGATCAACAACATCATAATTTACATACCTGCTGAAGCAGTTTTTACCTGAAATAAGGTCAACTAAAATACAAATTTCGACCAATGCATTTCGTCAACAACATTGCAATTTACGTACCTTCTGAGGAATATACGAAATCCAGCAGAGTTTTTGTTAGTGCTTTTAAAGCAATTTTTTCAACTAAAATACAAATTTCGACCAATGCATTTCGTCAACAACATTGCAATTTACGTACCTTCTGAGGAATATACGAAATCCAGCAGAGTTTTTGTTAGTGCTTTTAAAGCAATTTTTTACGTGAAGTCAATTAAACACAAATTTAAATTTCGATCAAGAACATTATAATTTACGTACCTGCCGAGGAATTTACGGACTCCAACAGAGTTGTTGGTGTAATTTAGGCCAGCGACGTGGATAGCGTCTGCGTAAGGGCATGGAGGAAACATCGGTGGGCTTCCTTGTTTCTGCCTGCTTTATCAAATGCTGATTTTTCCCGTGCAATCTGAAAAGAAAGTTGATCAAATATTTTTCGAATCGTCTTACTTACCTGTGCGCACTCTCTAGGTGGCTTCCCACGGCGCGGCGCGTGAAATCACAGGCCGTGGGAGGCATGCTACGAGCTCGCGCTAGATTTCTTTGTTTGGTTTGGACTGTATATAGCATCTAAAAATGTCAGAATGACATTATAAAACAGCCAATCAGGCTTGTAAATTTCGCCTGCACCGCTGTCCGTCTTCATGGATTCTTTTATTTTGTTTCTTAATTTCCTATAAGTTGCCATTAAAATGTCCCTCTTCTTTCTTATTTCCTTAATGTTAATGATATTTTTCCGCCCTTAAATTTGTTTTTAACTCTAGTCCACGCATCGTGTTGTATTCCACAAAGCGGGTTCGTTCTCATATATACTTAAGAACAGGCAACAGTATGAGAGTACGAACAGAATCGAAATGATGAGTAAGTATCACGCGCCGCATCGAGCCACCTCAAGCCGCCTCGCACACGCTCGCGCCGCGCCTTTGAAATTACCTACTCGAAATGGATCGGGCGTGCCACCTCGAGCCAGATCATTCCTACAGCGCGTTGGCTCGTGGTCGCGGGGCGCAGCTCGTAAGATCACGCACCGTGGGAAGCCAGCTTCAGACGGATCAGTCCGCGAATACCTGTAAAGGGAATTAAGAGTAACATTTTAAGTTTTTTTATTGATTATTATCGGTGACTCACCTGTGCGCATATTAGCCAGGAATTTGCGAAAAGAGAATGATTTTTTCTAATTGCTACTGTTTTTATAAATTTTATTATATTGTGGCGAAATCACGTGGATTTCCAAACGTGTTTCCCGCGATGGGGAAATAAGCGGCCGAGCTTCCTGACATCAAGGAAGAAGATTATCAATTCAGCACATCTGAGCGAGGAACACTAAAAGCCACAACAGATGGCGACACGCTCCCTTTTCGGACTCGCGATCCATTCGATATGGCCACCCTCCCCAGCCAGCGAGTGACGGAAGACCGCAAAGTTTTTGTCACACGGCCAATAACGAGAGAGGTTTTTTAGTTATCAGAGTTATACGACCGAAGAAGTGGAAATCGAAATTGAAGTTGTAAATTAAAATTTTTCCTGTTTGAATTAAAAAAGTGAATTACCCAAAATGAGGAGTAATTATTTTACAAAAACCCTATTCCAGGAATTAAAAAAAAAAATATATATATATCTGCCTGTTTGAATTAAAAAAGTGAATTACCCAAAATGAGGAGTAATTATTTTACAAAAACCCTATTCCAGGAATTAAAAAAAAAATATATATATATATCTGCCGAGAAGAATCCGCTTCGGGGTTTACCTATGTAAGTAACAAAAAGTACTCACAGCTGTTGCCAGTCTGCCCACTCGACATATCCAACACTTTAGGCAGCGGCGTATTCTTGTTGTACTATGGCAGCGGGAGCATTTGATTAAAACACTCGTGTCTTCCACTTTTTTTTCTTTATTCAATTTAATTTCACTTAATTACTTCTTTTTTTATTTAACAATGAACACTTAAGTTAATTTTCTTTTTCTTTATCTTTTCAACAATGAACACTTAACTTATTTTTATTTTTTAGCAAAAATCACTAACCGATCCGACAAATGCACGTGGGTTTTAGAAAACCGGTTTTTCTTTTGGACCTTTTTTTAAATTCCTTTAGTGCCGTGACGATCCCGAGCGCTTTCAAAAATCGACTCTTGCGTAGAAAATTTAAAATTCAACTCGGCTCTCGATCACTTTCGACGCGATCAAGAGCCCTCGTTCAGGGTAGAAAATGCATAGTTGCATTTCTACCCTGGGAAAATTTTTCACTTATTCTGGACTTGATTAATCTGATCTGATTCCGGTCGGTTCGGCTAGGCTTTACATTTTTTTTTGTTTTTTTTTGAAAGGCTCTTACCTTTATCCTTGTTTTAGCCTATTCTTCTCTTAGCTAATTGTCTATAATATAAGAATATATAATAGGCTTTAATTTTATTATTATATATAAATAATTATATATATATTTTTTTGTATAGTAGCGTGGTAAATTTTCTTGTCTACTACTTACATTCTTTTTTCTTGTATTACGCCTTTCTTGATTCTATGTGCTAATTAATTTTTTGTCTTTCTTTATTTCTACGTTTACCGAATTTATTTTTGCGTTTCTACTTAATATTTTTAGTACTCTTTTTTTTTATTTTCTTCTTATGCTAATGTACAATAAGACATTATATTTATTTAACAATATTTAACAATACTTTATTATTGTTTTTTTTTTTTTTTGAATCCAACTGTTTTTTCAACCATTTACTTTTGGCTGTTTCGACTGTTGACTAGTAGTAATTATGTGCTACTTTATATTTCCTTACTTCCTAGGTTTTTAAACTATTTTTATTTCCACTGTTTAGGTGGATACATATTCGATCTATATGTATCCATTTTATTTATTTCTGTTTTCCTACTAGATTCTCTGTTTGTATTTAAATTTAGTTCTCATATGTTTTAGGACTTTCCGCCTGTGTTTGTTGATACGTTTTTATTTTTCACTTTTTACCATTTTTCTATACGTCCTTTACAGGTCTTACCATGTCTACTTAAAGTTTTTTTTTGGAGAATAGGATTAATACTTGTGCAAGTGAAAGAAGTAAATAAAGAAAAGATAAAAAGAAACAAAAGTGTTCAAGTGTTGTGTGTACAATTTATCCTCCTCCTGGCCTCAGTGCGTACCCCAATCTCAGTTATAGGAGGAAAATATATAACACACTCTAAGGAGGCAGTAATATAAAAATACGCCGCGATTTTCCAGATATACTGAAGATTTTGTGCGCTTAGAGATAGATAACCGAAATATACAAGCATTAGTTTTCACTATTCGACAGGTTGTATGCGAAACAGAGTCATTATCTGAAAGATAATTGATCCTGAGCAATACTCTTTCTATATTTGAACTGTCTTTCGCACTAAAGAACTAATATCTGCGAGATACGACATAATTAACTAATATTCTTACGACTTTACACGCTAAGGAGGAATTAGTTTAAAAATACCCCGTGCTTTTCCAAATATTCTGAAGATTTTATACGCTTAGAGATAGATAACCTAAATATACATGCATTAAATTTCACTATTCCACAAGTTGTTTGCGAAACAGAGTCATTATCTGGAAGACAATTGGCCCTGAGCAATATCTTTCTATATTTGAACTTTCTTTTGTACTAAAGAACTAAAATCCGCGAGACACGACGCTATTGGCTAGTATCCTAACGATATTATGCGCTAAGGAATCAGTAGTTCACAGACATTCCTCAACTTTTCCGACACTTTGAAAATTCCACGAACTAAGGAAATTATATCTGAAAATTACGCCACAATTTTCTACATTCTGCCTATTTTACACACTAATTATGAGCCAATATCTGAAAGATAAGCGACGATTTTCCACAATCACCAAGGTTTCATGTAACTAAAATTTTTCTCCCTCCCGGGAAAGTGACTACAATACTTCTTTTCCACTACTCTGTAGTTATCTGGTCTTAGTGTAGAGACCCTGTCTGAAAATAAACGAGTATAATAAATAATTTTTAGATATTTTAACGTAACATAACCATAATAAAAGAAAGCCACCTACAAAAAAAAAAACCGCAGCTAAATTGTTTTGATTTCTAACATTCAGAACCATCTATGCTCCAAACCTTTCTAGGTAGAGCTCTGCAGTAGAAGACAGGCAGAGTTCCTGGAAAACCCCTACGAAAATCCCGGGTGAAATAGACGGGGTGTCCAGAAGAGGGTCCCCGAGCCCAACTTCCTCCCAGGCTGACCAGCTGTTTGGTCCGGTAGGCCTTCTTCCCTTGTCATCGAGTTGAAGCTGCGTATTCCACCGAACATTTCCAAGAAAAGCACACTGTGAGGGCACATCATACCAAACAATATTCGCCCTTACTCTTAGATACTTCACCTTGCCACATTCCGGAGATTTAACCTCTAGCCACCCACGCGGTAGAGTCTTAAGTCATTTCCCGGTAGAAAACATATGTAAACTTCGGGTGTCAGCGGTTGGCTATCTAGTATTCGGTGACAATCATCAGCGGACGCCAATCTTCAGTCGTCGACTGCACTCTCTAGCGGGTGAAAGGCATAATTTTCATCGTTAAGTTAGTAAAATCCGTCTTTGCCCTCGAAGAAGTTAACGACTAGCAAAGCTTCAATCGATTTTCGTGACGAATGCGGTAGCGGACCCCCACATCATTAGAGCGCTTTGGGTCGATTTTTGTGTCCTCTTTTTAGAGCGAACCCTCAAACCTGTCCGAGTTGCTGAATTTACCTCCAGAAGTAAAAAAATCTATAGCAAATGAGAACCACATGAGAAAAAAAAACTCCTTCGAGGCGAGTAATTGCCGATTGTCTATTAGAATTAGAGCAAGATTCCACGTTTTAAAATAAAGCTGCTCCCGTTCTACCGCTCGGCCAGAGCAATTTTGTATTAAATCAGACATTGTGGTACAATATTCTTAGAAGTGTCTTATGTACCTGTGTGGTTGCAACTTTCGCATTATTTATACTACCAAGTGCGTATTTTTTCTTTTCTGAAAATAAAAAGCTTAGTGAATTATTTTCGATAATATTTACCTGTGCGACTTTGACAATCTCATTATTATACCGCCAAGTGCGTATATTTTTTTCTTTGCTGAAAATTGAAAGATTGGTAACTTAGAATTAGGCCGTGTTGTGATTTACTTGTGCGGCAGGAACTTTCGCATTATTATATCGCCAAATCCACATTTCTTCTTATCTGAAAATATAAAATTAGTGACTAAGAATTATTTTTGATAGTAATTTACCTGTGCAGCAGTCACAGTTGCTTTATTATACCCCCAAGTGCGTATTTTGCTTCGCTGAAAATTAAAAGACTAGTCTAGAATTACACTTTCATAATCTGCGCTATTCAACACCTTGATCTAGACTTGTGGAATTGTCATATCAGTGAATTATTCGTAAAATTAAAAAAAAAACACATTTTGTAAAGAAATAAAATGGAGGTAAATGTACCCAACTATATAAAAAAACAAAGTGGTCAATGCATCTAAGAAAAATTTGATATTCGAAAGCACCCAAAAAGGGCGAAAAGAATTAAGGGAAGAAGAAAAAAGCGACGCCCGTGAAAGTTATGAGCCGAGCAAGAGGGTGCACCCTATCTACCGTCTTCCAAAAGCATGGGACTTTTCCACTACCAGCGGGGAGCATCTAGGTTTCGTATGTACATAGTTAAGATTCAGTATTGCCTTTTTTCCTAGATGTGGTTGTATTTAAGATCATATCTAACTCTCATATATAAACATTTTTAATATATATAGATATTGTATCTATATAATAACTATACTAGTTCTAAGATACATAGTAAGGCTTATGTGTGTTGAACTCAATGAGGTGAATCGCCTGCAACGTGGAACGGTTAGAGCACTAAAGGGGCCATCAGCTCATTTGATTCATATTTTTTTCGTTTTTTTCCCTACCATACGCACAGTAAACAACATGCCCAAATCGTTTTGGTTGGTTTCCCGTTCCTTGTGTTTTTTGCTGTTCTTAGCGCTAAACTTTACTGAAATGAGCGAGTAAACATACCCCCTGGAGGGCGAAGGAATGTCGGTTCGCTGTAAGTAACACAGTAATACACTGGACTTAATGGGGCTAACCTGAACATCGCAGCTTTGCAGGCTTAGCCACAGTTGTTTGGGGCATCTGGGGCCCATATTTGCCCAAAGTCAGGCTCTCAGCACCAGCGGAGCTTCCCTCTCGCTCTCTCTCATCACTTTTCTCTCCGACGTTGGCAGCTCTCCGGGTGGATTATGAGTTGTTCGGCGTTCTTGAGCCCTTTCTCCCCTTATTATTTTTGCAGCTTTGAAATAAATAAATTTTCTTCCTTCTAGGTTTTTACATGTCACCAGGAGGAGGTAATTACAGTAGATATTTTTTTTGTCTCTCTGCTGTCCATAATACATACCACCAACAATTTTTTTTAATATCCGTCTGTCTGGCTGGTTAATTATCTCGATGATTATTTTTGCACAGTATTTGAGTATTTTATACATTTTTTACTTTGACTTCTATTTTTGTCCAATGGGTCATTAACATAACTTTTTTTATAAAAAGTTAAACGCTAGTCTCTCCTTTTTAATTTAATATTCGTGTCATACCAAAATTAAACGATATTTTTTTATATGACGTAATTTCAGTCACTTAGGGAATACCTTACCTTTGAGAACAGTTTTGAGAATGGTTTTGAGAATAGGTTTAGACCTAATAACTCCTTAACGGCTACAGATAGTAGATAGCGTGTACTAGGTCAAATTAAAGAGGAGAGTTCGCAGCTTTGTAAAAAGAGTTATGTTAATGACCTTTGTGAAAAAAATAGGTCAAATTAAAAAAAAACGGTAAGAAAATCAGACGTTTTTAGTTTAGACAACCATAATTATTGTGGTGAGAGGGGTACTGGTCCGGTTGAGTAGGCGTTGGAAAGGGCATGAAGTTCTGCATACACTGGCTTTTTCTTAATCACACCGCATTTCCTAAACGGTTGATATGCCCCCCCCCCCCCACCTGCCTTAGAAATTTTTTTGTCTACGTGAGTACTATCACCTACTGCTGTGTTGACCTTCTAGTGGGAAACAGACTGTATAGATTTGTCACAGCCTCCAAAACGAGTGGCTATGGCTCTGTGTAGTATACCGTCGCCGATCATGGGGCCGCATCCTGTCAGTGTGTTGTGGGACATTTTTGAGTACTTTTAGCTCACAGCTTTCCAACTCACCGTACAACAACGTTCGTCCAGGGGTCAAAACCCTCGAGAATACTTCACAAGCCATGAAACAGACTCCCTCACTACCCCCATTCTAAAATATTTGCAGTGTTCTTATGTAAAACTGAAAAAATAGCTGCATCGTCCTAAACTACTATTCATACAGAAAAATGGTGTTCTGATAATCTTAAGCTTGCTTACTCATCTTCTAAACCGAAATGGCGAAATGACATTTTCACACTTTTCTCAACAAAATTATTTAAAAAAATATAAATGAACCAAATGACTACGATTCCTCAAACAAAACCTCTCTGCTGTGTAATCATTGTGTATGTAGCCGTCGGCTGATGATATCGAATGTAGCTGCCTACACATTCGGACTCTGGCTGCACATATGCACATGCAATTATTACTCAGCTGAGAGTTAGGGAGCGAAAATGGTAAAATTACTTTGTAATCAAAACTATTTTATTATTTTGTTAGGTGATATATGTATAGTACGTGTACCTTTGGGAAGATAGACAACCAAACTGTAAGTTACTAGAAGACGATTTTCCTGTAGGGATAGTAGTTTAAGCTTTATAACATATGTGTATAAAGTCAATGTTTGGCACTTTTCCATAAGTATCAATATAGAACATTTTAGAAAACAGACTCCCAACGCACACATATAAATTTCTCTTTCATGGCTTGGGAAGTATTCTCGATGGTTTTGCCAGAGTACGTGGTAAATACCACGTACCCAACGGCCACCGCTCCATTGGTTGATGGAGATTGTTTGTTACTGGATTTGGTGTTCCTACCAGTGTAACACCCATGTTCTTCCCAAATGGTACCCACTTAGTATTATTTTATTTTAATTCGGTTCATCATTGAATTCCTAAGAAATGTGTTTTCGTACATTTCAGGCAACAGAGCGACTCACGCTAGGCACTAACAGCGTAAGTATTGTGTCATTATTATAACGTTCGGGAATGCACGCATTGAATCCTTTGTAATGTCTATTAATGAGGATACACAAATGAATAATTATGTGCAACATGCTTCAATGAAATGTATTTAAATCTTTTTTTCTTTCCTTTCTTCGATGGATACCCATCACACCGCAAGAACCCAATTACTTAATTTCGGTCTGGAATGTTAATGCTGTTAATGCTTATATATTGGAAATCACTGATACACTTTAATCTTCTGAATGAATTTTTTACATTAAATATTTCCTCTAAAAAGCCCTAGATGATTACTGTATAACGCTTCTAATACAGTAATCATCCTTTCACTAATTACATACCTTAATGCTATGGACTTAGTTAATATGGAATGGCATGTTATATTTAAAATGGTTTTGAATATACAGACATAAATTGCAATTGTATATGTTTATCCAGTAGTTTTTCAGTTATGTGACATTCATTTGTATAATTCGTTATAAATAATTGGAAGTACGCCTTCAGCAAAATATCACAGGAAACTTCTATATTGTACGTAGTTTAATCATTTTTATAAATATTAACTTCAACCCTCAAATTCACTTTAATCTTCTTAATGCATTTTTTACCTTAATTATTTTCTGTCAAAAACCCTAGATAGAATTATTATACAGTAATCCCCCTTTCATTAATCACATACCTTAATGCTAAGGACTTTGTTATATCGAATGGCACGTTATATTTAAAATGGTTCTGAATAGACAGATATAAATTGCAATTGTTTATGTTCATCCAGTAGTCTTTCAGTTTTGTGACATTCATTTGTATAATTCGTTATAAATAATTGGAACTATGCCTTTAGCAAAATATCACAGGAAATTTCGAAATTGTATGTAGTTTAATGATTTTTATAAATATCAACTTACACCCTCAAATTTTAGGGACAATATTAAATACTACCGATAAGAAAGTTCCCAAAAAGGAAAGTGAAGGATATCTCAGTTTTAGTGAATATGCTCAAGACTACTGCAGAAATTCTTCTCTGCATGGTTTGAGGTTTGTTGGAGATAAAAATCTAACTTTATTTGAGAGGTAATAGAAAATTAGTGCAAGCTAAATTATAGACACCTTTTATAATATTCAATTAATCATTGACTTTCCATTAATTATAAAGTTTGTATACATTTTCTGTTTAAATAATTTCCACCAGTAGGTGGGTTAATCCGTAGGAGTTCGACAACTTTTCTGAATAAACCATCTTCGATTTTGATGAAACTTCACAAGAATGTTAGTTATATTGTTGTTAGTAGTTTGGTGAAATATTTTTTGTCTTTTAAAAAAGTGGAAAATTTTGTTTGGTAGGTGTAACTTCAAAAACCTGTGAAATAAACTTTATTTATTTAAGGAAGTTTTCAAGTTCTTGAGAAAAACTAATCGACACTGCTGGGCACCGTTAATAAAAAAAATTAACTTCGTTAATCGTAAATCCGTTACTAAAAAAGTTAACTTCGTTAACCGTTAAATCGTTACTATACGGAAGATTTAACGGAAGTTAACATTAATCGTTAATCCTTAACTCCTAATAGTAATTGTTATCTTTATGTTATTGCATTAGTGTAATGAGCAAATATATCAAACGTATTATACCCTAGACACACGAAACATATCAATGATCATTGTATAATTTGTGTGTTATTGCATCATTGGCGCAATGATCATTCGTTTCGTCATTGCACCAATTACGCCTCCACAAGCTCATTCGTTTGCAATTATGCATTACTTCTCATTCCTTTTGTCGATAAGTGCGCTTTCAGTGGAGAGGAACTGCAAGTTATTGGAAAACTCAGCTGATTTTCCATCCATCACTGCCAGATGTCAATTATGAAATTTGCGGATACATTCTTCAAGGTAAATTTTGAATATTTTCCAAAGCTAATTCAAAACAATTCTCATATTATATATCTAATACAAGCTCGATTTAATTTTTCACAAATTACTTAACAATTCACAGTTTTAATTTCCAAAATTGAGAACTTTCATCTGTCAAATCGAGTTTCCGTCAAGATATCGTGTGCTTGCCAACCACAATGATCATTCGATCAATTAACGTAATTGGATCAATGATCATTCTAGTGCGTAATGTGCCTAATATATATAATCGCTTGCTTATAAAGAAATGTTTTGGTTGGGAAAGTTTAAGTAGGACATGGACGATAAATAAAAAAACAGTATAAAATTTTAATTTGTTGTAATAAATATGTCGGAATGAAACTAAAATTACGGGAGAATCAAAATACTGGAGAGCAATGGTGAAAAGCCGCAGCAAGATGGCATTAGTCATCGTCTGTGCAATAAACAGGATCCCTAGCCTTGATATTTTTTAATTTAAATAAGTTGCTGCAATTGTCGGTAGGAGTGATCGGAGATATGCTTGAGCTTCTTCTTCAAGCGTGATGTCTTCTATGCGTTATGGCTTCTATACACGGAACCTATACGTGAAGCCACACACATATACGACCTACGTGACGTCATTTTCGTCATAAATAGTAGGTACCTAGTTAACGGTTAACGGACTTATGGAAAGTTAACGGAAGTTAAAGAGTCCGTTAACATTACTAAAAGTTAATCCGTTACTCGAAAAGTTAACTTCATTAATTAACGATTAACGGTCTTGTGCCCAGCTCTGCTAATCGACGTCCTTTTTCGGGAAATTTGTTTTCAAGGATAATGCATATGCCGTTATCTTCTGAATATTTCAAAATCAGCAGTCTTAAATTTTTTATTCTATTTTCATTCTAATCCTGTAAAAAGAAGAAAATGGAATTTCTTAATGTTTGGATGGAGCTGTTTTTTAAATATATGTAATTAGTTCAAAAAGCTTTGAACGGAAATTGATGACGTGTGCTAAGTTGTCAGAGTATATGCAGTGTGTTCGATAAATTAGAAGGACAGTGTATGCCAATAGGACCTTTGGAGAGTTTTAATTATACTTTTGTTCGGACCCCTCGCTAAAATCAGTTCTTCCCGCTCAAATTTACGTCTGAAAGTATTTGGTTTTCGAAGGAAGGATGGTCACTGGAATGCTGATAAGACCTTTCAGGGATATTCCAGGATCAAACTTCGACACCAGTTCCAATAAAGACCTTTCATCCTTTATTATGATATAACGTGTTGTCATTTATGGTCAAATGAGCCCTAAACTTGAATTCTTGAAAAAATGTGATAAAAATTTTGCAGTGTTATCATAAATAATAGAACTTAAAAACGTAGTCTGCCACACTTATTTGATAAAAATTATTTACCGCGGAATGTAGACCGGTTTCAGCTTTTCGGCTATCTTCAGGACACTTATAATTTTTGTATTGTTGATGTAGTTTAATGCAATGGTTTGCATAGCGGCAAGTAATGAAAATCCGTTTGGTCGTTGAAGCATGCAGAATTTAAATTGAATAGAGCTCGTGAAATTTTGAGTGATTCTAGCAAATTTAGCTTTCTACCGTTGTCACAAAAATGCAAAATTTCTGGTTCTAAGTCAGGAATGTGCTTATTTTCTAATAGGTGCTTAGCGAAGTTCGATTTGAAATCATTATTTCTTAGAGAACTGAAGTGCTCATTAATTCTTTCTTTTACAGATCGTCCTGTTCGCCAAATGTATACCCCCTGGCATGTTGCGCATTTTAAGCAATAAACCCTATTTTTATTTAATTTATCGGTTTTATCTTTAAAACTTGGCAATAGGCAGTGTTATGCTTGATTCTGTAAGTTTTTTACATCAAAGATATTATTTTCCCTCCCAAAATAAGATTTATCTGTTATTTACAGCAAAAATAGTCAGTCAAAAATATGCTTCCTTGCAAAAGTTATTAACATTTTTGCGTTATGGTAAAGGTGTACAAATATAACACTTATTCTGTTCTGAAAATTACACTTAAACTCAAATTTCAAAATACCGTATCTCCATCATTAGATGATAAAAAATATAATGATATATAATATAACCAACCTACCTGTGAAATTTCATCAAAATCTGAGTTGGTCTATGCACAAATTTACGCAATATTTGTCGATTTTCTGTAAAATGCCCGAGGTACATAAAGTAGTTATCCATTCCGCATTCGTTTAATTATTTGTTTATTATGTATATAATTAAATTATTAAGAAATGCTCTCAAAGGGAAATGAAATAGTTATCTTTTTAGTTGACTGTTTATATCGTTGATAAGTTTACGTTGGCTATAGGTACTGAATGTGTGATTGCTCTTGAGTTTGTTAGTCTATCTGTCTATCAACTATTTGAGAAGAGTGCTGAGTGTAAAATTGAAAATAATTGGAAAAGTTTATTACATACCAAACAAAATGCCGTATAAAGATAATCATTTTCTCATAAATTTTTAAATTAGCGAAACATTTTTTGCACAGCCACTCTATAAAATGTCTAGTTCGTATTTAGAATTGGCATACAAAATACTAGTTTTGCGTTCTTATTGGAAAAATGGTACAGAATAAATGGATTTAGCATGTTGAAAGTTTTGTTAGGTTTATGTTCGAAACTGAGAAAAAATAATGAAGTCTTTATTAGGGTTGCCATTCTAATACTTCGAAATAATATGAAAAATAACAAGCATCTCATGCATGTACGACCTTGCGATCGACTAAGTGTTAATAATAATGGGGTGTCACGCCCATTATAATTGCGGAAGCGCGGCTATTTCCCGGAGGGATTAGGTATGGGTCCCCTTACGTAAAGAGAGAGACATCAGGGCTTACGTTACTGAAAACAATTTTCACTAATCTAGCACAAAATGATTTCGTGGGCTCCACGTAGTTTTCTTTTTTTTTTCACTACTCGGCGAAACCAAAAAAGATTCCGCTTCGACTATTTAGTATTGCAAGCACCACAAGTAAATTATTTCAAGCACGCAGAGTATGATTACCAAATCTTATTTAACTAATTTTACTTCAGTATAGAATACATAATCTAAGACAGTGTAAGACATAAGATATAAGTCAACTTTTTTCAAATGAAATACAACATATGGTTCAAAATCTACAAAATAGATGATTCGTGACCCAAACACATTCTGCTTTCTTTTCAAACCAGGTGTTCACTTCAGTCAATACATATACATATATAATTTTCAACCAGGTATATATATATAACCAAATCTAAATCGACAAAATTTTCGATTCTAACCAAAACAAAATTGAGGAAATTTACCATCTACATGTCTCCATAATCAGCACGTAACCCCTTTGGCAAATATCCTTTCAGCCTTTTTCCTTTCGTGGACAATGTACCGAGTTCTCGAGCCAGAACCCACGAGCTCTAATTAAGCGGGTGAACTTTTTTTTCTTCCGTTCGTGACGAAAGAGTTTTAGGGTAGTAAACGTGGATGGATTTACTTGGTTTTTTTTTATTTGTAATGAGTTGGGTTATCGCAGGTCCTTGTTTAGGGGCACAGGGGGGGCCTTTGGCCTACTTGCTTTGTTCCCTGTACTGATGTATTGTCCCAAAGGGGGGCTTTATGCCTTCTTGCCGATTCCCTTTTGATGTAGCCTGAAAGGGGGCTGTATGCCTTCTTCTACTTCCACCCAGACTAAACAGCTGAAATTCCTCTCTTGCAAGCGTGGGTGGTAGCTGATTTCCTTTTCGTCCTTCTGGGCAGGGATGAGGCCCGCTGGAGTCCCACGTTGGTGCTTTGCACTTAGTTGAGGGGGTGTCTGCTTACTCTATTAAGTAGAGGCAGTTATAGCTGCACTACCCCGAGCGTTGGAGGTGGCCAAATCAAATGCCCCCGAAGCCAGACTCAGCTCCAGGTTAAAGGGTAAGGTTGTCTTGCCCAGCACTCAACTTTAGTCCTAAACCTCTTTCACTTTGTAGGAAATTCAAGGTTTTTCAAGCGCTTACTTTTATTCCAAAAAGGCTTCCTCGAATCCTACCGGCTGCGCCAAAATTGTTATATATCTCGGGGCTTTAGGTAAACAGGAACGACAGATCCTCAAAATTGTGCTTTTTGATTTATATTTATTTTCACTTTCTCCTCGTACAAAATCACATTAAAATCAAATTGTTTCGATCTCGACTTAATTGCGAGCTGCTCTATAATTGCCACCTTTGAGACTGGATCGCGAATAGCCAGTCGCAATCAGCCAACTCCGTTTTATTGTTTTTTTTTTTAGAAGCCGTAAGTCTCTTCCGTTTAACTTCCTTTTGCCTTTTGTATGTAAAAATCTATTATTCTTTAAACTCACTTTATTTTTTGGCTTTTTCACTTTGCCTCTGTTTTAATTATTTTCTCGACCTTTAAATTTTCAGGATTCAACTCTGCTTTTTGATTTTGCTATACTTTCGCCCGTTGCTTTTATCCAACTGTGTTTTTCGCCGATATCATTTTCCGAAAACCTAATCTTTTCTTACTCATTAAAAAATGCTCACCCAGCAATTCAATTTTCCTACCAGGAGCTTATCACATTAGTGACTTTTCGTCCGCTTATTTATTTTTACTTAATTCGCATTTTTTTTATTGAAAATCACTTTCCTCAGGCCATTCATCGTTTTATTTTGTTGACTTGTTTGTCAAAATGGTAATGGCCTGATAAGGTGTCATTTGACACCTACTTTATTTCAAGTCATTACCATTGACCCGGCTTCACCGGGTGTTGTCGTAAACACGAGAAATTTGCTGATAAGCGGTTCCCGCTGGTGAAGAGTCTTGAGTCTTCATCGCATCAGATTCTTATTTTTTGTTTTAAGAGGTAACCACTTTGTATGCACACATGGGGCATACATTGCATGTTACCTCGAGAAGTTAGAAATTAAATACTTTGCATTTATACATATAGGATGTGCATACATTGTATTTTATTTCTAGAGTATTATACTCTGTTTGTACATATAGGATGTACGTGGTATTTTTTGTGGCAATTGGTATTGCCGAACTGGCCTTTTCTTTAAGAGGCTTCTAATTCTCCTTTTTTTTGTGTACACTTATGTGTAATTTAAGTCCCTTTTACTTATTTATATGCACTTTTTGGTTTACAACAATTCCTTCCTATGGTTAAAATTGGTGAGGGCCGGTTATCCCAACCAGACGATCTGGTATTTTCCGGCTGAAGCGCAGAGGACGTATCCTGTGTATATTAGGTTATTCCCTCATGAGGGGCTTGCCGTGTACGCTGCGGGTAAGTTTAAAGCATTTTTTCAAATCATTTTTCGCTACTAATATTTGTTTTTGTTTTTTTTTTTTTGTTTTTAGGTGGCACATTACACAGATTACACTACAGATTGGGGTTTTTGTTATTATTACTACTATTATTATTATTTTTTACTATCGTGTTCTTCAGACATTTTTGCACTTCAGCTTCCCATTTCGGTAGTCAGTGATCTATTCGTAAAAGTGCTTTAAGCGGTTGTTATGGACGGTGGTTATTCGCTTGCCTATTTTTATCGCCGTATTTACGGGTCTTAGTATTTTGGTGACCGGATATGGTCCAACCCAGACTTGAGATAGCTTATTTTTTCTACTTTCGTTTTTAAGCAGTACCTTGTCTCCCAAATGAAAGGAAAGAGGTCGTATTGTTCTGTCATAGTAAGCCTTAGAGCGCTTTTTGCTAGCTATAATATTTGTTCTTGCCAATGCATATGATTTCTGAAGCTTATACCTTAATATGTGGTAGTAGCTTTCGTGATTATACACGGGTTCAGGTTCCCGTTTTAAGTTGGAAGGGACATCTGCGGTAAAGCCGTAAAGGCAGTCCATAGGAGTCAGTGTAGTACCCCCGTGTACACTGTTATTGTACACGAACGCAGCTGTTCGTAGGTATTGATCCCATGTGTTAGGATTTTCATCTACGATGGTTCGCAGATACACTATAAGGGGTCTATGGGCCCGCTCCAGTGCTCCATTAGACTGGGGATGATAAGCTGAAGTTTGTAGCTTTTTTACCCTTAAGAGTTTACATACCTTTTCACTCAGGAAATTAGATCCCTAGTCGGTGACTATTCTTTCGGGATACGATAGCGTGTGACGATTTCGTCGAAGAATACTTGTGCTACTGTAATTGCTTCCCCATTTGGTATGGCATACCAATCGACGAACTTAGTTAAGTTATCTTGAAATGTCAAGATATATTTGTTACCTGCGGCGGTTTTCACCAAGGGACCCACAATATCCAAGTAAACCTTGTCAAATGGTTGCTCTGCTATGTCCGTAATTATCATTGGCATTCGGAATTGGGGAGAGGCCGTCATCGTTTGGCACTTTGGGCATTTTTTAATATATTTCTTTATGTCGCTAAGCATGTGTTTTCACCAATAGTTGCGCTTAATTCTCTTATAGGTTTTTATAACACTTTCATGGCCGCCAAAAGGAGAGTCAAGATAATCTTTTAAGATTGTCTGGACTTCCGTGGGGCTCGTAATTACCTCTGGTGCTCTTCCTGTAGTTATATTTGGTTCAAGCGTATTTGGGTTCTGTGTGTTTGCAGATAGGATTTCGTTTTGTTCCGCTGTTGTATGTTCTGATAACTCCACTTTAGAGCCACTATTGTCTTCTTGAGCCTTTTGTCTTTGTGCTCGAGTCACTGCAAAGCAATGAGCGGATTTCTTTACCTTTTTCGGTCTCTCCGAGTTACCGTCCTCCACATCTTAGTCCACAGTGGAGTGGATGAGGGCTTTTACCGTTAAGGTATTGCCTAATTTGACTTCGGCTAATGCTTGTGGGATGCAGCTAAAGGCATCTGCATTAGTATTGTACTTCCCGGGTTTATATTCGATACTGTAATCGAATTCGGAAAGCTTGTGGTGAAATCTCACCAAACGGGAAGTAGGGTCTTTTACGTTAAAGACACCCTTGAGGGGCTTATGGTCAGTATAGACCGTGACCTTTCTACCTTGAAGATAGCACCTAAAATTTTTAGTAGCCCAGACTATATATAGCCAGTAACTCCTTCTCGATTGTGGAGTAGTTCCTTTCGGCCTTATTTAATGTTCGGCTTGCATAGGCAATAGGCTGGTCTTTGCCCACTTCTCCTTGGGAAAGCACAGCTCCTAATGCCTCACTACTGGCGTCCGATTAAAAGGTTTTGAGAAGTCGGGATAAATCAAAAGAGGTGGTGTAACCAGCGAGTTTTTTATTGTTTGGAAAGCTTCTTCGCATTTCTCGGTCCATGTGAATTTGACATCCTTTCGGAGTAAATTCGTTATTGGACGAACTATTTTAGAAAATTCCGGAATAAATTTCCTATAATAATTAGCAAGTCCTAGAAAAGATTGGACCTGCCTAACTGTTCTTGGAACAAGGAATGTTTGGACGCATGCCGTTTTATTTGGTTCTGGTAGTGCTCCTTCGCTAGAACATTTATGTCCTAGATACACAACTTCTCGTCTCAAAAGCTGGCACTTCTCTGGCTGCAGTTTTAAGTTGTTTTCCCTCAATTTATTGAAGACTTTTCGTAGTTTATAGTTGTGGTCGTTTAAGTTTTTTCCATAAACGACGATGTCGTCAAGATAAACAAAGCACTCCAGGCCTTGTAAGCCTGTCAGAACAAAATTCATGAGACGCTGAAAAGTAGCTGGGGCTCCTTTGAGCCCAAATGGCATACGCTTGAACTCGCAGTGCCCATAGTTAGTGCTGAACGCTGTTTTCTGTCGATCTTTTTTGTTTACAAGGACCTGATGATAGCCATTGGCCAAATCGAGGGTGGTAAAATATCTTGCGTGACCTAATTGGTCGAGGATATCCTCGATTCGGGGCAGCGGAAATGCGTCGCCAATTGTTTTTTCGTTTAGTTGGCGAAAATCAAATACAACGCGCCACCTTTTTTCGCCATCGGGTCCCACTTTCTTGGGGACCACTAGAAGCGGCGAATTCCACGGGCTATTACTAAGTTGGACTATATCGTTATCGTTTAAGTTGCTCGTTGATTACCTGTTTCTGTGTTTCTGGTAACCTGTAGGCTTTCTGATTTATAGGCGCTTGGTCTTGTAACAAAGGAATATCATGCTTCATAGCGTCTGTATACGTGAGTTTATCGCCCTTTAAATAAAAAATGTCGTCGTACTCTTAACAGAGTTTGGTTATTGACTCTTTCTCCGTAGAGGTCAGAGTTTCATCCACTGTGAGCTCCTCCTTTAACTTAGTGAAACGTGTATCGCTGGAGGTAGCATCCGGATCGAGATTATCCGGAAATAAGTACTTTAAGTGATGCAAGGCGACAATTTTTTCCGCATCTTGCACCTCTTTTGGTTCATTTATTATAGTGGCTTTGTTTGTTGTCTAATTCCGTGGCATTGATTTAAAATGTTTAAGCCAATAGCTCAACATCGATACGAAGAAGAACAAAATAGTTTGACCGCTTACACTCTGTGTGGTTTGTTGTTTTGGAGAATTCACTGGTTCCAGTTGCTTAGTATACTCATTTTTTCCTCTACATTGGGACTTGTAGGAATTCTTAATACTAACTTTAGTGATCAGTGGAGTTATTTTAGTCTTTTCGTGAAGCTTTAAAAACTTGCACTCGTCAGTTTTGGGGTTCTTAGCCCTCTTGGTTAACTGACTTTTACGTTTTTCTGAAAGTGTGACATTTTGAGTTTCCGTGTTATCCTTAGAGACTACTTTTGAGGTGTCATTTATTTGTGGCCCTCGAGGTTTGAGAACTTCACTTATGCCTATCGATCCCTCTAATGGGATCACGTGAAAATCATTTATTGTCAATTGATTTAGAGACAAACTAGTCATGACCACCTGGGAACTGTTCACATTGATGATTCCAATTAACACTGTTTCTGTTCCAGAAGGGAGCAGGGTATTTGCCAGGAAGACTCCATCGCCTATCTCTTGGGACAGACAGAGCATTTCTTCCTTTGTCTGCAACGGGATTCTGGCAAGAATTTGTGACCGCGCAGGTATGTAGATAGGTTCCTTAAAACCCACTACTAGCTGCCTAATGCCGTCAGTTAATTCGTTGCCCGGACAGCTTTTATTGCATTTTGTTGGCTCCGTGTGAGTCTGGCAGTCAGCATTTCTCTTTTGAGAAGCCTTGAAGACACTACACGTAGATAGTTTTGCCCTCTGAGGCACCATCTTTTCCGCGAGTGTTCCTACTTCGACTGCTTCTTTAAAATGCAGCTTGTCTGTTGCAAAAATTAGAGGCAAAGCAAACTCCTCTGGATTAGTTTCCGTGCGAGGAAACCTCAATGCCCTTTTTGGGCCTTCAACATTGCAGTTCCTAGAAAGGAAATCATTCCCTAAAAGTCCGTCGTCGGAAAGACCTGGCAGGTTCTGTACTACCTGAAACTTGCAGGGAATTATATTTTTTAGATTAAAGTTTCCCTGGCAATTTCCCAGTGTCTTTCCTGTTCCGAAGGGGGTCTGTAGTGTGCAAGCCTCGTTTTTATTGATTATTTCGAGGTTTTTTATTGAATCCTTTTTTATAATACTCACCTCAGCGCCAGTGTCTACCACTAGTTGAGTTTGGCCGTTTAGGCCTATATCAAGACGAAGTTTAACTACGAGGACACTTGATTCGGGCGTCTGAGGGGACCCTTTTATTTTGGTAGTAGCTTGTAAAGTCGAGCCGGGAAGTTTTGGGTCGACTGTATGTCGTTTCCCTGGCTCCAGGATTCCCACTTTAGTTTATGTGAACATGCGGTTACCTTATGTCCTTTTCGATTACAAAAATCACACTTTAGTCTGATATTATATACTCTAGGGCCTGTGTTGGGAGTCTCTTGTGTTTTTTTTTTTTTTTTTATTACTAAGCCAAGCTCAGGGGATACCCTATGATGCAAAGCACAGCGTGGCAGGAAGGAGGTAGGGAAAGGACTAGGGGATATGAGGAAAGTGGCGGAGGTGCCGATGTATGTCGTCCTTAAACTTCCGCAGATTGTATACCGGAGGAAAGACAGAAGATGGTAGACTGTTCCACATTCGCACAGTTTGGGATAAGAAAGAATCACGGAATTTTAGTGTACGGCCGAAGGTAATTTGAAGGGTAAAAGGATGAGCGCGGGATGCAGCGCGAGTATTGCGTGCAGGAACTATTCTACAAGGGATCAGACTAGATATTTCATCAGAACATTGACCATGCATATAGCGATAAAGGAGCGAAAGGCATCCAACATTGCGACGGTGCTCGAGCGAGTCGATATGACGAGTAATTGCCACATCGCCAATGAGCTTGCAGGCTCTCTTTTGGGCAATATCCAATGAAGCTAAGGCTGTGCGACCAGCCCCGGCCCATATATGGGAGTTGTATTCCATTCTAGGTCTAATGTAGGACTTGTAGAGGAGCACTATATTTGAATGGGCTGAAATATTTCTTACAGCTTTTCAAAATACCAAGACATTTTGATGCTTCTTTGGCAACAGAGAAGATGTGATCTGTACAGCTTAACTTACTGGAAATATTAATGCCAAGAATGCTTAGTGACGGTGAATCAGAAATTAATGCACCATCAAACGAAACGGGAGTGGTTAAGTGGTGGTCTTGTTTTAATGAGATGAGACAGCTTTGGGTCTTAGATGCATTGAATTCGACGCGATTCACTTTGCCCCAAGCGAGAATATTGTCAAGATCGTTATTCAATGACCTAATCATGCAGTCTCGTTTAACACATGTGGCGTTCCCTCTGGAATCCGCAAGGGCGTCAAAAGAGTATGCGAAATCAAGGGTACTGTCATCAGCAAAGCTATGTATATAATTGAAAGTAAGGGAAAGCAGATCATTAATGAAGATTAGAAATAGAGTCGGAGAAATAACAGAGCCCTGGGGACACCGGCATTAATAGAATGAGGTTCAGATATAACGCCATCTAATACAACACGTATTTGGCGACTAGATAAAAACTTTCAATCCATAATAGAAGAGGAGGGGAAAGACCAAGTGCTTTGAGTTTGGCTAAAAGGGCTGGATGCCAGACTCTATCAAAGGCCTTTGAAATATCTAGAGCAACGATTTTGGACTCACCAAAATTGTGAAGACTACGATTCCAACGTTCCGTAAGAAAAGTCAGCAAGTCTCCAGATGAGCGACCGTGCCGGAAGCCGTATTGGCGATCGTTGATGAGCTGATTGGTTTCCAGATACTTCATTAATTTGGAGATAATGATAGATTCAAAACCCTTTGAAAGAATCGAAGTGATTGCAATTGGTCGATAATTTGAGGGATCGCTACCCTCTCCTTTCTTGGGAATAGGCTGAACGTGAGCTAGTTTCCAAGCAGTTGGAAATTTTCCTGTCGAATAGGACAGGTAGAATAGTTTGCGCAGAGGTTTAGCCAAGGATGAGGCACAGCTTTTAATTAATTGGGGCGAGAAACCATCAGGGCATGCGGCTTTAGAGACGTTGATACCACTAAGGACCTTGAAGACATCTCTCGTACGGATGTGTATTGGCTCTTGTACACATCCGCACGAGGGATGCACGACAGGTACCTGTGAAGTGGGTGGAAGAAAAGAATTTGATGCGAATTTAGCAGCCAAAATATTAGCTTTATCCAGGGAGTCAACAACCACTTCACCATTATTAAGTAGTGAAGGTATAGAGGAACTGCTGAAGTTGCTCCTGATGGTTTTGACCAGGGACCAGAGACCTTTACTACCTTTGCGGCTTGCCAAGATTCTTTGTCTAACATTCTGGTCAAAAAGACATTTTTCTCTCTGGATAATGGACTTGCAGGTATTCCCTGCAGTCTTGTAGATTTCTTTCAGTTCTGGACAAGGATGCACTTGATAGGCGCGAAAAGCAGACTCTTTCGCTTTTATAGCTTGGTT
This sequence comes from Dioctria linearis, assembly GCA_963930735.1. NCBI lineage: Eukaryota > Metazoa > Arthropoda > Insecta > Diptera > Asilidae > Dioctria > Dioctria linearis. The sequence continues at coordinate 165,005,527 of OZ005742.1, read as the reverse complement.
GCACTTATCGTTAAACCAAGAGCGATTTTGCTGTTGTTGAGATCTGCTGTAAGAATACGGAATATATTCACGCATGCCTAGACTTAGTATGTTACTAAGTTCTAATGTGCATCCATCAGCATCCCTCGAAGCAAAACAGACCGACCAATCTATATCTCTAAGATACTGATTGAGACTTTCCCTAGTGCCAGAGAAGCCTACTTGTAGGTGGAGAAGTAGGGCGGCGCAGAGTTGAGGTGATAAATTGAGCCGTGATTAGACAGTGGTCTGAATTACCAATAGGGGAGCCGACTGAGATGGAATATTTGCCAGGGTGAAATGACAGAAATCTAGTAAATTGGCCCTATCTCCAGCTGCATCAAGAATTCTCTTCGGTGCATCCACCCACTAGCTGTTGAGACGTTTCAGGGGGCTTGCGATTGCGTCTGCAATCACGAACACCATGCCTATAATTTTTGCAATTATTGCAGAATGGAGTGTTTTCCCTGGTAAAACACTCATCGTATATGTGGCCTAATTTTTGACAATAGCTCCACTTTACTTGTAGAAGCGACAATTTTGTGGAACCAAAAGGGGCCTGTGAATACCTTGGTCGCCTTTGGTAATCTCCATTTCGCTGATATTGTTGTGCGGTTGGTTTTGGTATATTATCCTCCTGAGGTCGAGTCATATTGAACGCGTCTTTCTCTATATTGTGTGTCTTAAATTTAATCTTACCATACTCAGGTTGATCTGACACCTGGGCTAGAGGATATGTGAATCTTGCTGTTTGGGGTTGTGTTTGTACCATATAGGGTGCCACTTGTGTCGTCTGCTGTATTCTTGCAAGCGAGTATGTAGATTGTATATTTTACTGTAACCTTTCCATATCTAGTGCCTTCTGACTTAAGTCCTCGAGTGAGGATACCTGCAGAGTTAGTAGATGTGCACTAATATGTGGGCTATTAGAACCTGTTTTGAGGGCGGTAATGGCGAAATCTTCCAACTGGGGCTTTATTGCTTCATATTGGGCTGCTGTATATTTAACCTCGGCTGCTTGTTTGCACTGTGTCAACAACAATTTGATCCTATGTATATACATGATCAAACTTTCCACTGGGACCGGACGACAAGTAATTAGTCTATTAACCAATTCTTGGTAAGTCCCTCGTGGAAGATACGCTCTATTTAGGAGATTTTCTAATTCTTCCATCGTGGACCATGTTGAGGAGGTGGCCAATTGGTAGGCTTCTCCACGTAGCCGTGTATGCAATATTTGAAGGAGAGCTTCTTTTCCTTCTCCCACGAGACAACGGTCCACTTGTTTGCAGCAGCCTAGAAAAGTTTGGAGTTCTTGGCTTAACTGAGGACCAAGCGCACCAGAAAAAAGAGGAACCATCTCGGCAGCTAACTTTACCACTTTTTCGTAGTCGACCATTTAAGTATAGCTTGGTCCTTGTTTAACACAAAACGACTTTTCTGCACTGTCGTCTAGGCTGAAGTCCAGAAGGGATCCTCCTAGCCAAATCAAAGATGTTGCCGCCGCGGACAGCCCTTCGCTACTACTATCACCTATTTCACCAGTTATTTCACTTATATTAAAAATGGTAAATATATCTTGACTATTACTAAAATTGACAGGGCACGAGGTTTCTTTTAACTCCAGGAGCTCTCTTTTAAAATTCTCTGTGTCCTCTCTAAATTTTTGGACTTGAGCAAGTCTTTGCCTGCGAGTTTGTGCTAGCTTCCTTTCTAACGCGTCACACTGTGTAATAGAGACTCCTGAAGCTCCTTGTGCTCTGTCTAACAAAGTTTTCAAATATATATCTAATCTTACTTGGGCCGGCTGGAACCCTGATAGTACGGTTCCACTTCGTAGTTGAACTCCTGCCAGTTTTGAAGTGTCCGGAAGCTCGTTCTGCTGCACAGTTGTCTGCTCTGACGATGTCGATGGATTTTCCGCTGGGTTGCTTTCTCTGAGCCGGGTCGGGTCGTCCCTTGAGTCGACCGGCAAGGAAGATTGTTGTGAAGAAGTTTCCTCTGTTGACTGTCGGGAAATTTCGTCGACAGTTGGGTTGTCGCAGGTCCTTGTTTAGGGGCACAGGGGGGCCTTTGGCCTACTTGCTTTGTTCCCTGTGCTGATGTATTGTCCCAAAGGGGGGCGTTGTGCCTTCTTGCCGATTCCCTTTTGATGTAGCCTGAAAGGGGGCTGTATGCCTTCTTCTACTTCCACCCAGACTAAACAGCTGAAATTCCTCTCTTGCAAGCGTAGGTGGTAGCTGATTTCCTTTTCGTCCTTCTGGGCAGGGATGAGGCCCGCTGGAGTCCCACGTTGGTGCTTTGCACTTAGTTGAGGGGGTGTCTGCTTACTCTATTAAGTAGAGGCCAGACTCAGCTCCAGGTTAAAGGGTAAGGTTGTCTTGCCCAGCACTCAACTTTAGTCCTAAACCTCCTTCACTTTGTAGGAAATTCAAGGTTTTTCAAGCGCTTACTTTTATTTCGAAAAGGCTTCCTCGAATCCTACAGGCTGCGCCAAAATTGTTATATATCTCGGGGCTTTAGGTAAACAGGAACAACAGATCCTCAAAATTGTGCTTTTTGATTTATATTAATTTTCACTTTCTCCTCGTACAAAATCACATTAAAATCAAATTGTTTCGATCTCGACTTAATTGCGAGCTGCTCTATAATTGCCACCTTTGAGACTGGATCGCGAATAGCCAGTCGCAATCAGCCAACTCCGTTTTATAGTTTTTTTTTTTAGAAGCCGTAAGTCTCTTCCGTTTAACTTCCTTTTGCCTTTTGTATGTAAAAATCTATTATTCTTTAAACTCACTTTATTTTTTGGCTTTTTCACTTTGCCTCTGTTTTAATTATTTTCTCGACCTTTAAATTTTCAGGATTCAACTCTACTTTTTGATTTTGCTCTACTTTCGCCCGTTGTTTTATCCAACTGTGTTTTTCGCCGATATCATTTTGCGAAAACCTAATCTTTTCTTACTCATTAAAAAATGCTCACCCAGCAATTCAATTTTCCTACCACGATCTTATCACTTTAGTGACTTTTCGTCCGCTTATTTATTTTTGCTTAATTCGCATTTTTTTTTCTTGAAAATCACTTTCCTCAGGCCATTCATCGTTTTATTTTGTTGACTTGTTTGTCAAAATGGTAATGGCCTGATAAGGTGTCATTTGACACCTACTTTATTTCAAGTCATTACCATTGACCCGGCTTCACAGCGTGTTGTCGTAAACACGAGAAATTTGCTGATAAGCGGTTCCCGCTGGTGAAGAGTCTTGAGTCTTCATCGCATCAGATTCTTATTTTTTGTTTTAAGAGGTAACCACTTTGTATGCACACATGTGGCATACATTGCATGTTACCTCGAGAAGTTAGAAATCAAATACTTTGCATGTATACATATAGGATGTGCATACATTGTATTTGATTTCTAGAATATTAGGCACGCAATACTCTGTTTGTACATATAGGATGTACGTGGTATTTTTTGTGGCAGTTAATATTGCCGAAATGGCCTTTTCTTTAAGGGGCTTCTAATTCTCTTTTTTTTGTGTACACTTATGTGTAATTTAAGTCCCTTTTACTTATTTATATGCACTTTTTGGTTTACAACAACCTTTCCGATGGGGTAACATTTTCTTACGTGCTGGGGTCTTGGGGTAGGGGTGGTAACAGCCACCATTGGGGTTGTGCAATTTTGGCCGCGTGTGATATGAGTCTAGCGTGGAGAGGCGAGGCTCGAGATTGGAGAGTGGAGGCTCCAGAGTCGATATTTAAGCGTCGCTATTCGACAGTCAATATTAGAGAGTCGATATTCGAGAGTCCAGGTTCGATAGTCGAGATTCTACAGTGGACATTCGAGGATCGAGAGTCCAGCGTCGAGATTCAAGCGACAGAGATGGGAAAGTCGAGACTCGAGAGTCGAGGGTCGAGATTCGGGACTAGATATTTCAAAGTCGACATTCGAGAGTCGAGGTTCGCAAGTCGGTATTCGAGTGTCGATATTCGTGACTCAATCAATGTCCGGGAGTCCAGATTTGTGATTCGAAAGTCGAAGGTCGACATCTTAGAGTGGGGAATCGAATGTCGAGATTCGAGAGTTGAGTTTCGAGAGTCGCGACAGTGTGTAGAATTTATTAGTAAAGAACACGAATTGCTTAATTGCAAAATAAGAAATGCTAAAACTAAGAATTAAGTTTAAAATTAAACACCAATTATTTGGATCCTAAGATTTATTATTTACAAAAGATGTTGCTTACAAGTTACATCACCTAGTTAGTCGAGTAACATCTTTTGTTCACATTTTTATCTATTGTTATTACCATAAATTTTGCTCATTGTTATCAGCCCAGCTGCTTTGTAATTGCTCCATGATATTTTAAAGTCACTTGCAAATTTGACACTCGTCTGGTTACAGCGCGAAATAAAATTGAATTTTCAAAGTAAAGTGTTTTTTTCTTCTTTTAACCCTTGTCCACTAAATCGGTGCAATTCTCTTAGTTACCTGTTAACATTTTAGTCCTATCGAGCCGGATTTCGGGACAACGCAAAGGGGCTCAAATATCTACTTAGATATTCGCCGCGCTTGTTAAATATCGATCATCTCGTGCTTCTGCTAAAATCGTGCCTACGATCACTATATTCTAGACATTTCGTAGTGACTAAACAGTGACTAAAACTTATGTTAAGTGTAAAGGCGTATGCTTAAACCTGTGAAAAATTTTAATTATTTCAGTGAAGAATTCAATTTTATTGCAATGGGTAAGCCCAACAATAATTAGATAAACTAGTTGGAAGTGCTATTTAACAAACACGTTGTGATTTGTGCCGTATAATACACATACACATATCTATTTACAACAAAGTGTGGAATAAAGTGCAACGGTGTCCGCTCGATAAACTTGGTGTAGGCATAACCAACGACATCAACATTAATTGGGTTAACGATTTATACACACATATAGCAATAACCGCTAGTCCATTCCAGCCTTTTCATATGTAATTACAATTAAGGGTGTATGGTGAATATACAGAAGCTTTTAGCACAGCAAGAGCACCAAGGCACGTTTATCAAGAGTTGTATGGAAACTTTTAGGAAAATGGGAGTAGCAAAACATACTCGCGGTGCTGTAACTGCTCGCATAAACCTTTTAGAATCTAGACATTTTGAACTGATTAACTGTGTCGCTAATGATACCCTTAATGACAGCACTTATTTTCAAGATGACATGTATGCAGAAAATGAGTGTGCATACACTGAATCGCTTGGTGCCTTGTATGATCTCGTAGGTGGATTCAATCCAAAGAAAATATCACCGGATACATCCGACCCTACTCATAATTCCTTTTCCCTGAGTGCTCGGTCAGAAGCTGTTGCAATATTTGCACAAATATCGATCCCGAGATTTTCTGGGTGTTATAACGAATGGACTTCAATCAAGGATCCCTTTGAGTCTTTAATTAAGACAAATACTGACTTAAATTACGTACAGAAACTGCACTATCAGAAGATGACATTAGGTGGTAAAACTGCGGGTTTGCTTAAGAATATCACTATCACCGATGTGAACTTTGATATAGCTTGGGAACCACTAGTTAAACGTTATGGTAATCAACGAATGATTGTGCAAGCTCATTTATGTATGCTCTTGTCCGTATCACCAATACAAAGGGAAACCTCTAATGAGTTAAAACGGTTATTGAATGGGACCCAATTAGCGGTCAGAGCCCTTCAAGCCCTCGGTCGTCCTGTTTCTCATTGGGATGATTGGCTTATCCATATAACAACTCAAAAATGGGACTCCGTTACGAGAAAAAAAATTGGGAAGCTTCTATCAGTGCATCAAATGATTTACCTAAATTTTCTTGTTTAGAAGACTTTCTATTAAATCGCTTTCGAGCTCTTGAATTTATAGCACCAACGAAATCAAAAAAGGTCTTTGAAAGTGCTACAACCCGAAAGAATATACACAAATCTCGCAATATTGCATCAAGCTCTAAGTCCACCTGGTGTCCCTTTTGTTCAGGATAGCACTTGCTCTTATTCTGCCTGCAGATTCGACAGAAAACTGCGTAAGAACGATATCGCTTCGTCACATAGGAGCATCTTTGTTATAATTGTCTCAGAAGTACTCATACTGTAGATAGTTGCACATCTGTCAATCGATGTGCCATATGCAAACAGCTTCATCATACTATACTGCATGAGTCCGCCAGTTCTAATCTAAACAAAATGGACCACCAGTGGAGTCCACGTCGTCAGTCAATGCCCACTTGGAAAAACGCGATACTAATATACCAGTTCTACTTACTACCGCATGGGTCAAAGTACATAACCGAGATAATTCTGACATACGTCTGCGTGCCTCCTAGCGCAAGGGTCAGAAGCTAGCTTTATTTCAGAATCAGCGGTTTAACTCCTTAAGCTCCACAGAAGAAGACTTACACTTAATGTCACGGGTATCGGGGCTACACACACAATCACGACTAGAGGATGTACTCAACTACATATAGCTTCCTGTTTAAGAAACCAGTTTACAATATATGTCCAAGCCTTTACTCTTGAAAAACTAACGAATATTCTGCCTTCTGTAACGACTAGGTTAAGGACATGTCATATGGCCTACGGTTTTTCAACTACAATTGGCAGATCCAACATTTTATCGAGCCGCACCTATTGACTTTATTCTAGGTGCTGATACCTACGCACATTTATTACTGGGATGGAGTTCCTAAATGCAATTCGGAAAGTTTATGGCTCAAAACACACATCTAGGATGGGTAATATCGGGTTCGTTAAAGTCTCTTGGCAACCTATCCATGGAACAGATACAGGGATCATCAACTAACACGAATTCCCTCATCATTCAATATGCTGATCAATCACAGTTCTAACTTCAACTCCAGAAGCTCTAGGAAGTAGAATAGGTTCCCATAATCAATGATTTAAATGAGGATGAAGAAGAATGGGAAGCTTACTTTCAGAAATCATATTGAAGGGATGATTCTGGTTGATTTACAGTGAGCCTTCCACGGAAGATGGACCCCCGATAAATTCCTTGTGCTAGGTTATTCACGTTCGCTTGCCATTCAGGGTTTTCTGCAGACTGAGAAGACGTTACAACGAAATCCAGAGCTCAATCGCTTGTACAAGGAATTCATGAACTGTTACTTAACTCTAGGACACATGTCAAACATATCATCCCACAACAATCTAGCAATTAAACTTTCAGAAATACGTTATCTATCTCACCATGGTGTGTTGAAGTCTAGCGGCTCTTTAAAAAATTTTGGGTTGTATTTAACGCGTCTCAAAAAACATCAAGTGGACTATCTCTCATCGACCCGTTACACTCTGGTCCAAAACTTCATCAGGACTTATCATCTGTCATCATGAGGTGGAGAACACATCTCGTTGCATTCGTAGCGGATATCGAAAAAATGTACCGGCAGATATGGGTACACCCAGCAGATCGAGACCTTCAACGGATCGTATGGCGAGATGAGAAGGATGGAAAAATCAAAGACTACCAGCTAAATATTGTGACCCGCGGGACAACCTGCGCACCATGTTTAGACACTAAAATGCTGCAGACCTTGGCAACTTTGAAACATGACCGCTTTTCTGAAGTCTCTCGTGCGCTGACACGAGATTGCTACGTGGATGATATTCTATCAGAAGTCGATGATGTAGAGGCAGCTAAACAACTGAAGTTGAAGGTCATTGAAATGCTACGTAGTGGAGGCTTCAGGCTCAAAAATGAGCTACAAATTGTACTGAACTAATTAGCGACATTCCACTACAAGACCAAGAAACTAGTCTGAAGTGTTCGTTCGATTATATTACAAAACGTTAGGAATACTTTGGCTCTCCGACACTGATGATTTTGGTTTTCACATTAATCTTGGCAAGCCGCCCACAAGTGTAACAAAAAGAAGCATATTATCGGGCGTTTCTAAATTTTTTGATCCGATGGGATGGCTAAGTCCCACAATTATCACTGCGAAAATTATGGCTACTTCGGGTCGACTGGGATGATCTGCTACCAGACGATATCACATATGAATGGCCAACCTTTCGTGAAGAGTTATCTTAGCTACATACCATACGACTTCCTCGTTGGACTAGCACATCGCCGTTACAGTTAATTTGTAAACTTCATGGCTTTTCGGACACCTCTGAGAAGGCTTACTTTAACGTGATTTATGTGCGAGTAACATAACTGGACAACACGATTCACACCAATATTCTCATTTTAAAAACCAAAGTGTCTCCGTTGAAAGTCCTGTCTATACGCCTGCTTGAAATCTGTTTGGTTTGTTGGCAAAGCTTCTAAAAGCGATTAAAACCATCATGGGATATGAAAAATTAACAAATATTGCGTGGACTGATTCCACCACAGTATTGGCATGGTTGAAAGCTTTTATGGCAAATAGAGTTGCTCAGCTACAGGAGCATTTACCTGATACATATTGGAGAAATTTGTCAACCGACTTCAATCCAGCTGATATATCCAGTCGAGGTATTAGACCATCAGAAATGTTAGCTGCTTAAATATGGTGGAGAGGACCGGCCTGGCTATCTCAACATTCCAGCAGGTGGCCAGTACAAACTGTCTCTCAGGGAGCTGCCAGTCACCTTGAAGAAAGACAAATGATTCAAGCTAATGTGATATCTGCTGATTTCGTGTGGGATGTTCTGTTATACAAATATTCATCGTTGAAGAAATTATTGCGAGTAATAATAATAATAATAATTCTTTATTTGGTTAGGTACAAAGATGCACATGCTATCTTAGAATGTACAAAGTGCAGTGGTTAAATTAAATTTATCGTTACTACAATACAACTACGAACTAAGCAATGTAAAATAGAGAAAACACAAAAGATTTGATAATGGAAGTAATAAAAATAAAGTAAAGAAAATAATAGTAGAGACTATAGACTAAAAATAGCGTACAATGAGTTTAATGAGCCTACAGAAGTTTCTGTTGGAAGCCGTGCGCTGAATATTGCTTGCAAGCTGATTCCACCTCCGAGCACACTGAACGAAGAAAGAGCGCTCACCATATTGACTCCTGCATCGAGGAATCAAAAGGTTTACATGTCTGGTCGATTGCAGGAACTGCAGCCTCTCAAATAATTATACTAGTTGTTTAAGATAAATAAGCTTGTACAGAAATGTCAGGCTGCGAAAAGTGAAATGAGTCTCTAAATTGCAACCCAAAAGAAAGCTTGCATACAATGAGATGTGGCTACTTCTAGGCAATTTGTAAATATATCTAATCACATCATTGAATGCTACGAGTATTTTTCCCGGCAGACTGAGTCCAGAACTGGAAAGATTATGCTGGCAAATGTGAAATGTGGAATAACTAATGTTTTAACTAACCGCTGACGCAGACTAAGCGAGAGGATACGAGAGTTGAGCCAAAGTTGTCTCAAACAGCCTATATCTTCCCTAATGTCCTTTTAATGTGATTGCAACACGAGAACTTCGAATTAAGTTCAACACCCAAATTCACGACAGAATCCCTATAAGGAACTGTTACCCTGTTTAATAGAATGGGAGGAAGCATACCTGAGTCAATGCCATTTCTGTAAATTGCTAGGCAGTTTGATTTAGTTGGATTAAGTGCTAAACTCTTATGTAATGACCGCTCATGAATACTTTGGAGATCGTGATTAAGTCGGCATACATAGTCCTCCATTAATCCTATTGGTCTGCTGAGATAAATTTGCACGTCATCCGCATAGAGATGTACAGAGGCATCCAGCACTTCGTCGGGAAGATCATTAATATATAAATAGAACAGTAGAGGCCCCAGTATGGATTCCTGGGGTACGCCGCAGCTAAGGAACTCAGGCCTGGAATAGTTATTCTTGATTCGAACAATTTCACTACGTCCTTGCAAAAAGTTATTTATCAGCTTAATAGCAGACGAAGAGAATAAGAACTGACTTGATAGTTTTGTTATTAAATTTGAATGATTTATGGAGTCAAAAGCTTTGCTAAAGTCGAGCAGGACGAGTAATGTAAGACAGTCCTATCAAGGGACTCGTGTATATCAGAAGATACCTTCAATAATGCAGTCTCACAACTATGAGAAGCACGGAACCCTGATTGAAAAGTTGATAACATAGAATTACTCTTTATATAATTCATAATTTGCAAATAAATCAGCTTTTCAGGGATTTTACCTAGAAAGCAAAGCAGACTAATTGGACGAAAGTCTCCCATATGTAAGGCGGAAGACTTCTTTGGAATAAGAACAACAAGAGCCCGCTTCCAACGTGCAGCAAACTGTGAAGTTGTGAGACAGTGATTAAATATATGCGTAAGACCTCGTAATATTTCCGGAGCAATTAATTTAAGGAACCTAGGTGGCAACTCATCCGATCCAACAGCATTTGACTTAATTACATGTAATGTTGATAACACTTCAACCTCATCAACGCAGCAAATGGCAAAACCATCAACAGAGAAGTCTTCTATCATGGGACTGACGCTAGGTGCTTGGGATGAAGAAGCTGCGGTTAATGCAAAAAATTTATTGAGCTCATCTGGATCAATATTTTTCTCAGATAATTCCTGACCGAATACACCCAGGTTGCGAATATTCCTCCATAAAGTCTTAGAAGGAAGATTGGTATTTAATTTATCTTTGTAATAGGCTCGCCTTGCGGATCGAGTTAAAGTTCTAACTGTGTTGCGGACCTTTTTGTACCTGGAGAGCATCACAGCACAACGCGTCTGTCTGTATCGGCTAAAAAGAAAATCTCTTTCAGCCATAATATGACGAATCTCACTGGTTAACCCTTGACATTTGGAGGGCTTAAAACGAAAGCTTCAACTAGGACCATAATTGTTGTAAAGCCTAGTAAGTATTTGTAGGAAAGAGTCGACTTTCAGCTCGATAGAGTTGGATGAATAAATAGCATCCCAAGTTAATCCCCGGCACTCCGCACGAAGGCCAACATAATCAACATGCTTAAAATCACGATAAGTACTGACCGGTTCATTTGACAAAGGTTTCGATCTAAGCTTATAATTTAAAATAAAAAAGTCATGGTCGAATTCACTAGGAGGACTAATTTGACTATGAAATTGAACTTTGTCGAAGTCCACTGTGAGCATATAATCAAGCTGCAGTGGGTTTGATGTATTAAAGTAGGTTGGTTGATTATTGATTTTTTCAAGGTTTAAAGTCTGGAATAGATATTGTAAGTTATCAGAAAGAGTTCACATTCATATCGCCACCGAGAACGACATTGCGACTACGTAAAATGCATGGTGATATAGATTCTTTAAACTCTGTTGCTGCATCAATGTTGAAGCAATTAAGAGGACAGTAAGTACTAACAAGCGCACATTTCTCAAAACCCGTATCTATCTCGACGTAAAGGAATTCAATTTTATCACCGGGAGAAGAAGAGTTAATCACAGATGCTTTTAAGGAATTATGCACGTAGGCAGCAACTCCTCCTCCATTACGGCCGACACGATCATTCCGAAAAATGCTGTAATTGGGTAAAGACAAGCTTTGTGAAGAAATATTTTCATTCAGCCAAGTTTCGCAGACAAGTATAGCATGAACTTGTGACCCAGACAAAATGTCCTGCAATAGACCGACCTTGTTACGCAGACTTCTAGCATTGAGATAGGTCAGATTTAAACCATTATATCGAGAAGAAAAAACATTGACAAGCACCCTCACCACGTCCAGTGATAAAACGTTACCGATCATCCAAAATCATCCGCGCACAGAAACCAAGAGACCTGCTCGAAGCGAAAATTCCAGTCAACATAACGCATATTAGAGATAATAAGATGAACAGTGAAATACTTATAAAGAACTTTAAAATTAAATCTATAAGAAGTCTATCCACTGCGTAATATAAAATATATGTATAATACAAATCAGAATTAAGAAAATTTACAATAAAGAAATTCAATAATTAAATAAATTCAGGAAAATTCAGAAATACGAAAACAATTGCAAAAAAAATAAAATTGAGAGAAAAAAAACAAAGTTAAAGAACAGTCACATATTATTCCTCTACATTAATTACTTCGCCGATCATATCAAAGTGCTGGAACAATAACAGGTGGATCATCTGATTTAACACAAATATAAACAGTTCCACGTCGGGTAAAAGTAGCGTGAATGCGATTTTCCCTTTTAAGCTTCAAAGCACATCTCAAAATCTAACTATTATGCTGCGTTAAACTCTCGAAAATATTAATCCTGCTATCGGAGATAAATTATGAAATGAGTTCATTTAACTTAAAATGACCATGCCTCTAAAATCTCTGACTAAACTCTCTTTGTTCGCACGTAGAAGAGAACTTCACAATTACGGCTTGTTCTTTACATTACGTTTCCCTTGATGACGTGACTGTATTCGAAATGCGGTTGCGTACGGAGATGAAACGTGTTTAATTTTCTTACAAATATCTGAGAGTAGCTGATGGGGACTTTCGCCTGGGAAATGAGGTATACCAGTGATCAATGCATCAGAAAGTCTATTCTCACGGTGTACACAATCAAGCTCGATGCGAATCGTATTAATTTCAGCTTTAAGGTGTTCAAGATCGTTGTTAACTTTTGCAATTTCCTGCTGAGTAGATGACACTATGCTATCAATTTTTTGGGTAATTCGATCTTCAAATGCTTCAAACCTCTCCGATATGACATCGATCAGCTTGTTAACTAGAGTATTTTCAAGAAGTTCAAAGCGATCAACAGAACTAACTAAACTCGATCTGCTAGACTGAGGGCAGCCGCTACCGTCAACCTCACTCCGCTGGCTCTTCACTGCACCTCTCGTTGTAGCGGGAGAGTTTTGAGCTGGTACTTTAGAGACTTTTTTAGAAAGAATTAGCAATCTCGTTCTTTCCCATGGCGAATAATTACAAAAAACAAACAAACTGATAACACACTTCAGATGTTAACAAATTAATTAATTATTTACGTCGTATACAGATATGAAACTATATTGCTGGACATTTCGGATAGAATATGATATTTCGGATAGAATTCGCTTAAAATAGCAATAAAATCAGAGCTTACAAAAACACGTCTACTCCAGAGATGTCATGACTGTGAACTGTGAATTGTACCGTGTCGCTGTTGGGTGCTTACAAATATGGGACCTATTGGTACCGTGAAGTTATCGAGATATTCGTGATTGGGGGCTTTTTTGGAATACACTTGTACTATAGTATTTTAATACAGTATATTTGTGTCTTTATAGTTTTTCTGTTCTAGTTGTTCACATTAAACTTCACTTATGATAATTTCAGTATACACTATGTTCTATATATATGATATGGTTTTCTTATGGAACTAATTCCGATACGATATATATTGTTCAAGTTCTTAATTCTGAGCTGATGAAAGTTAAACTAAACTACACTTCCTATAAATATTTTAATTAAACCTCAACTTTATAAATGTTTTCTGAAAACCTCTCGCGTACACCTCAAGAACACGATACAAATTATTCGCTGGGCTTGGTGTATATGGAGGGGCTCCTAATGATTTCTGATGTTATGTAGGTGGGGGATTATATGCTAGGTACTCTATGTGTGTTTCAATATTTGCATTCTCTCCGCTTACCTAGATCATTTTGTGAGATTGTAATATCAGTTGGTCTGTTTTTAGGATGGTTTAGGTAGAAGTTCTAATTTGATGGGTTTTGTAGGGGACTAATTTTCTTGTTATATTTCCTAATTATATTTCATATTGCATCATGATCTTTCACGTCTCTGATGTTTTAAGTAGATCTTATTATTAGGTGGTTTCTTTGTTATGATACTTTTCTCACTTTGTTATGATACTTTTCTCACTTTTCGTTAACGAGAATTTGGGTTCTATTTTCTTTTTTTTGCGTCAAAGACTGAAAACCTTTCTAACCCTCCATTTTCGTTCACAAATTTCGGATAAAAGTTTCGTTATATAAGTTTCTTATGGAGACTTGTTAACGTCCGTTCAAATTGGTTTTCTTTATAACTCCTTTCGGAAAGCTTATGAACCGCAACGAATACTGGTTTTTATCCATAAAAAGTCATAATGTAAGCATGACTCTGCTGTCAAGATTATTATTTTTAATATTTTTTTGTTACATATATACATGATTATTTATCTTTAGTGAGGGCTGGATCGAGTTTTATAATTCTACACATTTCCGAATTAAAAACGGTCCCTGTGTTAATTGGAGACTGCAATGGTTAATGTTGTAGCTACAATCACTCGTGCTTCCCAGCACGTCCGGGCAGAAGCCATTGAGGTGGATGTTTTTTCCTATCACGAAACAAACAAAAATCTCGACTCTAGTCAAAACTTATTCCTTTATTTATTTCCTTATTTTTTTTTTTTTCAATACTCCTGTTTTGTTCTTTTATTCATTTTGTTTTTCAAAAATGAAAAAACTACTTGTTCTCTAATTCTCCTTTAAATAATTATTTCTTTTGTTAATTAATTCATTCCTTTTTCACTGGCACACAATAGATATTTCACAACCACGGGTTGCTTTCTTGTACCCTTGCAAAATAAATATTTTATAATCAATAGTTGCCACATTTTTTGGGAATTTATTTTAGCTCACTTTTCCTTTGTCTCGCAGAAACAAAAATACTTTAATTCGACCGATTAAATTAATTCTTTATTTCGGATATCCAACCGTGTCGGCTTCAAAAAACGAACTCCCTGGCAAATTGCACCCAGGTGCTCACGATTACTTCAAACACTTTTTTCTTTTGTTTTATTACCTTCTCAAGACGTTGAAAAATCGTACGTGATAAAATGCAAAAATGTTTTTGATGCACTGCATATGCATCAATGAAAAACTGTAATCTGATATGCACTTGTGCCTTGAAATAATAATTTTAAGAGGGCGAGAAAAATTGTAATAATTGTATGTATGAATGTACATGAAATAAACAATATTTTTTTTTCTTTCTCAATTATATAAGCAAGAAAAGTTTTATGTAAAATAAAAAATATAAAACTCAGATTAAATCTTGAAAGATTGGGCACTCATAACTAAGATCACAATAGTCTAACTGCAGATCATGCCCAAACTTTTAGATTAAATCTGGTTTTCGCATTTCTTATTTTGCAATAAACTTTTCTTGTTTATATCACTGAAAAAGAAAAAAAAATTTACTTTTAGTGCGTTTTATTTACAAAAGTTAGTTATTTTAAAAGCTTTTTTAATATATTTTATTTTCTACTGTTTAGTCATACTCTCGAAACTGGACTCTCGAAACTCAACTTTCGAAGCTCGACTCTCGAAAATCAAAAATCGACATATATCACACACCGCCCAAATTGGACAGCCCGAAGGGTAGTAGTTACCACTCCCACCCCAAAACCACCAATACGTACGATAATTGTACCCCAACGTAAGACTCCAGATACACTCATTCTAAAACAAAAAACCCCATGTTAATCCATCCACGTTTACTACGCTAAATATCTTCCGTCACGAATGACACTCTCAAAGCGTGGTAGCTACCACCCCCACCCCAAAACCCCCGGCACGTAAGGGGGTAAGTAGTAAGGGTACCACCTCCCTATACTTTTACATTACGTCCGATAGAGACAACTGCTACGAGGATCCCACTCGCTGGGGTTCTGCAAGACGGTTCCCACCGCCGATAAGAAGTTCTTGAGGAGGGAGTAGGATAGACACGTCCCTGTCGCAAGCATTGGGAGGTAAAAATAAAAAAGCTGAGTTGCCACCGAGTTGTGTTGTTGCAGGATGTTGGTTGGAAGGAGAGAGCTGGTGCTGTCTGTGGTAAGACGGTAGATGGATCCCTGTCGCAAGCATTGGGAGGTAAAAATAAAAAAAGCTGACTTGATACCGAGTTGTGTTGTTGCAGGATGTTGGTTGAAAGGAGAGAGCTGGTGCTGTCTGTGGTAAGGATGGTAGATGGGTCCCTGTCGCACGCATTGGGGGCAAAAATAAAAAAAGCTGACTTGATACCGTGTTGTCTTGATGCCGGCTATTGGTTGAAAGGAGAGAGCTGGCGCTGTCTGTGGCAAGGACGGGAGATGGGTACTGTTTTGGAAAGGTCCAGTTGCTAGGATGGCTGAGCCTAGTGGGTGCAAGCATGTGTACTATAGGCGGCTTACGTACAAGCATAGTAAAATTTAAAAAATTGCACTACCAGGCAAGCAGATAACTAAAGCACAAAATCTTGCACCCATATGTAGCAAGTATGCATGGTTTAAACCTGTATCGCTGTCTTCATATCTTCAGCGGTTATCGCGCCTCTTTTTATTATTCCGTTCATTTTTTCTTCCACTCCAAACAAGCTTTGATCAGTTAGTCACACTTCTTCAACGTCATTTTTCCATACGAGTTTTAAAACTTGAACTTGACCGCGATGCGGTCACGAGTTGTTGTTTCTTTATGCATAGAATTTTAAGTCTACCTGAATTGAAACTGCGAGACATGTGGGTGACTTTATTTCCGGAATATTTTTATATGTAAAGGAAAAAAGATTAAGGAAAGATCGCAAAGAGCAAGTTCTGATGCTGCTTATGCAAGGGTTCTTGATTCTTGTGGCGTTCAATACTGCCGGCGTATGATAAAGCGCTGCTAAACAGGAATAGATCGGCGGCAGTCAGTGCACTTGATGTTGTGAATGACACGAATGTGGGTGAAGGTGAGCTAAAAGAAACGGGTTGCTTGAGTAAAATAAAAAACCAATTCGGCTGAGATGCCTTTATTGAAGGTCTCGCTTTAATTTGTAATGCTTGCTTTCTGATTAAAGAAGTTCATTCTTGCCCAGTTATCACAGTTGATTCCATATATTCGTCGTCACTAACATAAACAGAAAAACAAAACCTGTTGTGAATGAATAACTGCAGCAGGGTTACTGACAATGTTATTAATAAAACTAAAAGAAGTTTACGACTTCTTTAATAAAGATTTTTGCAAATCGTTTGTTTGTTAAGCATTATAAGTGGTATGAAAACAAAACCGAATTTTGTTATGTAAAACAGGTTGTGTATAAAAACGGTATGTGCAAGGGATCTTTCAAGAAAATAAAAGCAAATCTTTGTTACTAATAGTATTTATCTGAATTGTACATAGTTTAGTACATAGTTTGTTTCAAAAGCTCTTCGTTAACGTAGACAAGCATAGGTTAGTGTCCCCGGCCCCCTCAGCCGTTTCCCCTAGGCTTTGCTTATGACTCATCTTTAAAGGTTGATAACACTGCACAATATGCAAAAGCTATCATTAAAAAGAAAACAAACGTTATTCACTCTCGCTGCTTCAGACTTCGCTGGCAACGTAAACCTGATTTAGCACAAAACAAAAATAACAGAACAGCACGTCACAACTTTCTGCGAATACGTGTGCAATTACGCATTCACCTATTATGTGCTCCTGTTGCTTAGCTGCTACTGTTGCTTCGCATAATTTTTATATGAAATTCTGGATATTTGCATAATATCACTGATCTTGTCCAAATCACATTATCATATTTTCTTAACAAAATGACATCAATTTCCAAAATAGGAAGGTAGCGTAAACAAAAATGCATGACCTGCCATAATAACGAAAAAAAAGTGGGTCAGATTGCCATTATGTAAACAAGGGCTCCTGCCGGTAAAAACAGGTTGACGATTTGTTGAACATGAACTGAAAAAACATGAAATGTATGCCATTTTAATTTGAAATATTTTATTTTTGGATCATCTCTTGCACATTACAAATAAAAAGGTCAACATTAATTGAAAAAAATTTAAATAAATAATGCATACCAATTGCTCGCGTTTCAAAACGATTATCTTGAGATTAAAAGTCGGTTATCAAGATTTAATTCGCTTTAAGAAACGTTTTGTAGATTAAAAATAAAAACTCAGCTGTGATGAGGCCGCTTCTCTGTAAAAGCATGAAATAATCTGGAATAAGAGATGATTTGATTTTGTTTAAAACAGCATTTGCAAATTCTGTATGCATATATACATATGTGGAGAACTAAAAAGAATCAACCTACTAACTTTATATAAATTTTATTTAAATCATTGCTTCTATGATTTACATTTAAAGTGATATCACCTACTTATGATAATTCTGGTTATATATCTAAAAACTGCCTACGGCGAAGCTCCATATAAACACGTGCCCAAGTTAATAAGCCTACGATTTAAAAAGATTATCTCGGGGTTAAACGCCATCAATCTGGTTTTTAAATGAACTCTACTGCATTAATTATTTGTAATCGAAATTCATTGCATCAAAAATTAGATTTGCAATGCAATGTAATCTAGAATAATTTAAGTGTACATAAGAAGTTCGACTTGATATAAAAAAATCTTCAGCTCATTTTGATTTCATTTCGTTTAGGTTTATGTTAACTGGGTTTGCTTCTGTCTCAAGGAACTTTTTTTTGTGACAAACTTTTCCAGTTTTTCAAAAATTTTACGATTACTTCATTTTACTTTCATTTCAATTAGTTTAATTTATTGTTTTCCTCTAGAGATGAGACTTATCTAAATTAATTTATAATGAGACACATATGGGTGGGTGATTTTATTTCCTCAATATTTTTATGATAAATATTATATGTCTACTGGCTTTGCTTCTGCTTCATATCATTGTTTATTTTTTAATGAATATTTGTCGCAAGAGAACTTTTTTGTTAAAACCATTTCCAGGTTTTTCAAAAATTTTACGATTATTTCATTTTGATTCCATTTCGTTTAGGTTTTTGTCAACTGGGTTTGTTTCTGTTTCATGTCATTGTATATTTTTTAATGAATATCTGTCTCAAGGAACTTTTTTTGTGACAAACTTTTCCAGTTTTTCAAAATTTTTACGATTACTTCATTTTACTTTCATTTCGTTTAGTTTAATTTGTTGTTTTCCTCTAGAGATAAGACTTATCTAAATTAATTGATAATGAGAAACATATGGGTGATTTTATTTCCTCAAAATTTTTATGATAAATATAATATGTCTACTGGGTTTGCTTCTGCTTCATATCATTGTTTATTTTTTAATGAATATTTGTCGCAAGAGAACGTTTTTGTTAGAACCATTTCCAGGTTTTTCAAAAATTTTACGATTATTTCATTTTGATTTCATTTCGTTTATATTAATTTGTTGTTTTCCTCTAGAGATAATACTTATCTACCTGAATTGTGAATGAGAAACAGGTGGATGCCTTTATGTTAAGAATATTTTTTTCATTGCTTACTAACTACTTTTCTTAACGTAGAAGCATTATGCGGATTTCGAAATATTTCGCAATATGAGTTCAAATGACATCATCTGCGAGTTAGGTAGCACACATATATTTACATTTGTAGAAAGTAGGCAACGTTCTACCCAAGATACAAATTTTGAGATATATCAAGGTAGCAAGATTATTAGAATTTTCCTTAAGTTAACAAAATTTCCAAAGCATTTTTAAATCTTTCTCTACCAAAAATTAAGGAAATATATAAATATAATTCGAGATTGATGAAAGAATGAAAGAAAAATTTCATTCATTAAATTCCTAACGATTTGCTACCCAATTATAAAAATTCTCAACACCGATATATTTCTTTTAAGCGCTTTATTCAGAATTTTTCTTGTTCGAGGGGTATCCCATTCACAACAAGAACGGAATTGTTGTACATAAAATTTTTAATTTCCAAAATTTCTGTGCGTTAGATTAAAATTCTAGTTCCTTACAATTAATATTTAAAATATTAATGCGCGTGGGTGTGGGTAATTAATATAAAAATTATAAGCATGCTAATATAACAATATTCACAACATAACAGCTACCTACCAATTGAATATCAAATAAAAACTGGGTGTTAAACAAATAAATGCAAAATTTGATGAAGTAAAACCTGGAAAAAAATTAAATATAAATGCCTTAAAAAATTATATATTGTTTTTTTTTTTTTGTGAATCAGTTAGTAGAAACTCTTATGTTTTCAGTATTTCCAAGAAAAAATTTGAATATTTCCCAAAAAGCAGTTTACAATATTGAAATTCCTTATTTCAGAAAAATCGTGAAATAACTAAGCCGTTTTCCAAATATTATATGTATTTGTAAAAACTTATGACTGCTTGTTGGTAAAATTTTTAAAATATCTGTCCGTATATCTCATTATATGTTAATTTTGCTTTGTTTTTAAATTACCCATCAATTCTTAAACAAACTTGCAACAGCTTTTAAATATTTTGCAAAAACTCAGATTTGTAGAATTTTTATGTTAGCGTTGCAAAAATAATTTTTACTTATCTTTTTTCCAATGATTACAAAGTTGTTATAAGTAGGTATTATGCATAAAATATATTTTTTTAACAATTAAGACAAACATTGATTTATGTAATTGATCACATTTAGTCCAGATCCATAATACTGAAATACCTCCAGGGTAGCCTTTCTACTGAGTTAGGCTTCACAAACCGCTTGTTATCAAAGGGGTTAGGTGTTATTTTTCTCTGATCAGTGCTGAAGAGTACATGATGATAAGATTTAATTCCATTCTGCTCATGTGTCATTTCCATACTCTCAAACAAACACTTTAAACGTCAACTTTTGAAGATGAGAGTTTTTTTACAACGTTTGGAACACGAATGTTGCTCTTGGCATCGGCTTTGACCTTAGACCAAATATTCTCAATGCGATTTAGCATTGGAGAATAGGTTTCTAGCCCCGCCACAATTTGATATTAACGAAAAAATTTATTTGTACTTTTCAGAGAGAGAAAAACATTTCTATGTTGTTAAATCTCCAGCTGGGTTTTTCAACAAGGAATATTTCTGTTTACTGTGATTGTTTATACGACAATAAATTTTATCATAAATGTGAAATGCTTTGCCAGTACTGTTACAAATCACCGCCCTGCACTTTGGTACCAAGTGTGAAAGCTTGCGGTACGTGCAAAGCATTTCACATTTATGATAAAATTTATTGCCGTATAAACAATCACAGTAAACACAGAAATATTTCTTGTTGAAAAACCCAGCTGGAGATTTAATAACATAGAAATGTTTTTCTCTCTCTGAAAAGTACAAATAATTTTTTTCGTTAATATCAAATTGTGGCGGGGCTAGAACCCTATTCTCCAATGCTAAATCGCATTGAGAATATTTGGTCTAAGGTCAAAGCCGATGCCAAAAGCAACATTCGTGTTCCAAACGTTGTAAAAAAACTCTCATCTTCAAAAGTTGACGTTTAAAATGTTTGTTTGAGAATATGGAAATGACACACGAGCAGAATGGAATTAAATCTTATCATCATGTACTCTTCAGCACTGATCAGAGAAAAATAACACCTAACCCCTTTGATAACAAGCGGTTTGTGAACCGTAACTCAGTAGAAAGGCTACCCTGGAGGTATTTCAGTATTATGGATCTGGACTAAATGTGATCAATTACATAAATCAATGTTTGTCTTAATTGTTAAAAAAATATATTTTATGCATAATACCTACTTATAACAACTTTGTAATCATTGGAAAAAAGATAAGTAAAAATTATTTTTGCAACGCTAACATAAAAATTCTACAAATCTGAGTTTTTGCAAAATATTTAAAAGCTGTTGCAAGTTTGTTTAAGAATTGATGGGTAATTTAAAAACAAAGCAAAATTAACATATAATGAGATATACGGACAGATATTTTAAAAATTTTACCAACAAGCAGTCATAAGTTTTTACAAATACATATAATATTTGGAAAACGGCTTAGTTATTTCACGATTTTTCTGAAATAAGGAATTTCAATATTGTAAACTGCTTTTTGGGAAATATTCAAATTTTTTCTTGGAAATACTGAAAACATAAGAGTTTCTACTAACTGATTCACAAAAAAAAAAAACAATATATAATTTTTTAAGGCATTTATATTTAATTTTTTTCCAGGTTTTACTTCATCAAATTTTGCATTTATTTGTTTAACACCCAGTTTTTATTTGATATTCAATTGGTAGGTAGCTGTTATGTTGTGAATATTGTTATATTAGCATGCTTATAATTTTTATATTAATTACCCACACCCACGCGCATTAATATTTTAAATATTAATTGTAAGGAACTAGAATTTTAATCTAACGCACAGAAATTTTGGAAATTAAAAATTTTATGTACAACAATTCCGTTCTTGTTGTGAATGGGATACCCCTCGAACAAGAAAAATTCTGAATAAAGCGCTTAAAAGAAATATATCGGTGTTGAGAATTTTTATAATTGGGTAGCAAATCGTTAGGAATTTAATGAATGAAATTTTTCTTTCATTCTTTCATCAATCTCGAATTATATTTATATATTTCCTTAATTTTTGGTAGAGAAAGATTTAAAAATGCTTTGGAAATTTTGTTAACTTAAGGAAAATTCTAATAATCTTGCTACCTTGATATATCTCAAAATTTGTATCTTGGGTAGAACGTTGCCTACTTTCTACAAATGTAAATATATGTGTGCTACCTAACTCGCAGATGATGTCATTTGAACTCATATTGCGAAATATTTCGAAATCCGCATAATGCTTCTACGTTAAGAAAAGTAGTTAGTAAGCAATGAAAAAAATATTCTTAACATAAAGGCATCCACCTGTTTCTCATTCACAATTCAGGTAGATAAGTATTATCTCTAGAGGAAAACAACAAATTAATATAAACGAAATGAAATCAAAATGAAATAATCGTAAAATTTTTGAAAAACCTGGAAATGGTTCTAACAAAAACGTTCTCTTGCGACAAATATTCATTAAAAAATAAACAATGATATGAAGCAGAAGCAAACCCAGTAGACATATTATATTTATCATAAAAATTTTGAGGAAATAAAATCACCCATATGTTTCTCATTATCAATTAATTTAGATAAGTCTTATCTCTAGAGGAAAACAACAAATTAAACTAAACGAAATGAAAGTAAAATGAAGTAATCGTAAAAATTTTGAAAAACTGGAAAAGTTTGTCACAAAAAAAGTTCCTTGAGACAGATATTCATTAAAAAATATACAATGACATGAAACAGAAACAAACCCAGTTGACAAAAACCTAAACGAAATGGAATCAAAATGAAATAATCGTAAAATTTTTGAAAAACCTGGAAAGGGTTTTAACAAAAAAGTTCTCTTGCGACAAATATTCATTAAAAAATAAACAATGATATGAAGCAGAAGCAAAGCCAGTAGATATATTATATTTATCATAAAAATATTGAGGAAATAAAATCACCCACCCATATGTTTCTCATTAGCAATTAATTTAGATAAGTCTTATCTCTAGAGGAAAACAACAAATTAAACTAATCGAAATTAAACTAAAATGAAGTAATCGTAAAAATTTTGAAAAACTGGAACAGTTTGTCACAATAAAAAGTTCCTTGAGACAGAAGCAAACCCAGTTGACATAAACCTAAACGAAATGAAATGAAAATGAGCTGAAGATTTTTTTATATCAAGTCGAACTTCTTATGTACACTTAAATTATTCTAGATTGCATTGCATTGCAAATCTAATTTTTGACGCGATGAATTTCGATTACAAATAATTAATGCAGTAGAGTTCATTTAAAAACCAGATTGATGGCGTTTAACCCCGAGATAACCTTTTTAAATCGTAGGCTTATTAACTTGGGCACGAGTTTATATGGAGCTTCGCCGTAGGCAGTTTTTAGATATAAAACCAGAATTGTCATAAGTAGGTGATATCACTTTAAATGTAAATCATAGAAGCAATGATTTAAATAAAATTTATATAAAGTTAATAGGTTGATTCTTTTTAGTTCTCCACATATGTATATATGCATACAGAATTTGCAAATACTGTTTTAAACAAAATCAAATCATCTCTTATTCCAGATTATCTCATGCTTGTACAGAGAAGCGGCCTCATCACAGCTGAGTTTTTATTTTTAATCTACAAAACGTTTCCTAAAGCGAATTAAATCTTGATAACCAACTTTTAATCTCAAGATAATCGTTTTGAAACGCGAGCAGTAGGTATGCATTATTTATTTAAATTTTTTTTTTCAATTAATGTTGACCTTTTTATTTGTAATGTGCAAGAGATGATCCAAAAATAAAATATTTCAAATTAAAATGGCATACATTTCATGTTTTTTCAGTTCATGTTCAACAAATCGTCAACCTGTTTTTACCGGCAGGAGCCCTTGTTTACATACTGGCAATCTGACCCACTTCTTTTTCGTTATTGTGGCAGGTCATGCTTTTTTGTTTACGCTACCTTCCTACTTTGGAAATTGATGCCATTTTGTTAAGAAAATATGATAATGTGATTTGGACAAGATCAATGATATTATGCAAATATCCAGAATTTCATATAAAAATTATGCGAAGCAACAGTAGCAGCTAAGCAACAGGAGCACATAATAGGTGAATACGTAATTGCACACATATTCGCAGAAAGATGTGACGTGCTGTTCTGTTATTTTTGTTTTGTGCTAAATCAGGTTTACGTTGCCAGCGAAGTCTGAAGCAGCGAGAGTGAATAACGTTTGTTTTCTTTTTAATGATAGCTTTTGCATATTGTGCAGTGTTATCAACCTTTAAAGACGAGTCATAAGCAAAGCCTAGGGGAAAGGGCTGAGGGGGCCGGGGACACTAACCTATGCTTGTCTACGTTAACGAAGAGCTTTTGAAACAAACTATGTACTAAACTATGTACAATGCAGATAAATACTATTAATAACAAAGATTTGCTTTTATTTTCTTGAAAGATCCCTTGCACATACCGTTTCTATACACAACCTGTTTTACATAACAAAATTCGGTTTTGTTTTCATACCACTAATAATGCTTAGCAAACAAACGATTTGCAAAAATCTTTATTAAAGAAGTCGTAAACTTCTTTTAGTTTTATTAATAACATTGTCAGTAACCCTGCTGCAGTTATTCATTCACAACAGGTTTTCTTTTTCTGTTTATGTTAGTGACGACGAATATATGGAACTTCTTTAATCAGAAAGCAAGAATTACAAATTAAAGCGAGACCTTCAATAAAGGCATCTCAGCCGAATTGGTTTTTTATTTTACTCAAGCAACCCGTTTCTTTTAGCTCACCTTCACCCACATTCGTGTCGTTCACAACATCAAGTTCACTGACTGCCGCCGATCTATTCCTGTTTTGCAGCGCTTTATCATACACCGGCAGTATTGAACGCCACAAGAACCAAGAACCCTTGCATACGCAGCATCAGAGCTTGCTCTTTGCGATCTTTCCTTAATCTTTTTTCCTTTACATCAAAAAATATTCCGGAAATAAAGTCACCCACATGTCTCGCAGTTTCAATTCAGGTAGACTTAAAATTCTATGCATAAAGAAACAACAACTCGTGACCGCATCGCGGTCAAGTTCAAGTTTTAAAAATGACGTTGAAGAAGTGTGACTAACTGATCAAAGCTTGTTTGGAGTGGAAGAAAAAATGAACGGAATATAAAAAAGAGGCGCGATAACCGCTGAAGATATGAAGACAGCGATACAAGTTTAAACCATGCATGCTTGCTACCTATGGGTGCAAGATTTTGTGCTTCAGTTATCTGCTTGCCTGGTAGTGCAATTTTATAAAACTTTACTATGCTTGTACGTAAGCCGCCTATAGTACACCTGCTTGCACCCACTAGGCTCAGCCATCCTAGCAACTGGACCTTTCCAAAACAGTACCTATCTCCCGTCCTTGCCACAGACAGCACCAGCTCTCTCCTTTCAACCAATAGCCGGCATCAAGACAGCACGGTATCAAGTCAGCTCTTTTATTTTTGCCCCCAATGCGTGCGACAGGGTCCCATCTACCGTCCTTACCACAGACAGCACCAGCTCTCTCCTTTCAACCAACATCCTGCAACAACACAACTCGGTATTAAGTCAGCTTTTTTATTTTTACCTCCCAATGCTTGCGACAGGGACGTGTCTATCCTACTCCCTCCTCAAGAACTTCTTATCGGCGGTGTGAACCGTCTTGCAGAAAACCAGCGAGTGGGATCCTCGTAGCAGTTGTCTCTATCGGACGTAATGTAAAAGTATAGGGAGGTGGTACCCTTACTACTGGGGTAACTGTGAAAGCTGCTCAGTCAACCCATTCTAAATCAAAAAAACCCATGTGAATTCATCCACGTTTACTAGCGTAAAACTCTTTCTTTCGTCACGAACGGCACTCTCAGGCGCTCAGGTATTCAGGCGCTCAGACTCAAAGTCAGGGGTCAGTAAGTTGATAGAAAGTTATCAAAAACTGTAATCTGATATACACTTGTACGCCCGTCTTGAAATATTAATTTTAAAGGGGCGAGAGTAATTGTGATAATTATATGTATGTATGTATATACAATTAGATTTAAAAAATTAAGTGATGTACGTATCTACAATGTATATATGAGAAAGAAACAAGTAAAAAAGCTAGAATTGGTCTAAGACCAATTCTTATGATTCCCTAGATGAATCCCCGTATTAAATTTCGTATGGTCACCGATAGATTGAAGTTGGATTTTTGAAGTTGTTTTTCGCATATACTTCTAGAACGGTTTGTCGCACAGAAAAAATGATTATAACCAATTTTATAGGATTTCGTATTCTGCAGAAGTTTTTAGTAGAATAAAAATGTCTTGGACTGATCATTTTCAAAGTATACGTAAAAAACCTAAATTTTTATATAGCAACACCAAGAAGGAGTTGCCCGATTTAGTCCATTTTTGACATTTCATTTGGTAATGTAGCAAAAACAACATGTACGAAATTTCAGCTCTCTATATCGACGCGTTCTCAGGCAGTGTCCAAATATGCTATAGACGAAAACGACATTTTTATATGGCAACCCCACGAAGGAGTTGCCCGATTTGTCTCATTTTCGAACTTAATTTTACTTTTTTTTTAAAGTCCGTGTACAAAATTTCAGCTCTCTAAGTATACGCATTCTCGAGTTATCGTGCGCTCAGACGGACGGACGGACATGCAAAAATCTAAATAACTTTTAATATTATGAGTGGGTGTTCAATCCATTTTGCTCTACCATCTTTATTTCGAGGTGTTACAAACGGAATGACAAACTTAGTATACCCCTATAGATTTCATTGTATGTAGGCAAGTGTGCATATAGTGAGAATGGAATGTGTGTCTGATAGTAAAATGCAATTTTTCCTTAATTGTATTTTATTATAATGGGAATGAGTTTTTAAGCGGAATGAAATTGAATTATAATATTTTTGATTTTCACGGTCATTCCTGTGGTATGTCAATATACTGCATAGGGCAAAGAAAGTTTTATTCATTCGAGAAAAAAAACTTTCTTTCTAATTAATGAAGATAACATTTGAATGCTAAAGAGAAAGTGGTATTTATTTAGTCAACTTTAAATGATTAGACAATTATACTTCCAGACAAAACTAATTAACATATTATAATAAAGAGTGTTTGTATATCATTAATTACATTTAAAAGATATTCTTATTTAATATCGAGTGCCTTACTATACTAAGACTATTGTTACACGCTTTTTTTCTGTTTTGGCAGCTTAGTGGAGATGGCGTAGGTTCAACGTGGAGATCTAAGTTGGGCGCCACGTGATTTTTTTCTGAATATGATCATGCTAAGGAGCACTATTTCCTCGAACAAAATTAGGTATTCTGATTACTACTATTCCTGTATGGAACCACGAGGGGCGACACCCCGGAAAATCAATCAGACTTTATTTAACTCAATAATTTTAAATATGTTTATATTCAAAAACTTCAAAATTCAATTTCAAATAATAATAATAATAATTTAAGACAAAACAAGGTACTTAAATTTAAACCGTGAGGCCTCCGCTCCTTTGGAAAATCGGTTCGACGACCGCGATTTAATCTTGTTCTCCGTTACTCCATTTCCTTTTTCAACTACGGATACTTCCAAATCCCCTTCATTATTTCTTCTCCTGATTCCACGAGACCAATTTTTTTCTCGTCCTGCTCAATTCAGCCTTTCTGTTCGTCAACCAGATCAGAATTATTTTTCATCCAATTCCTCCCTTTGTTCTTTACTTGTGCGGACCTTTCTTGAATCGACCAGCGTTCTTATCTATCACTTGCCGGGTAGAGAGCGAAGCACTGACGTCTTCTTTTAACTTTCCTCCCCATTCGGCAAGATTCGACCAAAAAAGGGTCACTGAACTATAATTCATCGCATTCATCGATTTAGTATTTTCGTGTGGCGTTCCGAATTGTACACACAAGACATTTAGAAGGTTGGCGCTTATTTTAAAACTTTTCTCTTTAAACAGGCTTTTATTTATCTATTATTCTTTAGTGGAGACTTGGAAAGTAGTATCGCGCTTATCTGGTTGGTGATTAAAAATATAAAAGAACTCTATTTTCAAAGTAAGCGAGGTGCCACGAGAGGAAAGCAAAGCTATTTTTGTACTACTGATAACTAATTTCGCGATTCCATTTACAACTTCTAGTACACTAAATATTGAAATAATCAAAACTGCATTCCAGTTAATTTTTATGTAACGTTTAAATCCTCTAAGAGGGCAATGATTACTGCTAAACGCCTAACAAAATTTAAGAGATTCGTATTAAAAACACGTATAAGCTGTCTCCCTCTCGCTTGCTTGAACTTTATTTTTCCTGGACCGTCACATAAGTTCCCATAGTTGGGAAGAATTTCTTTACAGCAGCATCTCCTTTCCTTTTGAGGTTCCTGAAATAAAATAGATCTTTTTGCAGCATTACTTCAATTTACTACAACAAGACAGCACGACACACATATAAATAGAACGGATACGGATAGCCGGTACCTATTGAAGCTAGTCCCGAATGCAACATAAAATTACCTCCCCTTCCTCCCGGAGATTTTGTAGAAATGTCCCACAATCGAGACAAATTCCTATTCGAAATAGAAGTTACTTTAATGGCGACAAGCCGAGGGGTAAGCGAAACTTAACTGGGACCTGAATCTACTCCGGTATGGGCCAGATGGGGCTTAGTATTTCTTCGGAACTACAGTACTATTTCGGAATTTTGTAAAATGATAACGGAATCATAATTGTTCCGAGTACGGAAATATTTAGTGTATCCTGCTATAATCGATGAAGCTAACAGCTGATAAAATATATGATTTTGGGACGGCTTCCTTCTGGGGTTCAAGATTAAGATATTGAGAAAAATTTTACATCACATTAGCAAATTCAAATCACAGAAAAGGTAGAATAGGGCATGTTCAATCCGGCATATGTTATCATTTAGACACGGAGGCACGTGAACAATTATTGAATGAAGTTCTAACTCCAGAAATATTGAGATCGAGACTAATTGGGATAATATTAAATTTAAAGTTACTACGCATAAATGATGTTAGATTTTTTTTCGTTTGTGTTCCTCCTCCCAGTATAGTTAAAAACAACATGCAATCACTTAAAAGATAAAATGCTATCGACGAACAAGAGTTTACCACTGGACTCCGTACTACTGTAAGATTCCAACACTGTGGACCAACCAACAGCAATTAATCCCGCTTTCCGTTGCATAGGGAGAAAAAGAACGCAAGAATGGAATATGGAATGTACTTTGAGTTACCAGACGATACCATATATTTGAAAAATCGACAAGGTACCAAGATTTTAACAACCAATCAAGAGAGTCCCAACCGCAGCGAACTTAAGCGGATAGCTGGTTCTTTGTAGTTACTCAGTTAGGCTGAGTGGATACCTTATTAGTGCGACCTATTAAAGGATTACGACACGCTACTAGTATTGTCTGCAAAATACACTTTTATATCCTTTGCACTTTTGCCATTACCGTTTTCCAACGGATAAGTCCAGGGAGATACTACTTTAACTATGCTAAATGGTCCTAAATAGTTTTTTCTCCAAACTTTGTCGTTCACTAAGAACTTCTGATCCCTTCTACGGAGATTGTATGAATGCTTAGAAGATTCCGCTGCTTTCATTAATCGCATCCTTACGTCCCGTATCACTGCTTCTAAGGCCATAGATTTCGATTTAGGGTCATAAACTTCATACGAGTCGTATCTTTTGTGAGACCTGCCATTTGTTATCATTTCGCGAGCAAAGTTGATAAAATATGGTGTAAGCTTTGTACCTTCTTGTGTTGATTTCAGAATAGCACATGCAATCTTTGCCAAATGTTGATCCCACTCCCTGTAGCTTTGGGATACATATGCTCGGAGCATCGATTTGATAATCTGGTTAACTCTCTCGGCCGGATTTGCCTGGGGGTCATATAAAGCTGTGTGTCTAATTTCTATCCCGTAACTATTACAAAGTCTTGAAAATTCTCGACTTCTAAATTTTTCACTATTGTCACTTATCAATATTCTAGGAACGCCAAAAAGTAGAAGCACTTGGTCTTCTAAAGCTTGAATAATAGAGTTGGTAGAAACGGATCGTAAGGGGAACAACATTGCGAATTTACTCAATTGATCCATGATTGTTAGAATGAATGCAAATCCGCGCTTTGAGCGTGGAAGGGGGCTTACAAGATCTATGCATAAGCATTCCCAAGGTTGTCCTGATATGCTACGCGGGGCCATAAGTCCTATTGGTTTCCTTCGCTCAGGTTTGATGGCTTGGCACGTCAAGCAGTTTCCGACATTAGTGGAAACATCTGACCTCATTTTGGGGCAATAATAAGCTTGCAAGAGGCGATCATGTGTCTTCTTCACACCACAGTGCCCGGACGTTGGGACGTCGTGAGCCTTGAATACAAACTGTGTAAAAGGTGTTCTTTGCCTTTACGATGTACTATCTCGAAATCGTACTGCTGGAGTTTCATGGCCCATCTTGCCAGCCTACCTGTGGGGTCTTTTAAGTTGTGAAGCAATACAAGGGAAGCGAGGTCAGTTACTACTGTAAACCTCCTGCCTTCGTCGTAGGGTCTTAGTTTGTCGACGGCCCACAATTCTGCCAAACATTCTCGCTCCGTTGTCGAGTAATTCCTCTCGCATTTATTCAGCGAACGGCTCAAAGAGGCAATTACCCTTTCCTTCTCATCTACAGTTTGAGTCAGTGCAGCTCCGACTCCATATCCAGGGGCGTCTGTGTGAATAAAAAACAGGTGGTCAAAGTCTGGGCAATCAAGAATTGGGGCTATAACCAGACTGTCTTTCACTAGACGCAAAGCCTTTTCACATTCTGCTGACCATATGAACTTCTTTTTCTTTTCAGAGCGTCAGTTATTGGAGCTATGAGTGAAGAAAAGTCAAGTAAGAACCTTCGATACCAAGATACTGTGCCGATGAATTTGAGCACTGCAGAGACCGTTGTTGGATGGGGGATATCCATGATGCATCTAACCTTGTCGAGGTCTACTTGGAGTCCTCGCTCACCTATTACATATCCCAGGTATTTGAGCTCTGAGAGGCAGAATTCACATTTATCGTAATTGATAACTAAGTTTGCTTGGTATATCCTCTTCAACACTTCCCCCAAGACTGTCTTATGTTCCTCGAACGTCTGAGTAACTATAATTACATCTTCGAGGTACACAAATACGTATCGGTCTGATCTTCCCAAAAGGACCTTGTCAATCAGACGTTGCCATGTCGCTGGTGAGTTGCTGAGCCAAAAAGGCATCCTCCGAAATTGAAAAAGACCACGATTAGGAACAGTAAACGCATCCTACTCCTTAGCGCTTTCTTCCATTGGCACCTGCCAAAAAGCGTATTTTATGTCGAGTGACGACATGTATTTGGCATCACGGAGTTTATCCAATGTCGCCGAAATGTAAGGAAGAGGGTATGCATCTTTTTTAGTTGCTTTATTGAATTTACGGAAATCGACGCAGAATCGGTAAGTTCCATCTTTCTTTTTCGCCATGACAACGGGTGACGACCAGGCACTACTTGAGGGCTCTACAACTCCCGCCTCCAGCATTTTATCTAGCTCTGCATTTATAATATTCTGGATTGCTGGTGACACGGGATAGTACCGTTGTTTTATTGAAGGTGAGTCAGTATGGATGATGTGTTCGACTTGATTGGTACAACCTAACTGCCTACCCATCTTAGCCTCGGCATTTCTTGTAAGGTCGTTAAGCTCTTTTTGTTGACTAGCTGATAATTTTGAATGGCTTTGCAGGGCATCAACATGTAAGTTATTTTCTCGATCACTAAATCGCCATGAGTTTTTCTGTAAATTGGCAGAAATGCCCATGCCTTGCCAAATATCTACACCTAATATTATGGATTGAGGAAGTTCAGGAATTATGAGTGCTACTCGTCCTTCAAGCGCCATCCCCAAGTACACTTATACTCTTCCCGTCAGCCAATCTGACGATCTGTGCATTAGCTTTCTCAATTTTAAGTCCTTACTCTTGAAGTAAGCCCCAACCAAGCTCCCCGACAATTGTTCTGGAGGCACCTGAGTCTAGCAAACCATCTATTTTAACCCCGAAGACAGATACCCTTAGGTGCGGATGCATATCCTCCTTCACTTCTAAAAAGAGATAGTCCACAAGCGCGTTGAGAGCGTCATTGCTTCTTTCCACCTCTGTCCTCCCAATATGTGAAGAACTCATTAGGTGGGCGGTTTTTTTGAAGTTCACATAGCTCGATTCGCCGTCTATAGTCGAGCTCCACTGGCGTTTCCCGAAACTTGATTGGACTGAGTTTTAACTGTGTTCCTTTCCGTCTGTTTCTCTCTATTATGTGCATTATGTCGCTGATCGTTTACTCGATTTGCTGATGAACCCTGCTGCGAGTGGTTCACCGTATTATTTCTGCAATTATTGCATCTTGGACGTGTGACACCTGGAGCTCCGCATCCGTAGCATCTCAAGTTTTCCCGACAAAAGCGCGCGATGTGACCGGGGCCGCCGCATCTAAAACATTTCACTCTTGAATGAGGTCCCGAGTTAGGACTCCCAAATTGACCCAAATTTGGGCGATCTGCAGCCACATAAGCCAAGTCCGGCACGAGCAAGTGAGTACTTCTTCTCTAGGGTGAAGGAGCGTATGCCTCAACAGAGGTCCGAATAGACTCCAACTGTCGTCCTAACCCTATTCGATCTTGTATAGTCTCCAACTGAGTTAGACCAAGCTGCGTCTGATAGAAGGGATTAATGTTCCTCTTCAATATCTGCAATTCCTGGGCCTCGGTTAATTGTTCCGATAATCGCGAAAAAATGTTTATCATCACCGCCACGTACATACCTATCGTCTCGTCGTTACCTTGGGTACGTCTTTTATTTCGTCGCTTAATAGATCGTCATAGTCATGAGGCAGGAATTCTTTCTTGAGCTCTTTTGTGAGATCTTACCAAGAGTGAAATTTGGATTTGTTCGCTCTATACCAAATAAGCGCTACTTAAATCGTTGTATCCGTTTTGGGAGAAAAATAAAATCGAATCGTAAATAGCTTCGACTATTGTAAGGGTATCTTTCACAAAATAAAAAACAACTGAACTTCCCTAATTAAACTTTTATTAGAATTTTTTTTTACAGGTATCCAAACTTATATTTCTTAATTACCGCGACTCGAAACTACTCGCCATTCAAGTTCTCGACAGACTGCCGCTTTTTTGATATATCATTTAAAGCTTCACTTAGTAAAATTGTCATGTAATCAGTTTAAGTTTTCTCATAATAATTTCTGTGAGAAATTAATACGAGACCTTTTATATTTAGTAAAAATGCTGTTGTCGCAACGTTGAAGTGTGGGAAATTAGATTTGTTTAAATATTATTACCAAGCCATAGGTTTGGGTTTTGTAGCAATTTTGTACATGTCTGGATCTGGTAGATCTGGTGTCTGTTTTGTTGTCATGTCACGTTTTAAGTCAATGTATGTAACTCCTCCTAATTATAATCCATACAATGGTTATGCCAATATTGGTTCCATATGTAATATTTTTAAGATATTTTAGCTCTTTAATTTCCTCTAGGTTATCAACATTCTCCATGACAATTTTACTGAAGTCGATTGGCTTTACAAACATTAGTTTATTTTCTGTTGTTGGGTAATAATATTTATCTAATATAGTGACCTTTTTATTATAGAATTTATGCTGTTTTATTCCTAATGTACAATTATTGAAATTTATCATATAATTTCCTGTTAATGTAATTTTTCTTTTATCACGATTATGCCAGATAGTAAAATTAAACATATTTTTGAATAGAATAGTCTCGTCAACTATCTTTTCTATACTTGTTGCATTATTATACACTAAAAACACTTTCCTTGAGCAACACAATTTTTGCTCAATTTTAAATCTTTCAACAGTGATTCCTCATTATATTGATATGTTTTACCTTTTATTTCAACTATCAAATCATCCTGTTCGTTAATCTCTAAGTTTTCTGAATTTGGCAAAGGTTTGATCATTTGTAATTCTGTTACTACATAGCTATTTGGTACTTTAATTGCAAAAATTAGAAATCGGTTCTTGTATTGCATCACTCCTGCTTTTAGTAGTTTCAACTATGTTATATAAATCTAATTCCTCTATCGTTAGCATGCTTGGATGAATAATATTATTTTTAGTTGCTATTATGTTATCAAGAATTTGATTGATCTTATGTTCAAAATACCTTAATTTAGTTTCTTGATCTAAGAATAGGATTTTATAGTTTAATTCTTTTACATTCTCGTTAGTCGTGTTAAATGACTCTAGAATCTTTAAGCGATCGTTCTCTAATAATATTTTTAAATCAGAAAAAGTTTTATTAAAATGATCATTTTTTTTTATCTGTTGATTTAAATTCTGAATTAAGTTATGACTGTTTCCGTCTATAATCCGTAAATGTACGGTTATGTCTTGTCCATTGTCCCAAACAGCCAATTTGGGATTGTACCACCTAAATTTATGAGACCTCTCTTCTGTCTGGATGGTTTCCTTATTGCTCGAAGTTTACCTTTAATGATTATAATTTCTGTGTAAAGAGTCTGTCTATCCTCTAATTTTAATGATTTTTAATCATTTCTAACTGATTTAAGATATCCGCCATTTCACTTGGATCAATTATGTGCAGAATTGTATCTGTCTCATTGGCAATTTCCACCTGTTTGATGTTTATCTTTACGTACCCGTTCTCTTCCCCTATAGGATATACCTGCAGTAGCCCTTGTGCTTTGTTGGTCATCAGCGTTAGGATTATCATGATTAGTATCTGTGAATTTATATGTTCTTTAAATATTACATGGATGTGCGTTTTCAAATAGATATTTCCTAAAGTACGGTTGATCTTTATGCCTTAATCTTTTGTAGTTTTTAATAAAACCTACCTCCCTGCGTTCAACGTAATTTTCTCTTTTTTTATTAGCTTTATAAACCCTATCTTTTTCTTTGTCAATGTTTCTACTAACAATTTCGTGTCTGTTAAATTATTCGCTTCTTTTGGAGTCATTTCAATCGTGGAATGGTATCGATCATTATAATTTCCTATTTCTTGCTGCATTTTCTGTTCTAACGATACATCTTCCTCAATTGACTGAAGTTTTTCTGTAAGTGTGAAGTGTAATCTCTCTACATCTGAATTACCAGTATGGCTATTAGGCTTCGTCCAATGCACTTCTATATTCTTTTCTTGCAAATATTTTTTAACCTGTCCCGATTTAAATTCATTGTCCATAATAATTTTTTTTGGTTTGTCGAATGTTGCAATATATCCTTCTATTATGGCAATCTTCTTAATCCAGTTCCTATCATTAATTAAATATGTGACAGCAAATTTTGTTAACTTATCAATGATAGTTATAAAATTCTGTTTGTTATAATGGAAAGTATCTAAATGGATAACTTCCTTTTTTTTACTTGGTGTTTCTGTTATGTTTAACTTTGGTTTAATGGGATTTCGGTCATATTTGATTTCTTGACATTTTTCGCAATTATTTATTATTAAGTGAATATGTTCTTGCAACTTTGGATAATAAATTTTATTTTTAAGTGTCTTATATGTCTCGTTGATACCACTGTGTAAGGATTCTTTTGTGTGATACAATGCAATTTGTTTATGACACTCTTCTTCGTTCTGTATTTCTTGAGCCTTCTTAGTAACTCTTATAAATCTAACTCGTTTATCTCCTGAAAATAATTTTATAATAATTTGCGGTACTTTATTATAGTTCCTATCATTCACTTCTGAATATATGCCAGAATATGTCCAGATTTTATATACCGCTTTAATGCATCTGTTATTATATCTTCTTCATCCTGTGGGTTCATCTGTATAATTCTTCTTTGATGTATTATCTCCTTTTCCTTAGTTGGACAATAAGTTAATATTATTTGTGTCTTATACTTATTGATTATTTCTTCCTTTATTCCTATGTGATCTAATTAC
Source organism: Dioctria linearis (assembly GCA_963930735.1). Lineage (NCBI taxonomy): Eukaryota > Metazoa > Arthropoda > Insecta > Diptera > Asilidae > Dioctria > Dioctria linearis. The sequence continues at coordinate 164,969,259 of OZ005742.1, read as the reverse complement.
TGTTCGTCTGCTGAATGTATGGTATCAGACAGGTCCATATTAGATTCACTGCTGTTATTTTCCTTTATATGTGGACTATTATCTATTCTGCACGGATAATCTGCCACCTTATTTTCTTTTCCTTCAAGGTATTCTATCTCGAAGTTGTATTCTTGGAGCTTTAGAATCCATCTTTGATTTCTCTGTGAGAATTCTTTACCTTTGTACTTTGAATTCAGATATTTTATTGGGGCATGATCAGCAATGATTTTGAATTTCCTCCCATGCAAATAAAGTCTGAAATAATTCACCGAGTATACTATGGCTAGAAATTCTTTGTCTGTTACACTGTAATTTTTCTCATGATTATTTAGAGTCCTTGAAACATAGCATATTGGATGACCTTCTTGCGAAAGAACGGCTCCAATAGTAAAATCACTAGCGTCAGTCGTAACAACAAATTCTTTTTCATAGTCTGGGAATTTCAGAATGTGATGTGAAGCTATTAGCAACTTTAATTTCTCAAATGCTTCTATATATTGAGGATCTTTGGTATTAATCTTGACATTCTTCTTCAAGTATTTTATTAAAGGATGTGCTACCTTTGCATAATCCTTTATAAATTTTCGGTAAAACCCTGTCATACCTGGAAATCTTTTTTATTGTTTTTCAGTTTTTGGTAGTTCAACCCTTTTAATATCCTCCACTTTATTTGGGTTAGGCTTTATTCCCTGTTTAGTTAAAACATGTCCCAGAAATTCAGTTTCTTTCTTCATGAAACTGCACTGCTTGTACTTTTAAACGGTATTCGATTTATAAATTCCGTCAATATTTCATTAATCAGACATTGAAACGTTGGTGGAGCATTCTTTAACACGAATGGCATCCTGACGTATTCATATAGTCCTACTGGTGTAACAAAAGCAGTTTTTTCTATATCTTTTTCTGCTACTAAAATTTGATGGTATCCCTTTGCGAGGTCTAATGAACTAAAGTATTGAGCCTTACCTAATTTGTCCAGAATGCTGTCGATATTAAGTAATGGATACTTATCATCTATAGTAACCTGATTTAGTTTTCTATAGTCTACTACGATTCTAAATTTCTGAACCCCTGAATTATCTTTTTTCTTTGGTATCACTATAATAGGTGAACTGTATCTGCTGTTACTTTTCCTAATAATATTTTGCAATTCCATTTCCCTCATTTGTTTTCTGACTTTTTCTTCATGTTTGGGTGGATATCTATATAATTTTGAATTTATCTGCTCATTCGTTGTGGTTTTGATTTGATGTACTATACTGGTTGTATTGGTTAACTTATCGCCTTCTTTGTAAAATAATCTTTTGAATTTTTTTAGTAATTTTGTTAATTCTAACCTTTCTTCGTTATTTAAATGTTCCAAATTTATATTTCCCGATTCACTCTCTTCGAGGACGTTAACTTCCTCTTGAATAGCTTTATCCAGAAATAGTAATTTCACATCATTTTTTAAAGTAATTTCTCTGTTTTCTATATCGATTCTTTTGACATTATTTTCAACCCAGTCGTATTAAAAAAACGTATAAGCTGTCTCCCTCTCGCTTGCTCGAACTTTATTTTTCCTGGGCCATCACATAAGTTCCAATAGTTGGGCCTTCAAACCCCCAGGAAAAATTTCTTTACAGAAGCATCTCCTTTCCTTTGAGATTCGTGCAATAAAAAAGATCTTTTTGCAGCATTACTTCATTTTACTAAAACAGGACAGCACGACACACAAATAAATGGAACGGATACAAAGTGAACTATTATACTACATTTTTATAACATTAGTTTCTATTAAGAAATTAACGCACAACATTTATTATACCATAATTTTTTTTGGGAAAAAAAAAATAAATTCCGGAATTTTTTCCTTTTAATTTTCCTTTTCTTATTATTTTCTCTTTTTTTTGGTCTCCCTTTCATATTAAAAACATATAGAGAGAATAGAAGAATTTTTAAGAACTTTTATTTTTAACGATGCTAAATTAAATCATAAATACAAGAAGAAAATATAACCGCTTCGTCCGGGGTTTTAAACCGGGACCTTCCGCTTGCCGGGCGACTGCTCTTAACACTAAGCTAACGAGACAGATGATTTTCCCTCTTACATTTATCAATATGTAATTAGTCTACTAAGCCACGTTTTGCTATCAGCTGGCATTAACCAGTAACGACGAAAGCGCACAAATAAATTATGTAAATTCACACTTGTTAGAATCGGTCAAAATAGAATCGTTAAAAATAAATGTTCTTAAAAATTCCTCTATTCTCTATCTTGGTCGATTCTAACAAGTGTGGGTTCGATTCTCGTCAGGAAAAAAAAAATAAAAAAAAAACAAATATATGCATTTCCTCTCCTGTGTTACTGTTTATTACAACCACATTTATTTAGTTGTATGTTTGCTATATGAGTCGGAAAATATTTGTTTTTCCCTTGTTGCAAAAAAGATTTTTTAAAGAAAGGAAGGAGTTACCATTGATAAGTAAGCTTTAGTAAAGTTTGATTTCCGTGGTGCCGCGGTAGGCACTTCTTCCAGTTCAGAAGGTATTTATTTTGATTTACGTTCTTTTGGCCTGCATTTAACGCATACATATATAGGTACAGAGAATAAGGATGACTAATGTAATTCAAGATATGATAGTGCGTAGTGGTGAATATGGTGGTTATTTATTGGGTTCAGAAGTATTAATTCTTGCTTTTTTGGAAAAGAATGGTATCTAGGCGTTTCTCTAGATCCATGTTGTTTTTAATATATAAGGAATTTGGTTTCATGTGCGTCTCCATAGAAGAAGACGTTATATTCAGTATTATTCTGGAAATATTTATTGTTGGGATGAAGTGTGTGTTATATTTTGAAACTCTTACTGTGAAAATTATTACGCCGTAAGTGATCACCCACACCATGTCACCATTTTCAATGAGAGATTTCACTTCAGAAGAAATTGATTTTACTCGTGTAACTGGGATCTTTTAATTCATTCTAGTTCCCTTCACGGTAGTTTTTCGACATTGATGCCGAAACCCGGGAACGAACACGGACCTTTTAAAATAGAAACGTATTTAATGGGTTTTACGCGAAACGCGGTAAATCAATTCACGATGGAAATCAGTGCACGTGCGGTTTATCGGGGCCAGATAACAAAGTTTTCAAGGCGGCTTTGGATTATTTAAATACGTCAGCGTCTCAGGCGCATCGAGACTACGTTGAAAATTTCGATCAAATCAAAGAAGAGTTCACTGTTTTCCTCGACCATTTAGCTGCAACAAAGGATAGGCTCAGCAAAGCAAATACCGATGTTCGATCTTCTATTAGGGCTGAATATCTACACAAGGAATGTGAAGACATCGCGGAGTACAATGACAGGGCTGTCCGTGTTATTGATACACTTAAGCAACGTCTAATGAAAGTAAAAGACCTTCAAAATAAGGGTGATGTAAGTTCACCTTCGGATACACAGCAAATTGGTGAATCGCAAAACGTAAAAAAAAATCGGCTAAGCTCCCAACGCTTGCTATAAAATCAGTTTAGCTTGATTGCAAAGATTGGTTAACCTGCTGGGAACGTTTCCGAATGGCCCCAAGTAACATTTCCCATCTCTTTCAGGTCGAATTTACGTCTATTCGACGTATCTTAGGGCAGCGACTAATTGTGGTTAAGTTAAGATTACCTAATATTTACGTCCGATTTACGTAAGTGGAGAATGAGAGGATGTCGTATCGACGTAAATATTAGGGATTTTAGGGAAGAGAAGAAGGGAGAAGAAGAAGAATTGTTATCTGCAGTTGTCATTTTTTACTTTGCTACAAATTCTAATAAACATTTTGAATAAAATATTAAAAATTGTCTTTTTCGTTGCGCAACTCTACACTCTGTTGGGAGATATTTAATATATGTTGAAGAAAGCTTTCCCGGATGCCAGCTCCAGAAATAAGAGATCAGATTGGTTTAGCCAATATTTACGTGACTGGCATGATCATTTTTATATGACGCAGTGCTCCTGTGCAGTTCTTCGATCAATATTTACGTGATTGGTATGATTATTTTTATATGATGCAGTGTTCAACATTATCCGGTAAATAAAATATGCATAATATTCAACATTACTAACAATCGCTTCATTGAATTTTTGTGAGCAACACCTGGTTACTATTGACTGTTGTCAAACTAACTATTTATAAAAACGCGAGAAAATATTATTTTACACTCAACAAACAATTTATTATTAATTTAATTTTACAAGAGCTATCTCTAATCAGTTTGTGCTTGGCGTCTACTCATCAAAGAATGATGTCATCGACGTGAAATCGTTGAGAAGTTGGAAACGAAACTTAGCTGTAGTGAAACTGGAACATTAAACGTGACAATGCTGCCACAACTACTCCCCCTTCAGTGATTGTGTCACGAGAAAAAAAGGTGACGTTTCTGGATTTTTTACGAGCGCCAGGATAGGTGCGTAACGGTTGAATCCAGATATTTTCCAAAGGCTGTTTCGATTTTGATGGTTGGTTTGAAAGATTATCTTCCTTGTTGATGAATGCGGGTTTGAGACGTTCTGTAGAGATAGTTACTTCTTTCCCGTTGATGTCAACGACGAAAACGTAGTTATCCAGTTTCTTGATTACTTGGTGGGGTCCAGTATATTGAGCTTGTAACGGTGCTTTCACGGTGTCCGTACGGACGAAAACATGAGAGCAGGTGTAGAGATCGTTGAGAGTGATGAAGCTTGATTTGATGTGATGACTAGTAAATTTTGGTCGAATTTCCCTCATATGTTCTCTGAATTTCTCGAGAAAGATTTGTGGATTTGGTGTGATGTCTTTGTTGAAGAAAAACTCTCCAGGAATGCGAAGTGGTGATCCATAAAGGAGTTCAGCTGCTGAAGCTTGTATGTCTTCTTTGTAGCTAGTCCTTATTCCTAAAATTACTGTAGGTAGAATATCCAGCCAAGGAGTGGTGTGACACATGAGTGCTGCTTTGAGTGAGCGATGCCAGCGTTCAACCATGCCATTCGCTCCTATAAGTTCAGTTAGTTAAAATAATCTTAATAAATATAAATAATTTATTATAAAGATCTATAGGGGCGTGGAGTTCCAAATCGAGCAATCCAGTTAGTATAGAAGGCAGTTGTTATGGTGTCTGCTGTCATTTCCTTAAGTCGAACTATCTCCGGCCAGCGTGAGAACCTGTCAATCATAGTCAGGCAATATCTATAGCCACGGATTTCAGGCATGATAATGATATATACATGTACATGCTCGAAACGCTCATTGACTGGAATCTTGGCAGGAAGATTTTTCTGATGACGTTGCACCTTAGATCGCTGGCAAGGAATACAAGATCGTGTCCACTGTAATATATCTCTTCTGAGGTTTGCCGAATGAATTTTTGTTTAACTAATTATAGGGTTGCCTTGTCGCCAGTATGCGAGAGGCCATGAATATGAGTGAAAAAGTTTTTTCGCAATGACGCCGGAATATACCGTCTGATTGTGCCTGTTGAAATATCGCAGTATATGTATATGTGTGGTTTGATCGACTGCCAATTTTTGTAAACGTAGCGAAGTTGTGTTGTTCAGTAGCTCTTGTAGTTCATAATCGTTGGCTTGCTCAACTTGAAGTTCACCAAGGTCAATGACTACAGGCATGCTAATTGCGTTGAGGCGAGAAAGTGCATCTGCCACTTCGTTGTTAACAACCGTCACATGTATAATCTCCGTTGAAAATTGCGATATAAAATCCAAATGCTGGAGTTGTCTCGGAGAAGCTTTATACATTTCCTGCTGAAAAGCGTAGATCAATGGCTTGTGGTCTGTTTTGATAACGAAATTGCAACCTTCCAGAATATGTCTAGAAATCTTGATGGCTGAGTAAATGGCAAGCAGTTCCCTGTCATAAGTGCTGTAGTTTTTTTCAGTGCTTGAAAGTTTTTTTGAAAAAAATGCAAGATGTCTCCAAGTCATATCTCCTGGCTCTTGCTGTTCTAAAGATGCTCCCAAAGCGACGTCTGACGCGTCTGTGACCAAAGCCAGACTGGAGCTTGATGAAGGATGTGCTAACGTCGTTCCATGAATTAAACTCTGTTTGCACATTTCAAATGCTGCTTCAGTTTTAGAATCCCATGGTACCGGTCGTTTGTCATTTTTTTTTTGGAGTCATGTAGCAACTCGTTGAGAGCAGCCTGCTGTTCAGCTGCTCGTGGAATGCATCTGCGATAATAATTGATGATGCCTAAGAAACGACGGAATTCAAGTAGCGCTTCTGGTTTCTTGTAGTTTGCGATTGCTGAGATTCGTTCAGTTGGTGGCTTGATGCCAGCAGCATTAATAAGAAAACCTAGATAAGGCACTTCAGTTTGACCAAAATGACATTTGTTGACATTGATGGTTAGATGGCTTTGATGCTGCTCTTCTGTTTCAGACATAATAAGTATGTCATCTATATAACTGAAGACAAAATCAAGATTTCGGAAAATGGAGTCCATATATCGTTAAAAAGTTTGTGTTGCATTTCGCAAGCCAAAAGGCATTACAACAAACTCGAACAAGCCAAATGGTGTAGTGGCAGCAGTTTTTGAAATGTCGTTTTCTGTCATAGGCACTTGATAATATGCTCGTACTAAATCCAAAGTGCTGAAAATCGTTTTTTCATGTTAGCGTTCTGAGAAGTCTTGCACATGTGCGATCGGATAACGGTCGGGCACAGTTTGCGCATTTAGCTTGCGGAAATCGCCACACATTCTCTACCCCCCTGACTTTTACGGAACTAGGTGGATTGGTGATGCCCACTGGCTGCTAGAAGGACGTATGATGCCCTGCTCCATCAAGTACTTAATTTCAACACGTGCTACTGTAAGTTTATCACCAGTTAGACAACGTGTACGCTCAGAAACTGGTGGGCCTGTAGTGCAGATATGGTGACATACAGTTGCTGTTGATCTATTTTGAGGACTACTGGGATTGGTGATGTCCTCGAATTGTTTTAGAATGTCCATAAAAGGTATTTGTTTGTTGATGGTAGACATACCAACTTTAGAAGCCTGAATAATTTCGCCTTGTGTAGTGAGCCTTGTCTCAGAATCCAAAAGCTGTCGCTTTTGGAGGTCGATGAGCAGACCATAGTACGACAAAAAGTCCGCACCTATGATTGGAGTCTTGACCTCAGCGATGATAAACTTCCACTTGAATGATCGGCGTAAACCTAGGTCCAGTTCGAGGAGATGTTCACCAAATGTTTGTATTTCCGTAGTGTTTGCTGCATACAAGATAAGCAGTCCAGAGGTGAGCTTGCGCCCAAAAAAATGAACTGGTATTATTTATACTGAAGAACCGGAATCAATTAAAAATTTGTGATTAGAGGATCTGTCTTTGATGTGAAGCCGACTTTCACTTGTGAGGCTGTTGAAATAGTAGCTGCCCTGAGAAGCCTCTGACAATGACAGCCGTTTCAGTTTTCCTGATTTTTAGTGGAAGTGAAGTCACAAGGTGCTATGCACTTGCGAGCCTTTTCAGCAAAGCGACGGTGAAAGAAACATACTTTTGGATTGACATCCTTTAATGTATTTGAACGAGAAGAACTGCTATCTCTTTTGTGAGATTTAAAGGTTGTGTTAGATGGACGTGTCACTGCTTTGTCATTCTTCAGAGCGGTTGCTAGATTTTCGAAGCCTTGCCCAAGTTTGTCAAGCTGGTATTGGATACTGTCCAGTGTGGAAGGTAAAGAATTGATCTCCAATGGAGCGGAAACAGAACTATGTTCTAGGATACGGTCGGCGATTTCTGCAGTTTAAGGAGATTAACATCCTGACTTGCTGATGAAATACATCCCACGCTAATTGGCATTCGTTGAAACCAAAGTGAATGAATCACAGAGTCTGGAGTATTATTTGGCGCCAATTTGAACATTTCACGTAACAGCTGAGATGGCTTTTTGTCTGCTAATGATAATCACCACTATATAGAGCTCAAAAGAATCACAACGCATTCTTTAATCACATAGACATTTTCGGTTAGTATAGCCTCTATCAATTTAAACATTTAATATTGAGTGAGATAAAGTGTATTTCGATCTGAAACGACTGATCATTCTACTCCCACACTTTTCAATATGTATGTATTATATAGTAGTGCTCTATTGAATTTACATTTATATTTTAGCTATAGTGCAGTTAGACAAAAATTAATCCATAATTTGCCTCCATTCTAATATTCTGAATCTTTTAATCCTTTATTTTTTGTAAAAATTAGTTATATTTTCATTTTATTTTCTTTACGATTTGCTTTAGTACTTTTAGAATTTTTTCTTTTTCTCTTTTTTCTCTTCTTTTATTTTTCATTAGTTTTTATAATTGCTATTTTTCAATCATTTAACGTTCCTTTAATTTATTCCTATGTTGATTAATTAGAACTTACTTTTTATTTTATTCTTCTTAATTTCGTATTATTTAATTTATCATTTATCATTTAACGGTAGTTATATAAATGGATTTAATATGTATGCTATCGTCTGAACTTATGAAATAAATAAATAAATAAATAAATAAATTTCCCTATAGGGCACAGGAGTTATTTCCTTGATATGGTATATTTAACATAAATTGCACGTCGAATTTACGAAAATTTTCCTTGATCACGACGTATTTTCTACCTAGTTTAACTCATGTTAAGATGTGTGTTAATATAGAAGGAATTTCATTTTATAAGAATTGTATATGTATATTTGCCCTAGTGGGTAATGTAAATATTATGAACAAGGCACATAACTCCAAATTGAAAGATTATAAGAAGTATTGCTTTAAAAAAGTACATAGAAGTTATGGCCTTATTCAAATTTAATTCTCGCAGCTTCTAAGAGCTCAATTTTAAACGAGAAAAATTTTATTGATAAATATGGAAATAACTTTTCGAAAAACACCAACGCGCCTTAAAACTATTGTATATTAAAAAAATAATATTTTAAAATTTTTTTAAATTATTCTTTGGTTTCCGATTTAGCGCAATGAAATTAATTTAAATATTCTTTAATCGTTCTGAAATTAAAAAAAAAAAGCATTTATTTGGGATTTTTGTGCAGTAACTATGGAAAAAATTAAATACCAAAATCATGCAATTTTTCTATTCATTCCTTTAATATATGGCAGCCTTGTTATGTTAAATAAATATGGCGCATATTACATTTCTCGACCTAAAAGTTAGTTTGACTTACATTTTTTTCTTATACGACGAATTTCCTGGATGGCTAGTCGAAATATAAATTATAGTAATTTTTTTCTATAAATAAATTTCAACTTTAAATAAGGCATTTCGCCCTTAATTATGGATTTTCGCCTGAAATAGGTAAAAGAGATTTGACAATTGAAAGAATTGAATTGATTTATTTACATCTTAAAAATAGTAAACCATGTGATGAGCATCATCATTTGGCTTCAAGATTTGTAAAAAAGCGGGTGAATGCAAACGCAGTTGAATATGCGTACATTCCGCATGGATGGGAAGCAAAGAATTAAGAGTACCTATTGGCCCAAGTCAAGTGTAGCATCTTTAAGAAAAGATGCAAATGGTATTCCAGAGCCTGACTGATTACAATATAAATGTGTCGAAAATAAGAGCAACATTTGTAATCTTGACGAAATGATTCAATGGGAGGAGCAGTTCCATAATTCTAGTGCTAATTAAGCCAAACAAAAGTAAGTGAACTACAATTTTTGGTTGTAGTATTACGTAATTTGAACTTTTAGGGATTTCGCCAAACGTAGCCATTTAGTCCAATTTACCTTGAGGTTAACTTTTTTGGGAATTCGGGCTTTCAAGGCGCACACAATCGAATAGGGAAATATTTAGGGTATATTTAAGTTATCTAGCATTGAGCTTGGGAATATATCTATCTACAAAACCATTACATTTCCTTAAAGTTGACCTCAAAGTAAGTAAAATTTACTTAAAAAGTAAGGAAATTTGCCTCATATTTAGGAAATTTTCCTTATTTATTTCCTTATTTCTCCTAATTCCTACGAGGTAAGAAAGGAATTATTACGTCATTTTCCCCTAATAATTACTACAAAGCCAAGATTACTTTGAAGACCTAATTTAAGGAATTACTAAGTAAAATTTCCTTCCTAATTAACCTTAAAGGAGAGTAGCGTTTGAGGTTAAATTTATAAGTCTAATTTACGTAATTTTAACCAAAATAAGTCGATCGGCCCTCAAAGATAGGAAATTCAACCTCCAATGTTAGTTGGGGCAGTTCATGAAAGCAACGATATCAACGAAGGTGATAAAGTTAATTATTTGCAGAGTCATCTAACAGGAAAAGCAGCAGAATCAATAGCAGGCTTTACGTTATCCGACGCAAACTACGCCGCCGCAGTTTCTTTGTTGCAAGAGGAGTATGGAGATACTCAAGAATCAATCGACTGTGCTATGCAACACCTCATGTCATTTCCGAATATTTCTTCTCGTCAAGATGTTGTTGCATTACTTCGACTCAAAAATAATGTGACTAACTCCTGGTGTCCCATCATTGCATTACTCTGTAATGCTACGGTCCATTTTATTCAGATGTATTCTGCCGCCTTCCATGCGACTGCTCTTACCTGTGAACGAACGTAGCAGATGCCTTTACCTCTTGTATTTTTAAATTTGTCTAGCCTATTGAGCCACATTTGCTTCCAGCTGGCATTAACCAGTGACGATGGAAGCGAACAAATAAATTTGCAAGTTTTTATTTATTTTTATCTTGTGGACTCGATCGTGGCGTTTTTAGAATCTCTCAGACGCAATAGAAGAATTGTTAGAAAACTTCGTAGTTTTACGATTCCAATACAATCATTAAAAAAAAAAAATACATTGCTTCGTCCAGTTTTCGGAGCCAGGATCTGTTGTCTTTCAGGTGACTGTTCTTACCTCTGAACTAACGAGGCAGATGTCTTTACCTTTTGTATTTATTAATTTGTCTAACCTATTAAGCCACATTTGCTTCTAGCTGGCTTTAACCAGTAACGATGGTAGCGAACAGATAAATTTGTATATTTTTATTTATTTTTGAACGAGTCCCCCGAACTTGATTTTTTTAGAATCTGTCAGACGGAAAAGAAAAATTGTTAGGAAACTTCTTAATTTTCGATTCAAATAAAGTTATTAAATACGAAAAAAAAATGCTACGTCTAGTATGTGCAGCCGGGATATGCCGCCTTCCAAGCGACTGCTCTTACATCTGAGCTGACGAGACAGGTGCATTTACCTCTTGTGTTTATTAATTTGTCTAACCGATTAAGCTACATTTGCTTCCAGCTGGCATTAACCAGTGACGATGGAAGCGAAGAAATTAGTTTGTAAGTTCTTATTTATTTTTGAACTTTTCCAATGACATACTCGAACTTAACATTTTTAGAATCTATCAGACGCAATAGAAGAATTGTTAGAAAACTTCTTAGTTTTACGATTCCAATAAAATCATAAAAAAAAATATCCGCTTCGTCTAGTTTTTGGAGCCGTGATCTGCCGCCTTTGAGGTGACGTTCGTACCTCTGAGCTAACGAGACAGATGCCTTTACCTCTAGTATTTATAAATTTGTTTAGCCTATTAAACAAAATTTGCTTCCAGCTGGCATTAACCAGTGACAATGGAAGCGATCAAATAAATTTGTAAATTTTTATGTATTTTTGATCTTGTTGAATGATTGACTCGAACTTGGCATTTTTAGAATCTGTCAGACGTAACAGAATAATTTTAGAAAATTTTTTACACCCTTATTACAATTGTCGACTCACCAAAGTGACAGGCTTCGTAGTCACTCTCACTTCACTTCACTTTTCGTATTGTCGTTGTCGAACGGTGTGACGTGACATTTTTCTTCAAAGCCTTATTATAGTTGTCACTTAAAGTGACAGATAGCACCAGGGCATACGTCAGGGTATGAATTACATTTGTATACAAAAGTGAGGTTTGTCTTATTTCGTGCTATTGTTGTTACTTTTGAAAGTGTTTTAAAGAAAAAAAATTATAAACGCGATGTATTTCAGCCCTTTAGCTATAACAGGATGCTTCACCATAAAATCTATGCTGACTTCAACTTGTTTTTGTTGTTGTAATTTCTACACTAAAATTGCAAAAAAAAAAATTTATAAAAAACTATTGAATTTTATGTTTTAATGAACAACTAGAAAGTCATTATAAAATTTATCATTTTCCTTTTCCTTACACACATCTAACATCTGTCACTTACAAAAACCGAATGAGTAAAATTGTCACTTAATTATCACTTATATCGACATTTGTCACTTAATACGATAACAGTAATACGTCCAAAGTCGTATGTTTTCGACAAATGTCACTTTAAACGACAACCATAATACCATTTTTGTGTCGTAACGCCATTTCTCACTTAAAGTGACAACGATAATAAGGGTGTTAGTTTTTTGGAAACGCCTCGTCCGGCTTGTGGAGCCGGGATATGCCGCTTCCCGGGCGACTGTTCTTACATCTGAGCTGAAGAGAGTGACGCATTTACCTCTTGTATTTATTAATTTGTTTAAGCCAAATTTGCTTCCAGCTGGCATTAACCACTAACAATCGAAGCGAACAACTTCATTTGTAATTTAATATTTATTTTTGATCTTGTCCAATGATTTACTCGAACTTGACATTTTTAGAATCTGTCAGACGCCATAGAAAAATTGTTAGAAAACTTCCTAGCCTTACAATTCTAATAAAATAATAAAAAAAAAACAAAACATCCGTTTCGTCCAGTTTTTCGAGCCGGGATCTGCCGGCTTTCAGGCGACTGTTCTTACCTCTGAACTAACGAGACACATGGCTTTACCTCTAGTACTTTTAAATTTGTGTAGCCTATTAAACCACATTTGCTTCCAGCTGGCATTAAACCCTAACGATGGAAGCGAACAAATAATTCTATAAGTTTTTATTTATTTTTGATCTTGTCCAATGGTGGACTCGAACTTAACATTTTTGGAATCTGTCAAACGGAATACAAGAATTGTTTGAAAACTGATTAGTTTTACGATTCCAATGAAATCATTAACAAAAAAACAAAAAACATCCGCTTCGTCCAGTTTTTGGAGCCGGGATCTGCCGCCTTCCAGACGACTGCTCTTACCTATGAGCTAACGAGACAAATGTCTTTACCTCTAGTATTTATAAATTGGTCTAGCCTATTAAGCCACATTTGCTTCCAGCTGGCATATATACCTAAGTTTTTATTTGTTTTTGGTCTTGTCCAATAATGGACTTGAACTTGACATTTTTAGATTCTCTCAGACCCAATACAAGAACTGTTAGAAAACTTCTTAGTTTTACGATTCCAATTATATCATAAAAAAAAAAAAAATACGCTTCGTCCAGTTTTTGTAGCCGGGATTTGCCGCCTTTCAGGCGAGTGTTCGCCTCTCTGAACTAACGAGACAGATGCCTTTACCTGTAGTGCTTATAAATTTGTCTAGCCTATTAAGCCGCATTTGCTTCCAGCTGGCTTTAATCACCAACGAGGAAGCGAGAAATAAATATATAAGTCTTTATTTATTTTTGGTTTTGTCCAATAGTGGACTTGAAGTGACATTTTTATAATCTCTCAGACGCAATAGAAGAATTGTTAGAAAACTTCTTAGTTTTACGATTTCAGGAAAATCATAAAAACAAAAACAAAAAACATCCGCTTCGTCCAGTTTTTTGAGCCGGGTTCTGCCGCCTTTCAGGCGAGTGTTCGCCTCTCTGAACTAACGAGACAGATGCCTTTACCTGTAGTTCTTATAAATTTGTCTAGTCTGTTAAGCCACATTTGCTTCCAGCTCCCTTTAATCACTAACGAGGAAGCGAGAAATAAATATATAAGTTTTTATTTATTTTTGGTTTTGTCCAATAGTGGACGTGAACGTGACATTTTTAGATTCTCTCAGACGCAATAGTAAAATTGTTAGAAAACTTTCAAGTTTTACGATTCTAATAAAATCATTAAAAATAACAAAAAACATCCGCTTCGTCCAGTTTTTGGAGCCAGGATCTGCCGCCTTCCAGGCGGGGAAATTTAATGATTCACACATTAGCAGATTTCAATAGCAAAAGTTACACAATTGGAAAATTTAAATGATTCACAAATTAGAAAATTTCAATTTCTTAAGTTGCACATATTGGGAAATTTAATGATTCACAAATTAGAAAATTTCAATAGCAACAGTTACACAATTGGAAAATTTAAAAGATTCACAAATTAGAAAATTTCAATAGCAGAAGTTACACAATTTGAATATTTAAAAGATTCACAAATTAGAAAATTTCAATAGCTAAAGTTGCACAAATTGGGAAATTTAATGATTCACAAATTACACAGTTACACAATTGGAAAATTTAAAAGATTCACAAATTAGAAAATTTCAATAGCAAAAGTTACACAATTGGAAAATTTAAAAGATTCACAAATTAGAAAATTTCAATAGCAAAAGTTACACAATTTGAATATTTAAAAGATTCACAAATTAGAAAATTTCAATAGCAAAAGTTAAACAATTGGAAAACTTAAAAGATTCAGAAATTAGAAAATTCTAAGATTTCTTGCAGAACTTCCCACGAGGATCGGGCTCGCTGGCCCCAGGTGACCATGAAAGCTTCTTTTTTCTTTTTGTTACTTTCCCACGACGTGAAAAATCGCCAGTGGGAATGTACAAAAAGTTTAGACACAGTGCATATGCATGAAATCTGATATGCACTTGTGTCTTGTAAGAATAATATTTTAGGCGAAGACAATAATTGTGTGTCTGTATGTACATACGATTAAGTTTTATAAATTTAGCGGAAAAGCTGTATGTAGGTATGTACATGGTACTGCATTTAAGTAAGTGCACATGCCGAGTGAACGACTGATAACAAAATGCAATTTATGCCAAATTGCATTTTTAAATGGATTTAAAGTTGAAATTAATTTAAAATATTTTTGATTTTCAGGGTCAATTTGTAGTATGCCAATATATTGCATAGGGCAAGATATTGCCGCATTTCTTTTAAGGTTGTGATTCTGGTCAATAGGCCCCTCCCCCCTGGGAAAAAGAAAGTTTTATGCTTTCTGATATAAAACTTTCTTCCTCGACAGCTATGCTAAATTCTAAATATTGAGAAGAAACAGTATAATAGTTGGCTGTAAATGATAAAAAAAAAAATTATAAGATATAGTAAAACTAATAAATATGAAATAAGTGCCGTAAATAATCACTACGTTTAAACAAATTTCCTTCCTCATATATATATATCTTTACAATTCATTATTTTCATTGATTATATTTAAAAAATTAATTTTGTTTCTTATATGAAACTATTATTGTATTCTAGCCACAGTATTGGCGTTTTATTTTTGTTTTCTTGATACCATATTTATTTATATTTATGTTATTATAACATTTATATTGACTATTTCTTTACCATACATATAAAAAAAATGGTACCGTTATATATATACAATTTCGGTTTTTTGTGTAACTATGTTTTATTTTGGAATTTTATTATTATTTTTTTTTATACTATATTTATTTATTTTATCTTATTTACTATATTACACATATACAAGTTAATTTGTTTAAAAAAAAGGATCTACTTTTTATTATAACATTTCTTCCTTATTTGCCTAATCTATAAATTCCAACGAAAAAGAAAAACGGTAATTCAATTACTAAAAATAGTTTAAAAAAAAAAATGTCAGGCCTTTTTCCCTTTTAGTTTTATTCAAACATCATAGATATATAAATATATATATTTTGTCCTTTCATTATTATTTTACGTCGTATTATTTTGAATATCTGTAGCATAATTTCGTTTTTAATTTTGTTGTTGCTTATGGTTTTTTTTACTTGATTTTTGGGAGATGTAGGTATTGGAAATTTAGAGGATCGAAATAGTTATTGTGTTAGTCTTTGTTCGTTATAGTTTGGGTATCTTGTACTTTCCGATTGGAAGCATGGGTCCACGGGATATGTATATGCTAAAATATGTTATATATATATATATATTCTTCTTTCATTAATCGGAGTAATTGTTATGGACACTTTTACTTTTATTAGTTATTTTCACCGTGGAGTTCTCAGAAGAATTGACTTCTACAATCACATATGGACCTGTCCAGAGTGGTGAGAATTTTTTATCTCTGACTCTGCTTTTTAACAAGACTTTGTCCCCAATATTGAAGGTTTTCGGGGTAGAATTTTTATCGTACTGGAGTTTTGATTTCTCTTTGTTGGCCATGGCTATGTCTTTTGCAATTTTATAGCAGTATTTTAGACGTGCTTTTAACTCGTTTGCATAATTATCTTAATTGTAGCAAACGGTGGCAGGTGATTTTAAGTTATTTGGGATATCGGCTGGGAATCCGTAAAGGAGTTCGCGGGGAGTATAGTTTGTACTCGAGTGAGGGGTGGTATTATAGACAAACATGGCGTATGGGATCCATGTATCCCAGACTTTAGGATACTTCGCTACATAAGATCTCAGGTATTCTAATAAAGTTCTATGACTTCTCTCCCATGCAGCATTTTTTTGTTTGTCTTTTCTTAGGAAATGGCACCTGTCGGGTTGTAATTTTGAATTGAAATCCCGAAGGCGGCTAAATACGTTTGCGAGGCTAATATTGTGGTCTTTAAGATTGTATCCATGGACTGCGATATCGTCCATCTATACGAAACAGTAAATGCCTTGGAGTCCGGAAAGGACGTTATTCATGGCACGTTGGAAGGTTGCAGGTGTACCTTTTAATCCAAATGGCATACGGTTAAACTCATAGTGACCATAAAGAGTGCTAAACGGAGTTTTCGTTCTATCCTTCCCGTCCATGCGAATTTGGTGGAATCCGCTGGACTCCGGTTTTTTGGGAACTAGAAGTAGGGACTATTTGAAGGGCTTATTATCTCCGAATCCAACATTTCATTTATTTGCCGAGTAATTTCTTTCCGGATTGTTTCTGGAAGTCTGTAGGGTTTAGTGTATATGTGTGGTTTATTTGGGACTGTTTCGATTTTGTGCACGGTTGCATTTGTAAATGTTAGGAAATCGCTTTCTAAGTAGAATAGATCGTTGAAATCCTTACAAATTTTTCGAATACTCTCGGCTTCTTCCAAATTACAGTGAACCAATTTAATCAGGGTGAGGAGTTTTTTTATTCTGCCCCTAATTGGATCTCTGTTGGAATCCGTAGATATGCAATCGAAGTCGTTATGGTCAAGGCATTCTGGATTTATGTCATGAATTGCCAGTTCGACATCCTGCTCATTCGTGTTGAGAACTAGGACTTTTGCCATTCCTTGTCATGGGTTGACAATGGTATTACCTATGAACAACCCTTGCTTTACCCCTTTTTTAAAATATACTGATTCCGTAGTTGACGAAGTTGGAATAGTAATAGAGAGATAGTAATGGAGTTGGGGTTGATAATAATAGGAATGTTCAGCGTTATGTGATCATTTAATAAATGTGCATTATCTAATTTAGGTTGGTGTGTATGTCGGCTTTTGTTTTGTTTGAGTGTGTTAAGAATATTCTCGGATTTTGAATGTATGGTTTATTTGTCCTTGCTTCATTTTGGGGTTGTATTGATGGAAAGGAAGTGTTTTTTCTATAATTAAGATTTGGGACCTGGGTGAAGTTGACCTCTTTTTGGGGTATTGTTGTTTTATTGGGACCTTCTGTTCGCTTTCTGAAGTTTTGATCAACCGGATTTGTATTTTCTCTGTAGAAGTTCCCATGGACTGCTATTCTTGCCCTGCATACTTCTAGGGTATCTCCTTATTTTGTGACAATGCCTACATGTTGGAGTAGGGCTGCTTAAGGTGTTAACCTGCTTAGGAGGATTGCTCTTGTTTAGCGCATTAGAAAAACTGTTATTTGGGATTGGCTCTATACGAATGTTTTGTGGACAATTTGGAGCTAAATGTCCCTGCGTCGTGCATTTGTAATAAAACGGGTTCTGTTGTGACTCAGGTGCCTAAATCACAACCATAAAAGTCCATGCACCAATATATTGCCCTATGCAATATATCGATGCATTGCAAAGTTGACCCTGAAAATTAATTTAAATTCATACATTCAAAGTTTCAATTAAAATTTAAAATGCATTTCCATACTGCAACAAAATGCAATTCAGCATATATTGCATTTTGTTATCAGACACACGTTCCAGTCACACCGTAAGCACACTTACCTACATACAGTGTCGTCTTACTCTCTTTTTCCGTATGTACACTGTACATACGTACATTACTTACTTAATCCAATGTAATTGTATGTACATACATACATACAATTATCACAATTATTCGCGCCCTCTTAAAATTAATATTTCAAGACGGGCGCACAAGGGCATATCGGATTACAGTTTTCTTTGATGCATATAGCTCTCATCAGAACTTTTTGAATTTTCTCACGTACGTTTTTTCAACGTCGTGAGAAAATAATAATAAGAAAAAAGAGCTTTTGAGGCGATCGTGGGTATCTGGGGCCATCAAGCCCGTTCCTCGGGGAGTTCTTTCTTTGACCGCCGATGAGAAAAGTCCGGGAGTTGACTTATTAAAAGTATTAACTAGATAAAAATTGTTAAAGAAGATTGTGTTAACCTATTTCTAAATTACAAAAGGAATAAATATTACAAAGTTCAAAATTATTGAAGAAGATTGTGTTAACCTATTTGTTAATTACAAAAGGAATAAATATTACAAAGTTCAAAATTATTAAAGAAGATTGTGTTAACCTATTTATTAATTACAAAAGGAATAAATATTACAAAGATCAAAATTATTTAAGAAGATTGTGTTAACCTATTTGTTAATTACAAAAGGAATAAATAATACAAAGTGCAAAATTATTAAACAAGATTGGTCTAACATATTCGTTAATTACAAAAGGAATAAATATTTGCAAGGTTAAAAATTACTAAAGAATATTGTGTCAGCCAACTGACTAAAGAAACATTATAAAAATCTAAAAGTAAAAGAAATATTGTGTCAGCCTACTAGCTAATCACAGTTGCGTGTTCTCTACTAAGAGCACGACACGTAACCACAACAATTGAAAAAATAATCAACAATAAAAAATCTAAAATTTAGTTGAGAGCGAACTATATTTTAGTTAGAAGTGACATTCAGCCTAAACGCAGTGTTTTGAAAAAAAAAGGAAAAGCAGATTAATAAAATGTTAAATAAATAAATGAAAACAAAAAAAAATAAACACGTATAAAAATAATAAGTGGAGTAAACTAAAAAGAAAAGATTGTTTACAAAAAGAAAAAGAAAAAAAACCCCGGCTAACCTTAATACAGGGTACTTAGAGGAAATTAATAAGTTTAAGCGCAAGAGTGCTCAACGAGGGAATTTAGCGAGGCTTCATCCCTGCCACAATAAGACGTTTGGTAACCCAGAAGGAAGAGAACGAGAAATTGTCACCCAGGACTCGTGACGTATAATCACCATCATCATCACTGTTCCTTAGCAACGACAACATCTACAACGGCTTGGACGTCTACGTATTAACAAAAATAACAACTCTAATTAACAGCAACAACAACGCCATATCTAGCAGAAACTTTCTTCAAGCTAGCATAAAAACAAGATGGAAAAATACAAGATTGCACTTATTCTTTTATATATATATATATATATATATTTTTCTTTTTCTCCAATTATATTAATAAAACACATAGTATACAAATTTTCCCTAATTTGACAAAAAAAAACGAATATTCAAATTCAGCAATCAATATTATGAAAGTAAAATTTCCGAGTCATCACAATCAGAAAATATTTATTAAAAGATATTAAAAATCAATTATAAGTGAAATATATATACATATCTACATATTTTTACAAATTTTCTGTACCATCATAACCAACAAATATCTGCTAAAAAACATTCAAGAACAATGCACAATAATTAATAACAATAGGCTAATAACTCCTCCTAGAAGCGACCTCTGTGGTAAGACTTCGTGAGAGGACTTCATATAAAATCAAATATCGATCCCCTGCGATAGAGCTTCGTATACCTATCGATCAGGAGAAAGCTTTTGGTTGGATAGAGCGATTTTTGCTGATTACTTTTTTTATTATTAACTAAATAAGAAATAAAAAAAAAATAACAAAAAGAGATAAATAAGCATACGTTTTTGCTTTATTGCGATTTTATGACTTCTCTCGCTATAATTTGCAAAAAACAAAAAATTGATTAAAAAAGTTTTTTTCTCTCATTCTCCCTCTACATCCAATTAAAATAAATTAACCCTCTTACTATAGACAAATCCAACAAATTATCCACCTTCTTACTGTGTTTTTCTCACATATTACAGATTACTGAATCACTTTTACTTATACATAATTATTTACACATAACCAACATAACAGCCGGTTATTGCTGTTGAGAAATTTAACAATTTGTGTTCTACTTGCCTACCTTTTCTTTGGTCCATAAAAATTTGCCACGTCTTCTATAGTTTCCCAAATTTAAGCAAATCTAAACCCAAAATTATTCCATAATAATAACAGGCACATTCTATCTTATAGTTTCTCTTTATACATATTTCCACCTAATTCTCCGCCTGTTACTTGACGAACCTATCATGACAGAAGAAAACAAATCCTTCGATGAGCTTTGTTTTTCTCAAGTCCCAAAAACGGCAGAAATTAGACAAATTCTGGCCGATTATCATAGAGCCAATAAAAGCAAAAGGACTTCAGAATTTACTTCTGAAAAACTCCAAAATTTGGAAGAACTGTGGGCTTCATTTAAAAAAATTGAAACCCTTATTCAAGATCATGATGAATTCGATGAGACTCATGATTATTTCAAACAGTCATGTTATGATAAAATAGAAGACTGGGACAAACTTACCAAGGCAACTCTGTCCGACAGGTTAAAGTTTATAACTCTCCATACAGTGCGCAAAAATAACCCGTTTTACATTCCACTTCCAAAAACTTCGCAAAAACAACTGCAGCTGATAACCAGGACAGCACAAACAAAGATCAATCAAATACAGTACAATTTTGATTGCAAGAAGATAGACGAAAAACTTTATCCCATATTATTCAATCTATAGCTAATAATTCACTTCCAATTGCAACCCAGGCATACCTAAACCAAAAATTAAACTCGCTGCACCAATATTGGGACGATTTCGAAGAATCTCATAACGAAATAATCTTGAATGTTGGCCCCAACGACAAAAATGGTGAATACTTCGTGAATGATGTTTACATAAACAAGGAAACATCATTCTCAGACACTGTAATTGCGCTGCAAGAACAGTTGGACTCGAGATTCCAAAATGCAACAAATACTACAAATAATTCCACAGAGCATCACCACAGTGTTTCTTTCAGAGACCAATCAAATTTTTTCCTATCTGACGCGAGAACATTAATTCCCAAATTCAATGGAAATCCAAAAGATCTCCACAAATTCATTTCAAGCTGTGTTGATTCATACCCAACAGCAACGACGGCAAGCGAAAAGCACTCCCTCCTTAGTTTAATAAGGAGTGAATTATCCGCAGAGGCCTACGATATCTTCAGGTGCAATCAAGTTGAAGATTGGCCCACTTTAAAATCAATTATAACTCAAACTTTTGAGGAAAAAATTATCAGTCTCAATTAAATAATTCCAAACAGAGAAGAGAGGAAAGTGTAAAAGACTTTTTGCAGAGATTAAATACAACACTGTCCAAGCTAAATGAAGCAACATATTCCTATACAGCGGACAAAGTGCTCCTACGGTCTTTGTTAAAAGATAATGAGGGTCAGGCTGTGAGAGCAATTGAAAATGGGTTATCCAATCCACAATTACAGACCTTAGCAAATGTGCACTCGTATAAATCCTTTTCTGCATTAAAATCACATATTTTAGATCACGCATCACGTTTGGAGCTCAAGCAAGCTATCTTTCAAACGATTTATAAGACAAATCCAGTCCCTTTCAGACAAAATACGAGTTATAATTTACAATGCTTCAAATGTAATAGACTGGGGCATGCTGCATCAGGCTGCCCAGTCATACAACGCTCCACGTAAAATTTCAACGCAGCTCCAAAGCTAAACTCGCTATTGCAACGTCCTCCAGATTTTAAGAATGCCACATCTCCGTCACAGGTACTGCACCACAAAGAAAAATCACAGAAAACGTTTAACTTACAGACAATGACAAAAGGAAACGATAACCTCTCGCTTCCCAAGTCTTATCCTCTTATATCCATCTCCATCTAAACAAAACACTATTAAACAATTAAAAAGGAAAATAATATCTCACGTTTTTTTTTTATAAATATATATGTAGTTTTTTTTAAGAAAAATAACTAAACATTAATGGAAAAAAATAAAGAGATCTGTAAGCGTAAATAAAATAAATAAATAAATGGGATAAATATGAGTAGCTGGAAGACTACCAAACATTTAGATCTAAATATTATTCGCTTTCTTCTATATTATCTTGGAAGCTTTAAATATAACAAATAAAAGGATTCATTATAAGAATCAGAAAAATAAAGTAAGAAAAGAATTATTTGTAGATAGTATTATGCTTATTATACTTAGTAGCCATTATTTATTTATTAATTATGTACACACTTTAACATATTCCTACTATAAACTTAAGTTAAATTAGAAATCATTTCCAGTAGGTACTAAAATTTAGCAAAATTTGTTTTTTGTTATAAAAGAAAGTTTTCTCCTCAGAAGAATAAAACTTTTTTTTCCCTAGGGGGAGGGATGTTGTGACTCAGGTGCCTAAATCACAACCATAAAGGTCCATGCACCAATATATTGCCCTATGCAATATATCGATGCATTGCGAAGTTGACCCTGAAAATTAATTTAAATTCATGCATTCAAAGTATCATTTAAAATTTAAAATGCATTTAAAAATGCATTTCCATACTGCAACAAAATGCAATTTAGCATAAATTACACATTAGTTATTTAATCCAATCTAATTGTATGTACATACATACATACTATTATCAAAATTATTCGCGTCCTCTTAAAATTAATATTTCAAAACGGTCGCACAAGTGCATATAGGATTACAGTTTTCTTGATGCATATAGTTCGCATCAGAACTTTTTAATTTTCTCTCTCGTGAGAAAACAATTAAAAGAAAAAAGAGATTTTGAAGCGATCGTGGGTACCTGGGGCCATCAAGCCCGATCCTCGGGGAGTTCTTTCTTTGACCGCCGATCAGAAAAGTCCGGGAGTTGACTTATCAAAATTATTAAAGAAGATTGTGTTAACCTATTTGTTAATTACAAAAGGAATAAATATTACAAAGTTCAAAATTATTAAAGAAGATTGTGTTAACCTATTTGTTAATTACAAAAGGTGTAAATAATACAAAGTGCAAAATTATTAAACTAGATTGGTCTAACATATTCGTTAATTACAAAAGGTATAAATATTTGCAAGGTTCAAAATTACTAAAAATTATTGTGTCAGCCAACTGACTAACGGAAGACTATAAAAATCTAAAAGTAAAAGAAATATTGTGTCAGCCTTCTAGCTAATCACAGTTTCGTGTTCTCTACTAAGAGCACGACACGTAACCACAACAGTTCTGCACTTGCACTTATTGAGCAGTGCGAGAAGAGTTTGTCGCTAATTTTGTTGCCTTTGATTCTAGGCGTAAAGCTTGCTCACCAATATATGACGTTATGGGCTTTAATGCTCTATTTTCGTTGAGTTTGGCTAGAGTTTGCAGTTGCTCGCTTATTAACCTCTCTCCAATCGCTCTAATAGCTTGTTTTTCGTTATCCTTTATTAGAGAATTTATTAATATTTTATCCGTCGTATATGAATGGGTGGTTTCATTTAAATGAGCGTGTGTTATATTTATTCATTTTAGGAATTCCTTGACAGGCTCTTCTGTTCTTTGTCTTGTGTTTTGGAGATTTGATTGGAGTACTGGCTTTTCTAGTTTTTCTTCGAATGTTTCGATTAGTATTTGCTTCAAATCTGACCACCTGCTTGTATCATTGTACTAAAATACATTGTAGGCATCTCCAAATAGCTTACTTTTAATTATTGAAAACAGGGTTGTTGGGTCAGTTTTCGGGTGATATGGAGTAGTTTTGAGCCTTTTGATCTTTAGCTGTTTACATACCTTGGCGAACATGCCACCTATGATTAGATCCCTCATCTGCTACGATACTTTCTGGAATCCCATGTCGACAAGCTATTGTTGTCGTGAAGGCTTCCGCTAATGTCTTGAATTCAGTGTTGACTATGGGGATAGCCGCAGAGAATTTGGAAAGGTCGTCTTGAAATGTAAGGATGTGTTTATTTCCAGAATGGGAAATTGGGAGTGCTCCTACAACATCTAGGTACACTCTTTCAAAATGTTTTGAGCTTATGCTTGAGATATTCATAGAAATCTTAGGATTTCTGGATACTTTGTTTACTTGACAAAGTTTACATTTCCTTACATATCTTTCAACATCGTCTGACATGCCAGGCCAATAGAATTGTTTTTTAATTCTTTTAATTGTACGGGAGACGCCCTGGTGGCCTCCTGGTGGTAAAGAATGGAAATTTTTTAGAATTTGTTCAATATCACTGCTGTTGGATAAATACTTTATGGAATCTTGATGAAGTTTTATATTTATTTTTTGGTTATTGAAGACCTTGGTAAAAATATTTTTAATAGCTGGTAGATTTTGTTGGTCTAATACTGGGAAGGAGATATTTATTTGACTTAACTGATTTGCTTCTGTATATGAGCAGATCGCAGTTAAAATCTTTTCAATGTCTAATCTATCTCTTTGAGATCAGCAAGTTAGATTTACTTTTGAAATGATTACTGTGGAGTCTTTCTTCTTAAAGAAGTTCAGTTCGTTTTCCAGTAGAGGTGGTGTGTCTGAAAGTTTAATTTAGATTTTAAAACTCTTTCAAGTTCTGTATATTGCATGGGCAAAATGGAAATTTTGTGGTTATAATTTTTAGTTAAA
>OZ005742.1:164871092-164944091 GCA_963930735.1 Dioctria linearis | reverse complement strand
TCGGCTAATCACAGCGTATTTACTCCCGGCATAATGCCATTCGCTCAAGTTCCTCAGACCCTGCCAAACGCATATAGTCACATTCAGCAGCTGCAGTTCACACAGGCAAACACATCACCATACATCAAACAGGAGCCGAGATCTCCTAATAAAAATTATTATGTACCAAATAAAAATAATTATTTAAATAAAATTACTTGTAGTTTTTGTAATTTAAGAGGCCATACATACGCAGATTGCCTCAAACGTAAAAATACTCCGTACTGTGTGAACTGCAAAATATACAACCACGATATACGTGACTGCAGGAGGAACAACAACAATATTTAAAGATCAAGCAACAATGGTGGACCATCGAATCAACGCCCTAGAGAGCCGCAGAATCCCAATAACAATTCCAGAGTCTGTTCGGTAGGGGAACCGAAAGGTTAATTAACGCTTACCACTTGTGGGGGCGTCGGTGTAATGCTAGAAGTACGCTTACCACTGGTGGGGGCGTAGCAAAGCTCTAAAAAAGTAACTACTGTTTTGCGTATAATGAAAAACTCTACTTTATTCCAAAACATCGATCAATTTATACATATTAATTGCTTACGCCTAAATATTATTGTTTTCCATTTTATATTGAGCAAAGGTGAACGACTTTGCTTTACTTGCATTTATTGCTGTACAGTCGAATAACATTGCGCTAGTTGCAGTATTTGCGCGAGTTGCATTTTCATGCGGATTATTTTTTATGGAATGCAGCAATGGTATGCAGAATTAATGATTGGTATGTTGTGGGGTCATTGTATGTTATGATCGTCTGATCAGAGTCTATAACGTGCGTAAAAGTGCGAATTTTATGGTCGTTCTGGACATGCAGTAAATAACTGCCAACAAAAACGAAAATGGGAAGCTCGGAGTCAGGGAAACGACATACAGTCGACCCAAAACTCCCCGGCTCGACTATAAATCCCTCATCTAATAAAATAGGGTCCCCTCAGCAGCCCGATTCCAGTGTCGCTACAGTAAAACTTCCCTTAGACATAGGCCTGAACGGCCAAGCTAAACTAGTAGTAGACACAGGCGCTGAGGTTAGTATAATAAAGAAAAGGTCATTAAAAGATCTCAAAGAAATTAACCACAATGAGGCATGTACACTTCAGACCCCATTTGGTACCGGAAAGACGCTGGGAAATTGCCAGGGAAACTTCGTTTTCAAAAACAAAATTCCCTGCAAGTTTCAAGTCGTAAAGAACTTGCCTGGCCTTTCCGATGATGGACTTCTAGGAAATGATTTCCTAGCAAAAAACTGTAACGTTGAGGGTCCTAATAAGGCACTAAGGTTTCCTCGCACGGAAACTAATCCAGACGAATTTGCTTTGCCATTAGAGTTTGAAACGGACAAGCTACATTCTGAAAAAGCAGTCGAAGTAAGAACACTTGCAGAAGAGGTAGAGTCTAAGCAGGCTGAACTATCCACCTGTAGTGTCTTCAAGGCTTCTCAAACGAGAAAAGCTGGCTGCCAAGCTCCAAAAGAGCCCAAGGAATGTGAAAAAGGCTGTCTGGGCGAACAAGAGACCGATGAAATCAGGCAGCAATTGGTTACCTTTAAGGAACCAATCTGCATACCTGCCCGCTCTCAAATTGTTGCCCCAGTCCCGTTACAAACTCAAGAAGAAATGCTCTGTTTATCCCAAGAGATAAGCGATGGTGTCTTCTTGGCAAACAGTTTGCTGTCATCTGGAGAAGAACTAGTGCTAGTTAGTATTCTCAACGCTAACAGTCATCAAGTAGTCATACATAGCTTAAAGTTACAGCTATTTCCCATAAACGACTACAACAGAGTCCCATTAACACCCACAAAAGTCCACAAAAGAACTCACATTCCACTACCAAATTTAGAGGCAATATCAAACAACACAAGAGACGGAACTGAATGTCTAAAGCCTACCAAAAAGGTGCATATCACTCTTCCGTCCAAAATCCCGAGGCATAAGTCACTCTTAAACAAACAACGGCCATATAAGAACGGTAGCGAGTCGCTAAAGCCTACATTAAAGGTGCATATTACTCCACCGTCACACAACAGAAAAAATTCTACATGGTCAAAAAGCAGTAGCATTGACGCGCATGAGTATCCCACACGACCTAAGGCAAAGACCGTACAGGTGTATCAAACTCAGCCGTCGGCAAGGCAGGAAGCAAGTACCCTGTTACATGCTAAATACAACAAAATAAAGCCTCATAAGGAATTAATTAAATTCAATCCAATTACAGGTCAAAAACCTAAAAAGAAGAGTAAGTCAAACCAAGGTTCAGCCGACAAAACGGCAATTTTACAACATGTACGATATCTATACCCGGATTATGAGACTCCGGACGACCCAAAACAATACCCGCGTATTTCTAGGCTAGAGCAAGAACTCAGCCTAGACCCTAATTTAACCGCGGAAGAAAAAATTTCGATATCAGAACTCTGCGAAGAGTATAACGATATCTTCTTCCTCAAAGGTGACAAACTCACCTATACAAATGCGATAACGCATAATATTCCATTGGTGCAAACACAGCGGAAAGTCATTAACGAGCAGCTAAAAGAAATGCTAGACAGCGGGATAGTCCAGTCTAGTAAAAGCCCTTGGAATTCACCTCTACTAGTTGTCCCCAAGAAAGCGGGACCTGACGGTGAAAAAAGGTGGCGCGTCGTTATCGATTTTCGTAAATTAAACGAAAAGACAATTGGAGACGCTTTCCCGCTACCCCGAATCGAGGATATTCTCGACCAACTAGGTCACGCAAGGTATTTCACCACACTCGATTTGGCCAACGGCTATCACCAAGTCCTTGTCGACAAAAAAGATCGACATAAAACTGCTTTCAGCACAAGTTATGGGCACTACGAGTTCAAGCGTATGCCATTCGGGCTCAAAGGAGCCCCCGCCACATTTCAACTCCTAATGAATTTCGTCTTAACAGGCCTACAAGGCCTCGAATGTTTTGTTTACCTAGATGACATTGTCATCTATGGTAAAAATTTAAATGACCACAACGAAAAGTTGAGGAAAGTCTTCAATAAGTTGAGAGAAAACAACTTGAAACTGCAGCCAGAAAAGTGCCAGTTTCTAAGAAGAGAAGTTGTTTACCTAGGACATAAATGTTCTAGCGAAGGAGCCCTACCAGACCCAAGTAAGACAGCCTGCGTCCAAACATTTCCTGTTCCAAGAACAGTAAGGCAAGTTCAGTCATTTTTAGGACTTGCCAATTACTACAGGAAATTCATTCCAGACTTCTCCAAAATTGTACGTCCAATCACAAATTTACTCCGAAAGGATGTAAAATTCACTTGGACAGAGAAATGCCAAGAAGCATTTCAAAGCATAAAAAACGCTTTAATTTCTCCACCACTTTTAATTTACCCCGATTTTTCGAAATCTTTTAATCTCACTACAGACGCAAGTAACGAGGCTCTAGGAGCTGTTCTTTCTCAAGGAGAAGTCGGAAAGGACCAGCCCATTGCCTATGCAAGCCGCACATTAAACAAAGCCGAAAGAAATTACTCTACTATAGAGAAAGAGTTATTGGCTATTAACTGGGCTACGAAGAATTTCAGGTGCTATCTTCAAGGCCGGAAATTCACGGTCTATACTGACCATAAACCTCTCAAAGGTGTCTTCAATGTGAAAGACCCTACTTCCCGTTTGGTGAGATTTCACCACAAGTTATCTGAACTCGATTACAACATCGAATATAAACCAGGGAAGTACAACACTAATGCCGATGCACTAAGTCGCATCCCTGAAGCATTAAAAGAAGACAGTTTAGGCAATACCTTAACGGTAGAAGCTCTAGTCCACCACACGATGGACTCAGATGTGGAGGAAAACAATTCCACAAATAATAAGAGAAAGAAGAAATCCGCTCATTGTTTCGTCGTGACTCGAGCTCAGAAGCAAAAGGCTCAAGAGACATTAAATAACTCCAGTGTGGAGACAGAAGAGCACACGAAAGCGGACCAAAACGAAATGCAACAAACTGAGGCGGAAACACTAAACCCAGCATCGCTTGATCAAAAAGTAAGTACTGGCAAGACACCCGAAGTTATCACGAGCGCTACGGTAATCCGAACAATCTTAAAAGATTATCACGATTCTCCATTTGGTGGCCATCAAGGTGTCATAAAAACTTACAAAAGCATAAGACGCAAGTATTGGTGGAGACACATGCTTAGCGATATTAAAAAATACATTAAAAAATGCCCAAAGTGCCAGACGATGAAAGCATCTCCACAATATAAAATGCCAATGGTTATCACGGACATCGCAGAGCAACCGTTCGACAAAGTTTACCTCGATATTGTAGGTCTATTAGAAGAGACCACATCAGGTAACAAATATATCTTGACCTTCCAAGATAATTTAGCAAAATTTGTCGACTGGTATGCAATACCTAATGCAGAAGCAGTCACAGTAGCGCAAGTTTTCTTTGATGAAATCGTTACGCGCTATCGCATACCCAAAAGAATACTCACCGATCAGGGATCAAATTTCCTGAGTGAATTATTCAAAAGAGTATGTAAGCTTCTAAAGGTAAAGAAGTTACAGACTTCGGCATACCACCCACAGTCTAACGGAGCACTAGAGCGTGCCCACAGACCGCTGATTGAATACCTGCAAACAATCGTAGATGAAAATCCCAAAACATGGGACCAATACCTACGAAACGCTGCATTCGTGTATAACAATAGTGTACACGAGGGTACTAAACTTACCCCAATGGACTGCCTATACGGCTTCACAGCGGATGTCCCATCAAATTTAAAACGGGATCCCGAACCCGTTTACAATCACGAGAGCTACTATCATATACTGAAGTATAAGCTCCAAAAATCATATGCCACGGCACGAAAGAACTTATTGGCAAGTAAACAGCGCTCAAAGGGGTACTACGATAAGACAGTACGGCCCCTAACTTTCCATGTAGGAGACAAGGTCCTCATCAAGAACGAAAGCAGAAAACATAAGCTTTCCCAAATCTGGGTAGGACCTTATCAGGTAATCGCAATACCAAGTGATGTGAATACCACAATCAAAATTGCTAAGCGAACAGTAACGGTACATAATAACCGTTTGAAACCATATTTCGAATAAAAATATATCGAACAAAAATGAACCAGGTTGACTTGAAATTCCTACTATAGTGTCCATTAAACCTCATTTCAATACACCCCCATAAATATTTGCGGTGGAGTCACTCCACTGCCCAATTTAAAGCGGCACAAGGTACGTACAAGTATGCTTAAAGGATTGTTTTCTTCTCCTGAATTGTCCACAGAAATGGCGCTAAAATTCATCATAGTTGTCCTCTTAATCCAGTACACAACTGGAGCAATCGCTGACAAACCTTATGTAATAACCCAGCTAAATGGCTCGGGTATATTTTTCGAGGACCTAGGAAATCTGATGGTATATCATGACACCTGGAATGTCCTCACCGAGATAGACTTGGATGAACTATATGCCCAGATAAAGCTAGCAGAATATGCAGAGCACTTAGTGCATAAACTCTGCATAAATATAACAAACCCTGAAGACCTCTGTAACGTGCAGCAACTACACATACACGCTATTATAGACAGCGTACGAAAGCGCACGGAAACTATTAGAGAACTAGTACCAGGAAAACGCAAGGCCAGATCACTATTTGATGGAATAGGCAATGCCATGCATTATTTGTTTGGAACTATGGACAGCAACAACGAAAAAGAAATTTACAGCAGGTTAGAAGAACTTGAATCGAATACTCAAGCCCTAGCCGAGCTAGAGAAACAGTTGTAAGTGTTGTAAAAACTACCTTGGAAAAGATTCAAAAACCGCTGGCAATGTTAATAGACAGACAACAAAAAATAGCCCACCAGATAAACGATCTCCACCATGTGGCCGATGATTTAACTAGGAGGCAACTGAGACAAGAGATTATATCAAGCTTATTGCTCCAAATCATCGAAGTTGAATACCGACAACAAGCCCTCCTGGATATAATAATGGCTAGTAAAACCAACCATATTCATCCACTCCTAATGTCTCCCAAAAATCTGTTGGAGATATACCGCAAGACGGCCTCGAATTGCCCAAATGACCAAAATTGTCTATCTGTCCTATATCAGACAGCAGGAGCTCAGTCGCTCCTTATGCAGAATAAATTGGTGGTGAGAATTACTCTCCCAATTTTTAACCTGTCAAAAATGAGGCTACAACAGATTTAATGCTATCCTGTATCAAAGTCAGCAAATCATTCATTAATTCCAGACCCTGGTTATTCATACATAGCCAATAGCGAAAAAACTCAGGAATTTCTCTTATTAAGAGGCGATGACATGAAAAGATTCAAGAAAATAACAAGTAATTTGGAAGAAAACACGTATGTAGGCCGGCTGAACACGCCTATAATCAAAGCGGCAACGTCCAACGAATGTGCTATTAAATTGCTATACAACCCGTTAAATGAAGTGCCCAAATGCAAGACCAGAGTACAAATCCCACAAAAAGACATGCTGATCAAATTAAGTAAGCCCAATACGTGGCTATTTTCTTTTATCACCTCCACGGTGCTACACATCACATGTCCAGATCACTTTGTAATCTCGAAACTGGAAGGACAAGGGATATTAGAGATAACGCAACCATGTCAAGTTCAAATAGGTGACAAAGTGCTTAAATACGAAGATCAGAGTAAATTTCCACTAAAAATTATCCAGCCGAATCAATTTCCTGAGCTCAACCACTCTCTACTCAAAGTAAACCTGACTGAAATTTTACAAGGAACTCAAAACCACAGTCTGCGGAAAATCGAAATCTTAACGGGAGACGATATCCATAAATTAATTTATACCGACACCCATTTCGCTAGAAGAAATCCGAAATAAAATAAATAAATACCAGGAAAAGGTATCGAGTAAAAACTCCCATATCCTGTCCACAACTTCTCTATCATTTACGAGCCTACTAGTTCTGGCCATAATGATCGCTGTGGCAGTAAAATATCTTAACCCTGTTGTTATCAAGATGAGACAACAGAGGAATCAACCACAAGGTAACCCCGAAATTTCATCAGAGGGAATTCCTTTAGAAGAGCGAACACCTGCTCCCCAACCCAGTTTAAGGCGAACTAGGAGCCTCGCTAAAACCAAATCAGTCCAAACCGTTTAGAAATGCGAAACTGACACTGTCAAAATGGACCACTTGGTCAAGTTAAAACAGTTTTACAACAAAAGTAGACCTGGTAAAATCCTCAAAGGAAATCTATGTAGACATATATATAATATAATTTTAGCACCAAACAAAACTAAATTAAAAATATTAAGTTGACTTATCAAAATAAGTTAGAATGGAAAAAGTACCTAAATACAAATAGATAGAGTAGTAAAAAATTAAAATGCATTAGATTTAACTATAAAAACAAAGTAAATAAATAATTGCATTAAAGAAAAATGTATTAAAACTATATAAGAAAATAATAATAAATAAATAAGATGAGAAAACTTTAGGAATTATTTCTCTTACTCCTAAAACTAAACAAACAAATAAAATGCTAAAAACAAGTTAGAAATAATTTCAAGTATAATTTTATATTAATTTAACGAATATCTAGGTAATTAAGCAGAAAAAAGGCGCAAAATATAAAAGTGAAAAATACACACACACACACTCAAACAAACACATCTATACTTACACACAGTAACAGACATAAATTACACTAAAATTAATTACATATAAAAAAAAAATAATTATATAAATATAATAATATTGAAAAAGCGCTGTAGTATAATAATATCGAAGCATTTTTTATTGAAGAATCTAACTTAATCGATATATATACGAGAAGAATTACCTATTTACTAGATATATTTTTATTATATGTAAAATTAATCGTTTAATCTTTTTTTATTACACTCTGACCCCATAAAACATAAAAGAAAAATATTATAAAAATAAAAAAATATTGTAAACCTCGACCGAGACCCGATCCGCCAAATTATTACCAGACCCAATAGACCTAAAAACAAAACAAAAAGAGAAAGAAGCCGAAGCGATGCGCACTTGTCTTCCTTTTAATTACGCAAAAAAAAAAAAAAAGGGAATAAAATAATACAAATTAGTACAACGACAACATCCCCTGAGAATTATTCCTCTTCAAAGAATAATTCTCTTTTTCTCAGGGGGAAGGATTGTTGTGTACCTAAAAAGCCTAAAATAAATATCTAATTATAAATTAACAAAATTTAAAAAATATTAAAATATTTCATGCATAAAATTTTCATATAAGCTAACCATGCCTAAAACATGGTTAGCTTATCTATTTAATCAGTCAGCAATTTTCTTCACATTCCATAAATTAAAATAAAATTATTCCCATGGCAAATTTTGCCTTCAGCAAAATTTGCCAGTAGAAATATTTACTTTAAAAAAATAAAGCAAAAGACAAATCGTACCTTCAGTACGATTTGTCGTGAAAATTGCAATATGTATGTACGAACGTACATACATATCACAAAAAAGCTTTCGCCATAAGAAGAGCGCGCCGCGAAAATACATTGTATGTATACGCGCGCGGCATCGTGACGGTGGCTGATGTTTATAAAAGCATCAAATTTCAAGCCTCCGTCCAACGAAAAATATTCTGGACTTGTTTAATAAAGTCCAGAATAAATGAAAATTTTCTCAGGGTGAAAATGCAACTATGCATTTTTTACCCTGAACGAAGGCTCTTGATCGCGACAAAAGTGATCAAGAGCCGAGTTGGTTTTAAAATCTCTTGGCGGTAGGATTTGATAGAAAAAGAGTTGTTTTCCACGCGGCGGTTAAGCAGAAAAACTTGTGATTAGAAAAGAGTCGGATTTTAGACTAAAAAACGGCGGGTCGTGAAAAAAGATCGGAGTTGAATTTTTTCAAAATCTTCTACGACCGGGGTGGTTAAGAAAAAACGGTGGTTTGCGGTCGAGTGTAAAAAAGTAACGAAATATAAATAAATTGTTGTAAAAAGTGTAAAAAAGTAACGAAATATAAATCAATTGTTGTAACGAAAAATAAATCAATTGTTGTAACGAAAAATAAATCAATTGTTGTAACGAAAAATAAATCCATTGTTGTAACGAAAAATAAATCAATTGTTGTAAAAAGTAAAATAACTCAATTGTTGTAAAAAGAAAACTGAATCAAGTTTGTAAGGAAAGATACATCGAGTTTGTTAAAAAAAAAGAATTAAAATAAATTAAAACAAAATTTATTAAAAGAAACGTGTTTTGGATAAAGCCACAGCCAGAGTCACATGAAGGTACGTAACAGTGGACTCGAATGTGACATTTTTAGAATCTCTCAGACGCAATAGAAGAATTGTTTGAAAATTTCTTAGTTTTACGATTGCAATAAAATCATAAAAAAACAAAAAACATCCCCTTCGTCCAGTTTTTGAGCCGGGATCTGCCGCCTTTCAGGCGAATGTTCTTACCCCGAAATATGAGACAGATGCTTTTACCTCTTGCATTTATAAACTTGTCTAGCCTATTAAACCACATTTGCTACCCTATTAAACCACATTTGCTTCCAGCTGGCATTAATCACTAACGATGGAAGCAAGAAATAAATATAAAAGTTTTTATTTATTTTTGATCTTGTCCAATGGTGGACTCGAACGTCACATTTTTAGAATCTGTCGGATGCAATAGTAGAATTGTCAGAAATTTCTTAGTTCTACGATTTCAACAATATCATAAAAAAACAAACAACATCCGCTTCTTCCAGTTTTTGGAACCGGGATCTGCCGCCTTCCAGGCGACTGCACCTACCTATGAACTAACGAGAAAAATGTCCTTACCTCTAGTATTTATAAATTTGTGTAGCCTATTAAACCACTTTTGCTTCCAGCTGGCATTAATCACTAACGATAGAAGCGAACAAGTAAATTTATAGGCTTTAATTTATTTTTGATCTTGTCCAATGGTGGACTGGAACGTGACATTTTTAGAATCTGTCAGACGTAATAGTAGGATTGTTAGAAAACTTCTTAGTTTTACGATTCCAATAATATTATAAAAAAAAACAAAAAAAAATCGCTTCGTCCAGTTTTTGGAGCCGGAATCTGCCGCCTTCCAGGCGACTGCACTTACCTCTGAACTGATGAGACAAATGTCTTTACCTGTAGAATTTATAAATTAGTGTAGCCTATTAAACCACATTTGCATCCAGCTGGCATTACTCATGAACGATGGAAGCGAAAAAATAAATTTATAAGCTTTTATTTATTTTTGATCTTGTCCAGTGGTGAACTCGAACGTGACATTTTTAGAATCTGTCGGATGCAATAGTAGAATTGTTAGAAAACTTCTTAGCTTTAAGATTCCAACAATATCATAAAAAAACAAACAACATCCGCTTCTTCCAGTTTTTGGAGCCGGCATCTGCCGCCTTCCAGGCGACTGCACTTACCTATGAAATATCGAGACAAATGTCCTTACCTATAGTATTTATAAATTTGTGTAGCCTATTAAACCACATTTGCTTCCAGCTGGCATTAATCACTAACGATGGAAGCGAACAAATAAATTTATAAGCTTTTATTTATTTTTGATATTGTCCAATGGTGGACTCGAACGTGACATTTTTAGAATCTCTCTGACGCAATAGAAAAATTGTTTGAAAACTTCTTAATTTTACAATTCCAATAAAATTATAAAAAAAAAAAAAAAATCCGCTTCGTAAAAGTTTTGGAGCCGGGATCGGGATCTGCCGCCTTGCAGGCGACTGCACTTACCTGTGAGCTAACGAGACAAATGTCTTTACCTCTAATATTTATAAATTTGTATAGCCTATTAAACCACATTTGCTTCCAGCTGGCATTAATCACTAACGATGGAAGCGAACAAATAAATTTATAAGCTTTAATTTATTTTTGATCTTGTCCAATGGTGGACTCGAGCGTGACATTTTTAGAATCTGTCAGACGCAATAGTAGGATTGTTTGAAAAATTCCTTAGTTTTACAATTCCAATAAAATCTTAAAAAACAAAAAAAAAAACATCCGCTTCGTCCAGTTTTTGGAGCCGGGATCTACCGCCTTCCAGGCGACTGCTTTTACCTCTGAACAAACGAGACAAATATCTTTCCTTCTAGTATTTACAAATTTGTCTAGCCTATTAAACCACATTTGCTTCCAGCTGGTATTAATCACTAACGATGGAAGCGAACAAATAAATTTATAAGCTTTAATTTATTTTTGATCTTGTCCAATGGTGGACTCGAACGTGACATTTTTACAATCTGTCGGACGCAATAGTAGGATTGTTTGAAAAATTCTTAGTTTACAATTCCAATAAAATCTTAAAAAAAAAACAAAAAACATTCGCTTCGTCCAGTTTTTGGAGCCGGGATCTGCCGCCTTCCAGGCGACTGCACTTATCTATGAACTAACGAGACAAATGTCTTTCCCTCTAGTATTTATAAATTTGTCTAGCCTATTAAACCACATTTGCTTCCAGCTGGCATTAATCACTAACGATGGAAGCGAACAAATAAATTTATAAGCTTTTATTTATTTTTGATCTTGTCCAATGGTGGACTCGAATGTGACATTTTTAGAATCTCTCAGACGCAATAGAAAAATTGTTTGAAAACTTCTTAGTTTTACGATTCCAACAATATCATAAAAAATCAAAAAACATCCGCTTCTTCCAGTTTTTGGAGCCGAGAACTGCCGCCTTCCAGGCGACTGCACTTACCTATGAACTAGCGAGACAAATATCTTTTCCTCTAGTATTTATAAATTTGTCTAGCCTATTAAACCACATTTTCTTCCAGCTGGCTTTAATCAATAACGATGGAAGCGAACAAACAAACTTTTAAGCTTTTATTTAGTTTTGATCCTATCCAATGATGGACTCAAATGTGACATTTTTAGAATTTCTCAGACGCAATAGAAGAATTGTTTGAAAAATTTTTGGATTTACAATTCCAATAAAATCTTAAAAAAAAAAAAAAAAATCCGCTTCGTCCAGTTTGTGGTGCCGGGATCTGCCGCCTTCCAGGCGGCTGCATTTACCTCTGAACTAACGAGACAAATGTCTTTAGCTCTAGTATTTATAAATTTGTGTAGCCTATTAAATCACATTTGCTTCCAGTTGGCATTAATCACTAATGATGGAAGCGACCAAATAAATTTATAAGCTTTTTTTTTATTTTTGATCTTGTCCAATGGTGGACTCGATCGTGACATTTTTAGAATCGCTCAGACGCAATAGAAAAAATGTTTGAAAACTTCTTAGTTTTACGATTCCAACAATATCATTAAAAAACAAAAAACATCCGCTTCTTCCAGTTTTTGGAGCCGGGATTTTCCACCTTCCAGGCGACTGCACTTACCTATGAACTAACGAGACAAATATCTTTAGCTCTAGTATTTATAAATTCGTGTAGCCTATTCAACCACATTTGCTTCCAGCTGGCTTTAATTAATAACGATGGAAGCGAACAAATAAATTTATAAGCTATTATTTATTTTTGATCCTATCCAATGGTGGACTCGAATGTGACATTTTTAGAATCTCTCAGACGCAATAGAAAAATTGTTTGAAAACTTCTTAGTTTTACGATTCTAATAAAATCATAAAAAAAAAAACATCCGGTTCGTCCAGTTTTGGAGCCGGGTTGGGATCTGTCGCCTTCCAGGCGACTGCACTTACCTGTGAGCTAACGAGACAAATGTCTTTACCTCTAATATTTATAAATTTGTATAGCCTATTAAACCACATTTGCTTCCAGCTGGCATTAATCACTAACGATGGAAGCGAACAAATAAATTTATAAGCTTTAATTTATTTTTGATCTTGTTCAATGGTGAACTCGAACGTGAAATTTTTAGAATCTCTCAGACGCAATAGAAGAATTGTTAGGAACCTTCTTATTTTTACGATTCCGATAAAATCATTAAAAAAAAACACAAAAAATATGCGCGTCATCTAGTTTTTGGAGCCGTGATCTGTCGCCTTTGAGGCGACCGTTCTTACCCTGAACTCCAAGACAGTTGCCTTTACCTCTTAAATTTATAAACTTGTCTAGCCTATTACCACATTTGCTTCCAGCTGGAATTAATCACTAACGATGGAAGCGAGAAATAAATATTGTAGCAAATGGACGTACCTGGAAGGCTCTGGAGAATCCCCCGTGGTTTCATCCACCGCAGCACACATTACCACAGCGCCGGCTTTAATCGTATACCCGCTCATAAGCCAAAACGTCAAAGTAGGCTTTTCCCATTTCCTCCGGTAAAATTGGAAAGAGGCTTTAGAAAATTGAATGAAAGCAAGGCAAAACATCAGAGAACACATCACACGACAACACTTTACAAACACCGTCCGCCACAAGCCTTGGTCTTACCTGTTCCTGGAAATGAAGACTCAACGCCCGCCCAAATAATCCACATTCTCGCGAAGCACCTGCACTTGCCCTTCCGGACCTGAAAAGAAAGAAATAATTAGAATTAATTAAGTAGAAAAAAAAAACCTTTAAACCATGGATAGAAATTGTAAATCAATTTGAAATGTAAATATCCGAATTTCTACTAGAAAACTATATCCAGCACTAGTCAGCAAAATTTTGGCGGGAATATTCATTTATAAATTTTCACAATTAGAAAGAATTAGTAATTATTATTAAAAAAGATAAATAAATAGATTTTTATGCCAGATGTCGTTTCATTAGGTTAGTAGGAAAAGTCAAATAGGAAAAGGTCATAAAATTGGAAGATTGGAAAGGATTTTTCAAGAAGGAGTCGACAGTGAGGAATGACTGAGCAAGCTTAGAAGTACTTTGTAGTGAGGAGGGTAAAAAATTGATTTTGTCACAAGGTTAAGCACGAATAAAATAAAATAAGCAAACATCACAAAGTAGCGTAGTTTTGTGTTAAATTTACACCAGTCACAATTGGTTTATTTCGACCCCACTGAGAAGAAATTCCCCAGAACTGAAAAATAGTTTCAGCCACGGAGAAGCTCTAGCCAGAGGAGCCACGTAACCTGCTCCCCCGAATACACCACCGGCAGGCGTTTATTGCGCCTATAATACTGGTAAATAAATTGAAGCCCACACAGTAAGCGCAGTAAGTATGACAGGTAGCCCAACATAACTTTAAATACAGGTAACATTTTTATTTTTGCACATAAACATTACTGTCGACATCAAAACATAACCATCGCGTTTTTTTGCGACCTGAATCAAACCACACACACACGCACGTATGAATGAAGGCGCGGAGGAGAATAAACCGAACAATAATAACACAAATAGTTGGTTGCTCTACACTGCACATAGACTCTGCACGACCAAGTTTGCACATTCTCCACTACCCGCTAAGTAAACAAAATCGTTATTTGATCTACGCGGGCACATACTACAATTAAGTCAATTAAAGCCTTCGGATCGTATCATTACAGTGGCCGAATTGACAGCTGGGTTACATGGCCAGAAAAAATAGGAAAGTAACATTGGTGTCAAGTGTGGGGTAATTTAATAGATCGGCTATATTTAGGCTTCCAAATGTTATTCGTAGGACAATAAGTTGAAACCCAATTATATTGAATGTACTATCTTTACTTACTATTGAAGTTGAAGTTAAAATTTATCCAATCGTTATTAATTAAACTTACTCACTCACTTTTAGTGAATTTTAAATTGAAATTTATTAAATCATGACATTATGTTAAGGAATTTTGTGTGAGTGAGAAAATAAATTTCATGAATAAAATAGTATTCCAGTGAACTTTGTATGGATGAGAGTAGGGATTATTTTAAACTGAATACACTGTGGGGGTGATTTTTTTTTTTTTTTTGCTAAATAAAACTGAATTAAGACCAGCGAATTTTATTCTCGTGCCTTAATTTGGGCAACCTTTATGTTGCACCGCAAAGGATTTGAATTACAACTTGAATATTGAACGCAAGCATCCTTCTGTAAGAAAGACAATATATAAGCCTATTAACTTTAATTTTTGCTACGGCTTGTAGTTCATCACGCCTAGCTATAAAGTGAAATAATTAAATCGTCCGTAATCAAGTGAAACAGTCACAGGGGCTTCACCTGTCATGAACTATTTGAACATTTGTGCGACGGCCTTAACTACGAACTACTAGAAAGATTTGATGTGAAATAACGCTAACCGAGATCCTGAAACTTGTCTAGTGACTTCGGACTAGTTGACTTTTGAAATCGGCAGATTAAGGTTAGTGTCATAATTAGATTGTGTTAAACATTATATCTATAGTACAAACAAACTTAATAACTTACGGTTATAATTAAACTTAAGTACTACCTAGAAATACACTTCTAACATAAACTAAACCATTACCTAAGTACCTAAGAAGTGCGGCAGAATTCTGTTGTTTCATTATTGTTCCCATACCTAAAATGAAATAAAAGTTAGTGATCACTAAAACAAAACACATGATAAAAGGCTTACGTGCGTAAAATTCTGCTGCCCAGCTCACGAGATAGCAATGACGCGAGAGGTGTAAATAAGAATAGCTGAAACCAGATAATAAGGCGCTTAATTATGTCGGACGAAAAGATCGAAGCCGTATTAAGAAAACGGGAAGACTTATCGATGGCAATTCGAGCGCAGGCTCAGGAGGTAGTAATATTGAGAGATGATTTGAAAAGTGTTCGAGAATAGAACTCGAGCTTCCGTGAAAGCTTCACTTCAAAAGAAAATGGACGATCTCTCAGCTATTGGGGCAACTACGTTTGCTAATAAAGTCTTCGAGGAGAAAGCCGGCGACAACAATAGCCAACGCAGTCCCGAGAACATCAATTAAAATCAACCTAGCTCACAGTCCACACCACCTTTTGGTTTGCAACAGCGTGACGTAATGGATGGACGAAAGCAAAGTTGAAAAGGCTATAGAAATCTAGCCCCCATACTTCCAACCGAAGCAGATTTTACCACCCACCGAGTACGATGGTAAGGTTCCCTGGAGTCGATATGAAATACATTTCGGTGCCATTTCGCGGGCAAATGAGTGGAACAATGAATCGAAAGCACTATATTTGGCAGCCTATTTGAGGGGTACTGCTTTAGCCTATTATTAGACGTTATCGCAAAAAATAAGAGAGGAATATAGTCGGCTGAGCGAAGCATTTCGAATACGATTCAGCACAGACCTCCAGCAAACGGTGAGACATATTCAGCTGCGTGCGCGAGTGAAAAGGAGCGGTGAAACCTTCTCGAATACGCCACTGACCTTCAACGGCTGACATTTCTGACATTTTCGGACTGCCCAAAGAGCGCCAGAGATCGTATAGCACTGGAACAATTTCTCGACGGGATATTAGACTTCGACGTTCCAGAAAGAGTGCGAGATTTTGAACCATCTACCCTGCCTTGCAGCCTGCGATTCGGATTAAGACGTACCACCGAGCTTCAAGAGCAGCCCGAAGGAATGAGCACCTTTTGCAAATCCCGTCAAGCTTACCGCCGGGAAACGCCAACTAGCTAGCGTAACGGGGCGAGAGCTAGCTCCCATTGCACGAAGAGCCCCACCACGTCCAACCCAACTTTCTAACCGACGCTGTATTGTACATAACGTAAGAGGAACTGTAAGATGGTTCGACTCGGAACGAAACTATGGGTTTTTTACGCGAGATGATAACCAGGAAGACGTTTTCTTCTATGCTACTCACACAAAATCTCGGATGCCAAATATCGAGTCGAGGATAGCTCCCGGTACTCAAGTAGAGTTCGACCTACATGAAGGAAACCTGTCCAATAAAGCGGTAAGTGTCCTGATCCTGTGTAATGACCATCTGCAGAACAACACAGACTCGACCCAAGGACCGAACGAGCACAATATACCCCAAGCGGGATTGCAGCCACCAACAGCATCAGTTCCATTTCTACTGATTGGGCCCGTCACAGTTCATTTAAACATCAGTGCGCTGATCTGAGGGAGCAAAGACCAGTGTATCAATTAAACGCTCCAAACACTACCAACACCGGTTTCTACAACACATACACTCCACCAGATACGGATATACCACCAAATTTAGTCATAAATCTGAAGACCACCTCAACAGTTTAGACCTGCCCTACACCCGGAACACTCAACGTCAATAGCACCGCTAAGGCACTAAACACCAACAAAACGCCATACAAGAACACACCCAACTGTGAAATCAGCAACCCTATTCATTCCGTTGAGGAATTGTCCACTCAGCGTTCCACCCAAACACTTCCTGTGACACCTGTTATCACGGTGAGGCACAGCACCATTTGTAATACAATTAAAGTGACGGGGCAAAGAGAACGTATAGCCTACAGCATGCTTGTTGATACAGGAGCCACTCACTCACTTCGAAAACAAATGCAACCATATCCATCTATCGAGCCATATACAACGTACCTTCGAGACGTTACAGGGAAAACAAGTCGAGTTCAGGGGATATGTTCCATCGATTTAGACCAACATACCTTCCAATTAGGCCCTGGCGTTATCCCAATATTGGAGGAAGAAGGAACCATTTGTGTAAGAGCGATTAGTGACTGCCCCATACCCGCAGGCTCGACTGCTTTGTACCGTTTTTTAATCCACTATTAGGCGACCAGCAGACTGTATTTCTTCCTTCGAAGTATATTTCACAGGAACTCTGGATTGTTTCGGTTATTTATACCACCCAAGGCGGGGAAATACTAGCTCGAATAACAAATTTGGGTGAGCAACCCATCGAGCTCAAAAACAGCACTCCTTTGGCTAGCGCTATCAACAATGCGAATGCAGTCGAGATAGGTTCTAAACCTAAAGAGTTAGCACCAAAACTACATACGCTACTTGCTCAAACAACTCTTCACCTGAATAGCCAGCAACGGGACATTCTGCGAGATCTACTTTACGAACATCACGATGTCTTCGCCCAATCTGAGAACGATCTAGGTCGCAGATCTATACTGAGGCATACCATGGACGTAGGTGAAGCTATGCGCATTAAGCAACCTCCAAGGCGTCTACCTTTAGCAAAGTGAGCCTAGGCAGAAAAGGGATTCCTACCCTCTTCCTCGAATTGTCCTGACGCTCGACGCTCTAGCGGGATCTAAATGGTTCTCTACCCTGGATCTGAAGTCGGGATATTGGCAGGTGGAAGTAGAGAATCGCGACCGATAGAAGACAGCATTTTTTACCGGAAGTTGCTTGTGGGAATTTTCCGTAATGCCGTTCGGACTAACAAACGCTCCAGCTACCTTTCAGCGGTTAATGGAAGTAGTATTGGAAGGTATACCACCTCAGGCCTGTTTGGTCTATCTGGACGATATCATAGTTCACGGCGCCACTTTTCAAATCATGATAGCGAACTTTCGTCTCGCTTTGGCACGGCTAAGGCTTGCTACTTTGAAGATCTCGCCAAAGAAGTGCCAACTATGTCAGAGAGAAGTCAAATTTCTAGGCACATCGTGAGTGCTGAAGGAGTGTCCACAGACCCGGACAAGACAGCTGCAGTGCGGAATTGGCCTGCCCCCAAAAGTAAGAAAGCCGTCCAATCATTCCTCGGATTGTGCTACCGACGATTCGTCTTTAACTTGTCTGCCATCGCAAAGCCTCTAATGGAGTTAACCGAAAAAGGACGCAAGTTTTATTGGTCATATGCTTATGACGAAGCTTTCGTTACTTTAAAGGAAAAGCTATCAACAGCACCTGTATTGGCACAGCCTGATGAAGACCTGCCATTCCTGCTAGACACCGATACAAGCCAACACGCCTGGGGTGCTATTTTGTTACAGGTAAAAGATGGTGTTGAACACGTGGTAGGATATTGGAGTAAGACTTTCAGTCGGGCAGAGCGTAACTACTGCGTCACTAGAGAAGAATTGGTAGCAATTGTCAAGCCCTGCGCTCACTTTCAACCATATCTGCTTGGAAAAAATTGACTATCCGTACCGACCACGCTTCGTTAAAGTGGTTAATGAATTTTCGCTCACCGGAAGGTCAAGTGGCGCGCTGGATTGAACGGATGCCATCCTACGAATTTGAGATTGTTCATCGCTCTGGCAATAAG
Source organism: Dioctria linearis (assembly GCA_963930735.1). NCBI lineage: Eukaryota > Metazoa > Arthropoda > Insecta > Diptera > Asilidae > Dioctria > Dioctria linearis. Next base: position 164,925,020 of record OZ005742.1, on the reverse strand, counting down.
CACAGCAACGCCGATGTTCTGTCCCGATGCCTGTATTCCATATATAATTGGACTTACTGCCAACGGCAGGAAGAAGAGGACACCATTACAGCTCAATTCATTACTGCATAGGAAAACGTGACCGAACAACAATAACGTGACCGTGCTCTTCGATCTTTGCGGGAATGGCTCCAGTCGGGCCAGCGGCCGGACAAAGAAAACATTAAGGACTCTACCCCCGAAATTAAAGCGTATTGGTCTATGTGGTCCGTCTTGCGTGTGGACAACGACGTAATTGTTAGACTATTCCAACAAGGAGCTACTGCTCTACAGCAAATTTTGGTGCCCAAAATCCTGCGGAAAATTGTGCTCAGTCAGGTTCATGATTCTCCATCGGGTGGACATTTTGGGTTTGATAAAGCACTTCATAAATTGCGGCAGAGATACCATTGGGTTGGCTGTACCAACGACAGATTGGTGCGACGGATGTCTTCAGTGCCAGTCGAGAAAAGGGCACTCTTCAAACTTGTATCGTGGGCGCGCCATTTGAGAGGGTAGCAGTATACATTTTGGGACCACTTCCTCGAACCGAACGAAATTACCGCTACCTGGTCTGCATAGATTATTTCATAAAGTGGCCTGAAGCGATACCTATCCCGGACCAGACGGCCGAAACAGTAGCAGATGCGTTGATTTCTGTAGTTTTTAGCCGATATGGAGCACCGCTCCAACTTCATTCTGACCAGGGCCGAAACTTCGAAAGTGCCATCTTTCAAGTACTCAGGCGATTCGGTATTGATAAAACACGCGCCACTGCCCTTCACCCACAATCCGATGGCCTAGTGGAATGCTTCAACGAACGATTCTAGACTAACTAGCAAAGTTCGTGGACCTATACCAACGCGACTGGGATCAAATCGTGACTATCTTACTTCTGCTCTACAGAGCCAGCATCCATGACAGCACCAAACAAACTCCCGTGCGACTACTTTTTGGGAGAGAGATACGCTTACCTTTGGAGATGGTAATAGGAAGCCCAACAACAGCCGCAGACACAACAAACAAATATTTGGATAACCTCATCGCTACGCTGAACGAGATCCATGAGCAAAACCGCGTAGCTCTAAATATCGCGATTCGGCGAATGAAAAACTATTACGGCCTACGTTCTCGTGAACGCGTATACGAAACAGACCAACTCGTATGGTTATACTTCCCGAAATGCGTCGTCGGTCGATTAGCGCCCTATCGCGAACGAAATCTCGCCGCGACGTGACCACGAAAAATAAAACTCGGCGCTCCGCGTACACGTTAGGCCACCTAGAGAGGGCACACGACTTATACACCTCTTTCCGCTCTTCATTGCAGGTATAACTAGGTTGGTCGGAGCTTCAAGTTTCGAAGGAGGCCGTATTTTAACAAATGGACGTACCTGGAAGACTTTGGAGAATCCCCCGTGGTTTCATCCACCACAGCTCACATGACCACAGCGCCGGATTTATTCGTATACTCGCCCATGGGCAGGAACGTCAAAGTGCGGGAGGCTTTTCCCACTTTCTCCGCTAAAATCGGAAAGAGGCATTAGAAAATTGAATGAAAGCAAGGCAAAACTTAACAACACCCTATCCACCACCAACCTTGGTCTTACCTGTTCCTGGAAATGAAGGCTCAACGCCGACCCAAATAATCTATCTTCCCGCGAAGCAGAGATATAAGGCCAGCACCTGCAGTTGCCCTTCCGGACCAGAAAAGAAAGAAATTATTCGAATTAATTAAGTGGAAAAAAAAACTTTAAAACCATAGATAGAAATTGTAAATAAGTTTGCCCATAACCTAGAAATGTGAATTTCCAAATTTCTACTAGAAAACCACATTCAGCACTAGAAAGAATTAGTAATTATTATTAAAAAAGAGAAATAAATAGATTGTTATACTAGATGTCGTTTCATTAGGTTAGTAGGAAAAGTCAAATAGGAAAAGACAATAAAATTGGAAAGGATTTTTCGAGAAGGAGTAGACATTGAGGAACGACTGAGCAAGCTTAGAAGTGCTATTTAGTGAGTATGGTAAAAAATGATTTTGTCAGAAGGTTAAGCAAGAATAAAATAAGATAAAATAAGAAAACATCACAAAGTAGCGTAGTTTTGTGTTAAATTTGCACCAGTCACAATTGGTTTATTTCGACCCCGCTGAGAAGAAATTCCCCAGAACTGAAAAATAGTTTCAGTCACGTAGAAGTACTAGCCAGAGGAGACACGTAACCTGCTCCCACGAATACACTGCCGGGTGGCGTTTATTGCGCCTATAGTACTGGCAAATAAATTAAAGCCCACACAGTAAGCGCAGTATGTATCCCAGGTAGCCCAACATAACCTTAAATACAGGTAACAATTTTATTTTTGCGCATAAACATTACTCTCGACGATGGAGAAATAAGAATTTTTAAGAACTTTTATTTCTAATGATTCTAACTCAAATTTTATAAATAGCAGAAGAAAAAACAACCGCCTCGTCCGGGATTTGAAACCGGGACCTTCCGCTTGCCGGGCGACTGCTCTTACCACTGAGCTAACGAGACAGATGATTTTCCTTCTTGCATTTATCAAATTTGTAACTAGCCTACTAAGCCACGTTTTGCTTTCAGCTGGCATTAACCAGTAGCGATGAAACCGCACAAATAAATTGTAAATTCAATTTTATTTATTTTTCCCGCGGACGGGAATCGAACCTAAACTTGTTAGAATCTGTCAATGATGGAGAAATAAGAATTTTTAAGAACTCTTATTTTTAATGATTCTACATATAATAGAACACTTGTTAGAATCGGTCAATGATGGAGAAATAAGAATTTTTAATGATTCTAAATAGAATAGAATCATTAAAAATAAAAGTTCTTAAAAATTCTTATTTCTCCATCATTGACCGATTCTAACAAGTGCAGGTTCGATTCCCGTCCGCGGGAAAAATAAATTACTCTCGACATCACAACATAACCATCGCGTTTTTTCCGAGCTGAATCAAACCACACACACACGCACGTATGAATGCAGCCGCGGAGGAGAATAATCCGAACAATAATAACACAACATAATTGAATTCTCTACACTGCACATAGACTCAGCACGACCAAATTTGCCCATTATCCACTACCCGTTAAGTAAACAAAATCGTTATTGGATCTATGCGGGCACATACTAAAAGTCAAGTAAAACCTTCGCATCGAATCATTACAGTGGCTGCATTGACAGCTGGGTTACGTGATTTGTAAAATATGGTACACGCTCGGCCAGAAAAAGTAGGAAAGGTAAAAATATTTATAAGTTCTTATTTCTTTTTGGTCTTGTACAATGGTGGACTCGAACGTGACATATTTAAAATCTCTCAGACGAAATAGGAAAATTGTTTGAATATTTCTTAGTTTTACGATCACAATAAAATCATAAAAAACAAAACTTCCGCTTCATCCTGTTTTTGGAGCCGGGATCTGCCGCCTTTCAGACGACTGTTCTTACCTTTGAACTAATTAGATACAAGTCTTTACCTTTAGTATTTATAAATTTGTGTAGCCTATTAAACCACCTTTGCTTCCAGCTGGCATTAGTCACTAACGATGGAAGCGAACAAATAAATTTCTAAGCATTTATTTATTTTTGATCTTGTCCAATGGCGGACTCGAACTTAATATTTTTAGAATCTGTCAGACCGAATAGACGAATTGTTTGAAAACTTTTCAGCTTTATGATTCCAATCAAATCATTAAAAAAAAAAAACATCAGCTTCGTCCAATTTTCGGAGCCGGGATCGGCTGCCTTTCGACATAACGAGGCAGATATCTTTATCTTTTGTATTTATTAATTTGTCAAGCCAATTTAACCACATTTGCTTCCAGCTGGCATTAATGACTAACGATGGAAGCGAAAAAATAAATCTGTAAGTTTTTCTTTATTTTTGATCTTGTCCATTTTTGGACTCGAACTTAACATTTTTGGAACCTGTCATAAAAAAAAAACAATAAACATCCGCTTCGTTCAGTCTTTGGAGCTGGGATCTGCCCGCCCTTCCTTCATGCGACTGTTCTTACCTTTGAAGTAACGAGACAGATGTCTTTACCTTTATTATATATAAATTTGTGTAGCCTATGACACCACATTTGCTTCCAGCTGGCATTAATCACTAACGATGGAAGCGAACAAATAAATTTATAGGTTTTTATGTATTTTTGATCTTGTCCAATGGTGGACTCGAACTTAATATTTTTGGAATCTGTCAGACGGAGTCGAAGAATTGTTTGAAATCTTCTTAATTTTACGATTCCAATAAAAACAATAAAAAAAAAAACATCCGCTTCTTCCAGTTCTGGAGTCGGATCTGTCGCCTTACCTCTGAACTAATAGGACAGATGCCTTTACAACTTGCATTTATAAATTTGGCTTCCCTATTAAACCTCATTTGCTTCCAGCTGGCACTAACCTGTGATGATGGAAGCGACTAAATAATTTGTAAGTATTTATTTATTTTTGATCTTCTCCAATGGTGGACTCGAACGTGACATTTTTAGAATCTCTCAGACGCAATAGAAAAATTGTTAGAATACTTTTTAGTTTTACGATTCCAATAAAATCATTAAAGAGAACAACAAAAAGCATCCGCTTCGTCCAGTTTTTGGAGCCGGGATCTGCCGCCCTTCAGGCGACTGTTGCTACCTCTGAACTAACGAAACAGATGTCTTTACCTCTAGTATTTATAAATTTGTCTAGCCTATTAAACCAAATTTGCTTCCAGCTGGCATTAATCACAAACGAAGGAAGCGAGAAATATATATATAAGTTTTTATTTATTTTTGGTCTTGTCCAATGGTGGACTTGTTATAGTACAGATTCCCAAATCTGGGAATCTCCTAATATTATTTATGATATTCGTACATACATACACCTCGATTAGTAATACTAGGTACATACATACATATACCTAAATTACCATTTGTATGCATCGAAAGTTCTCCAACTTAAGATCATGCAAACTGTTGAAATATACTGCATCAGCGGTTCATTCACCTTTAGTTACATTTTGCCTGCACTCAATCAACAAAAAATGAAGCAAGTGTAAGGTCGCAATATCTATGCGCGGCCCATTCAACCTTGCATTTCTTTAGTTAAATAAACAAGCGATCAAATTTGACGGTGACAAACCGTATGATCGAAAGAATGAAATGCAAGGTCAACATTAAAAAAACAAAAAGTAAATATATTTTGCGATCAGTTTGTTGGCTTCGAGGTGAAATTGGAAATTGCAAATAAGCAAACTACGGGCAATTTTCAATTGAACTGCGGGGTCAGCGAATTGAACGATGAATGGCCAGGTAAACTGGGCACCTGAAAAAGAAAAGCCCAGAGAGTTGATTTTTGGATTTGAACAGATATAGTAACGCGCCCCGAGTTAAAGAGTTTAAAAATAAAAGAAGGTTCTTTTTTGTGTGATTTGTTCGGAGTTTGGTTTTTAAGAATAAATTAAAGTTTGTTCGGTCGATTAAGATTAAGAATAAATTAAAGACACGTAAATTGGATTCGATTACGAAATAAAAGGTTTTATAGAGAGAGAAAGTTGAAAAGTTGTACTTTTCCCCAAGAAAGTGTAACAAAATTGGCGCAGCCGGTTGGATAGTGGAAGCCTGTTTTTTCGAAGCTAAAAGAAAAACAAACATAAGAGCTTGAAAATCCGCTATCCTGCGAACAAAAAAAAAGGGGGTTAATTAGATTAGGCCTGTTTGGTCTAATCGCCCCCAACGCTCGCGGTAGTTCAACATTAGCTGCCTCTGCTTAGCAAGCAGACACCCCCTCATCAAAGCACAAAGTGCCAACGTGGGACATAAGTGGGCTTCATCCCTGCCCAGGATATCGGACGAAGTTAACTCCAAAGAAGAATAACAACATCCACGCATTGAAGGAAGACTGTCAACAGTTTAAAGCTTGGGAGGATTGCGAAGAAGGCTCAAAAGCCCCCTTTCAAGCTACACCAAAGGGAACACGAAGAAGGCAATAAGCCCCCCTAGTTTATCAACCACAGCAGCACGGGGAATATAGGAAGCAGGCCTAAGGCCCAAGTGTGCCCAAGACCCGAAAGTTGTATGTCGGAAAACAACGCTACACCCAAGATTTCAGCCACAGAAACAGGAGACAACCCTTGAGGAACTCCAACAATGGAGGAAATACAGCCACGAGTTCCAGATCCAGAATCTTCTCCACCACCATCTTCCGCATCAACTCCACAGAAGAAATCGCAACAGCTCAGAGGAGTCACATTACGGAGCGGAACAATACTTCAAGGTTCTGCCCAAGTAAGCCACAGAAATTCAGATTTAAGTTCATATTTAAAATATTTAGAAGTGAGAGTGAGAGAAACCCACAAACTAACTGTTCCTTAGTGTGACGTTTTAAATAAAAAAATTACTCAGACGGGTGAGCAAAGGCTCGCAAAAGTACGTAAGTTTAAAGAGGATACAGAGCGATTTAAAGAAGAGCTCTTAAAGTTTGAGGGATTCTGACACTCGCTCGCTTAGGAAAATAGTGTTAGAATAAGTGAAAGTGAAGTCAGTGATAGCGAGCCATCCGCGGGTGAATTAGTTTTGAATTAGCTGGGCGATTCCCTTTTGGTAACCAGTTCAGACGACAGTTATATCGGAACAGTCTCATTTACGCATCACCCAAGCGATTTGGTAAAAAAGTCGAAATTAAAAATGGCAGACTACGCCAAAGTAGCCAAATTGGCAGCCCAATTAATTCCTATTTTCTCGGGTGAACCACACCCAAAGTTGAGCTTAGAGCTCCAAACCATTCTGGGTTGCTGTAAGCAGGTGACCCAGTGCATATCAATGGAAGAGCAAACAGCACAAGAAGCTCTAGCCACTTTCACATCGAGAGTGAAACAATCACTAGCTCTCTGCAAAGATGCAGCAGAAACTAAGTACAGTGTAGCCGAAGTCCCAGCGGTTAATAAACAGTTGGAAGACTTCCCTAAGAACGCACTTAAGACTGGTGTTCATAATCCACATTTATGTCAATATCTGTTGACGATAGGGGATGAAACACTTGAAAACTTAATACAAAAAGCGTTGGATATGGAGAGGCTCCAGCAAAGCGCTTTTCAGCTTCACTCACCCACACTAATTCCGCCCAGTTCATACGAACAGTTAACTAAGAACTCACATCAGCCTTATTCACACACCCTTCTTACTTATCCGGCACCTACATTTCCAGCAATGAAATTAACTACGCACCACACACAGTACACACAGGCCTCAAACACAAGAAATACACAAGACAGGAATTACAATTACAGACAAGGAAATACAAATAATAAAAATAATATTCCTAATATCCCGAACATTAAATGTAGTTTTTGTATTATAAGAGGACATACATATACTGACTGTTTTAAACGAAAAAACACCCTGTGAAAAGTGCAAAACATATGGTCGTGATGTTCGCGAATGTAGGCGCCACCGTGAACTCCCAACAAATATTCAAAACTCTCAAAAGCCAAGGGATTCCCGAGATCAACAAAAACCCCGTGTCTACAATGTGAGACTCAAATGTGATTTCTGCGGTCGAAGTGGACATACTTTAAACGAATGTCGACAAAAACAAAAATGGGAAGCTCAGAGTCAGGGAAACGACATACAGTCGGCCCAAAACTCCCCGGCTCGACTTTAAAAACCCCACTAAGTACAATAGGGTCCCATCAGTCGCCCAAACCAGGTGTACCTACAATTAATATCCCACTAGATATAGGCCTGAATGGCCAAACAAAACTAGTAGTGGACACTGGCGCTGAGGTTAGTTTAATAAAGAAAAAGGCACTAAAAAGCATCGAATTAATCAACACAAAAGAAACATATGGCTTACAGACACCTTTCGGTACTGGAAAGACACTGGGGAGTTGCCAAGGGAAGTTCAATTTAAAAAACAAAATTCCCTGCAAGTTCCAAGTTGTACAAAACTTACCCGATCTTTCCGACGACGGGCTTTCAAGAAATGACTTTTTGTCGAAAAATTGCAATGTTGAAGGTCCTAGACACACCCTCAGGTTTCCTCGCACGGAAACCAACTCAGAGGAGTTCGCATTGCCCTAACCATAGCAATGAAAAAGCAGTACCCACCAAAAGCAGTCGAAGTGAGAGAACTGGCTGAAAAAATAGAACCCATAGAGGACAAGAAATCTATCTCCATTATGGCCAAGGCATCTGAAATAAGAAATGCTGACTACCAAACTCAAAATGAGTTAAGGGAGTACGAATCAATGAAGCGGTAGCACTAATGGAACCGGCGAAATAAGGAAGCAAAAGGTCTCATTGAAAGAACCTATTTGCATAACTGCCCGGTCACACATTGTTGCCAGAATCCCATTGTAACTGGAGGAAGAAATTCTCTGTCTATCTCAAGAGATAGAAGACGGAGTCTTCCTGGCAAATAGTCTACTTCGCACTGGAGAAGAAACAGCGCTAGTGGGAATCCTCAACATTGCCAACCATCAGGTCAACCTTTCAAAATTGGCATTACAAGTAGTTTCTACAACAGACTACAAAATAGCCACCCTCAGTTCACCGAAAAGTCCTGAAAAAACCCCAAATGTCAATATTGGCATACAGTTACAAGGCGCGTGTGAGAATAATTCAAAATCTGAGCCCCACGGCCTCAAGGTACAAAAACCTCCACAACCTCGTAGTGATAAATCTTCGCCACAAAAGCCATCTAAAAATGCGGGCACGCTCACTAGAAGCCCTGAACAACTCGTTGGTTACACGGAACAATGAGCCGTATCATCCGCAAATAATAAAACATATTACTTATTTTTAATTTCTATATTAAGTTACCTTTTTCGCTATATCTACCCCCAAAAGACACAACTAGTAAACTGTGTCAAAACCCCTCAAAGCCTAAACACAAAGACAGTCCCCAGGTTCACATGGGGGCAACAAAATTTAAGCCTAAGTGTTCAACATGGCCAAAAAGCCCTAAGAATAACAGACATGGAGACGTCACTAAGCCTGATAAAAGTTACAAGATACATAACGATCCCATAGCACCTAAACAGAAAAATAATATTGTACCCTCAAAGGGAGCCGAGAGCAATTATATGTCCCCAACAGAGAAAAAAAGAAGCGTTAGGCAAACCACACATTCTGCAGACACCACAGCAATATTGCACAACGTGAAATATTTATACCCGGCTTACGATGAGCTGGGCGACTGAGACAACAACCCGCGTCTCGCCAGATTAGAGCAGGAACTCAAGCTGGACGAAACTCTAAGCGCGGATGAAACATTTTCGATATCGGGACTCTGTAACGAGTATAGCGATATCTTTTTTCTCAAAGAGGATAGACTCACTCACACGAATGCTATCACCCACAGTATACCCTTGCTACAAGTTCAGGCCCCAATTAACCAGAAAATGTACAGGTTACCTGAGACCTAAAGGAAAGGTATAAACGAGCAGCTGAAAGAAATGCTGGAGAATGACATTGTCCAGCAAAGCAAAAGCCCCTGGAATTCGCCTCTCCTAATGGTCCCCAAGAAGGCGGGCCCAGAAGGTAAAAAAAGGTGGCGAGTGGTGGTAGATTTTCGCAAACTGAATGAAAAGACAATAGGCGACGCTTTTCCGCTACCTCGAATCGAAGGCATTCTCGACCAACTGGGTCACGCAAGGTACTTTACCACCCTTGACTTAGCTAGTGGATACCTCCAAGTTCTCGTTGATCCCCGAGATAGATCGAAAACAGCTTTCAGCACATGTTATGGGTACTACGAGTTTAAACGAATGCCATTCGGGCTCAAAGGAGCCCCAGCCACATTCCAAAGGTTAATGAACTTCGTATTAACAGGGCTACAAGGCCTGGAGTGCTTTGTGTACCTAGATGATATCGTCATATATTGGAAAAATTTACAGGATCACAACAATAAACTTCGAAAGGTCTTTAATAGACTAAGAAAAAACAATCTCAAACTGCAACCTGAAAAATGCCAGTTCCTGAGAAAAGAAGTGATATACTTAGGCCGTAAATGTTCAAGCGAAGGAGCACTTCCTGATCCCAGTAAAACGGCCTGCGTCCAAAACTTTCCTGTTCCGCGAACTGTCAGGCAAGTCCAATCTTTCTTAGGACTTGCCAATTATTACAGAAAGTTTATACCTAACTTCTCCAAAATAGTACGTCCAATAACGAACTTATTTCGAAAAGATGTGAAATTCTCTTGGACGGAGAAATGCCAGGAAGCATTTCAAACAATTAAAAAAGCCTTGGTTTCCCCACCACTTCTAATCTACCCAGATTTTTCGAAAGCATTCAACCTCACCACGGACGCCAGTAACGAGGCCATAGGAGCGGCTCTTTCTCAAGAAGAAGTGGGAAACGACCAGCCCATTGCCTATGCCAGCCGTACTTTAAATAAGGCCGAAAAAAACTACTCTACTATAGAGAAAGAATTGTTAACCATTGTATGGGCTACACGGAATTTCCGATGCTACCTCCAGGGCCGGAAATACACGGTATACACTGATCATAAGCGTTTGAAAGGAGTCTTCAATGTCAAAGATCCTACTTCTCGTTTGGTGAGATTTCACCACAAGCTGTCAGAATTCGATTAAAACATCGAATACAAGCCCGGGAAGTATAATACGAACGCTGATGCTCTGAGTCGACTCCCACAAGAGGTCAAAGAAGACATTTCAGATAATACCTTAACGGTAAAAGCCACAGTCCACCATCGAATGGAGTCCGACGTGGAGGACAGTAAATCCCCCACCAGGAAAGGAAGCCAGCTAAATGCTACTGCTACGTAGTGACCCGAGCCAAAAAACAAAAGGCACAGGAGGACAAACAGAATTGCACTACCAAAAGCAAGGAACACCCCTCGGAAACAGATGAAATTCAATCAACTGAGACATATTCAAAATCGCCCTACTGAGCTCGACCAGACAATGCAAGAAATCTAACGCACCAAAAAACCCCTGAGAAAATCACAAACCCCGAGGAAAATAACGACAATATTGAAGGATTCTCATGATTCTCCCCTTCGGTGGCCACCAGGGTGTAATAAAAACTTATAAGCGCATTAAAATCAAAGTACTGGTGGAGACATATGCTTAGTGATATTAAAACATACATTAAGAAATGCCCAAAGTGCCAGACCATGAAATCTTCACCTCAAACTCGAATGCCGATGATGATAACGGACATCGCAGAACAACCTTTCGACAAAGTTTACCTCGATATTGTGGGCCCATCTAGAGGAATCCACGTCTGGTAATAAATATATCTTAACTTTCCAAGATAACCTGACTAAATTTGTCGATAGGTATGCAGTACCTAATGCGAAAGCAGTTACGGTAGCTCACATTTTCTTCGAAGAAATCGTTACACGCTACCGCATTCCGCAGAGAATAGTCACCGATCAGGGATCGAATTTCCTGAGTGACCTATTCAAAAAGGTTATGTAAACTTCTTAGAGTGAAAAAAGCTGCAGACTTCAGCATATCACCCTCAAACTAACGGAGCACTAGAGCGTGCCCATAGACCCCTAATCGAATATCTACGTACTGTTGCAGATGAAAAGCCAAAAACATGGGATCAATATCTGCGAACCGCTGCGTTCGTGTACAATAACAGTGTACACGAGGGTACCAAACTGACCCCTGTGGACTGCTTTCACGGCTTCTCAGCGGATGTCCCCCACTAATTTAAAACGGGGATGCTGAACCCGTTTATAATCATGAAAGTTATTACAACATACTACGGTACAAACTCCAGAAATCTTACGCAACGGCTCGAAAAAAGCTGCTCATTAGCAAACACCGATCAAAGCGCTACTATGATAAATCTGTACTGCCCCTTACTTTCCACTTGGGAGACAAAGTCCTAATCAAGAGCGAAAGTCGGAACCATAAGCTCTCTCAGATCTGGGCAGGAGCATATCAAGTAACCGCTGTCACGAGCCCGGTTAATACAACCATAAAAATTGGTAAAAGACTCGTCACTGTACATAATAATCGCCTAAAAACTTTCTATGAATAAAAAAAACGCACCTCTAAGTGTTAAATCAGTCCTAATCCGATCAATATTCTACAAATTAAATCACCCCGCAAAATTTTTTTTTGACGAGCCTTCTCTATGTACAAAATAATGTATACTGTTACTGGCCTATTTCGGGATATATATAGGCACATCCACTTGTATTGAAACTCGCGGTGGGTAGCTACTACCGGCTCACCTTCACAAGTGGGTATGACAGCCAAAACACTGCCTTAAACCACTTCATTTTCTTCTAGGCATGGAATCACTAATAATTTTCACGCTGTTTCTCCAACTCACGGCGGGAGAAATAGCAGAGGAGCCCTACAGAGTGACAAGACTCAACAATACAGGAATTCTGCTTGAAGACCTGGGAACGTTGATGGTATACCATACAACCTGGAACATATTTACAGAATTGGACCTCGCAGAGTTGGAAAACCAAACTACGCTTGCAGAGCACGCGGACCACCTAGTACATCGATTATGTGTGAACAGCACTGAGAAAGAAGTTTTGTGTAATACTCAGCAAGAGCAGATACACGAAATAATCGAAAATATAAAACGACGTACGAGCACGATAAGAGAATTAGTTCCCAAATCACGAACTAAAGGACCGTTCTTCGACGGAGCTGGAAATGCCATGCATTACCTGTTCGGAACTATGGACAGTAAAAATAAAGACGAGATATACAGCCGGCTAGAGGTAGTCGAAACCAATGCACACACACTAGCTGAACTGGAAAAACAACAAATAAGCGTAGTGAAGACAGCATTAGAACCGATTTAGAAGCCTTTAGTAATGATCATGGACCGACAAGGGCAAATAGCTTACCAACTAAATGATCTACATAACATAACGAAGAATCTGACCAGAAGACAAATGAGAGAAGAAATATTGTCCAGTCTATTACTCCAAGTGGTTGATATTGAGTTCCGTCAACAGTCTCTGCTAGACATAATAATAACCAGCAAAAATAACCATATACACCCTTTGCTAGTATCCCCTAATACTGTTTTGAATATATACCACAAAACTCACGTTGATTGTCCAAATCAACAAAATTGTCTTTCTTTGTTATACCAAACATCCGGAGCCCAATCTCACCGAGGATAACACTACCAGTCTTCAATATCCCTAGCATGAAATTATACCAAATCCGCTGTTTTCCAATTCGTACTGGGTCTGATCATTCCTTAATACCAGATATAGAGTATGCACATGTCGCCAGCCAGTTGCAAACGCAGGAATTCGTGCTCCTGAAATTGGAAAATTTCAAAGCTATGAAGAAAATTACACACACCAGACAGGAGAATACCTATGCGGGAAGACTGAACACACCCATAACGAGAGTGGGATCTTCTCAGGAATGCATAGTCGAATTACTCTTGTATCCGTTAAATGAAAGCCCGCACTGTGCTCTGAGGGTCCAGGTCCCAGAAAGCGTTATCTTAGTTCATATTACGTGCCTTAACCGATATACCATCTCCAAACTCAAGGGTCAAGGAATATTAGACCTGACTAAACAATGCCAGATGCAAGTAGGAGCACAGGTGCTATACTACGAAGGAGAGAGTAAGCGAGTAAGCATCCACTGAAAATCCTACAACCAACATATTTTCCCTCACTAGCAGACTCTAATTTTGAAGTAAATTTAACACAGTTATTCCCCGAGGTAACCAAAGGCCCAATATCGGAGCCCAACTTGCTAATCGGAGATGAAACAAATGAACTTATACACAAAAGCTCGCTATTGTGGGAAGAAATCCATACAAAGATAACAAGATTGACCGAACGGAAAAGGCAGAAAACATTCCAGATATTGGCAACATCATCCATATCCTGAACCAGCTTACTGGTTCTTGCGATAATAATATATGTCAAGGTAAGGTGTATTTACCCTTATATAACCAAGAAAATGTATAAGGTAAGCTCCTCAACACCGTCCGAAGAAAACCTTTCAGAGGAACCCACTTATGCCGACCCAAAACCGCTAGGGCATAGTAAAAGTATGTCGAAACAAAAATCAGTCCAAGTAGTATAAAATAAACTGCGGACGCTATCACTGACGGCACCGAAAAGTTTATGAAACCCTCAACAAGTTAAGATACTCAATATAAGAAGTTTAAGCTATAATAAAAATAACCTAGAACTAGAAGATAGTCATAAAATTGAATAATCATAACCAAATATATATAACATATATAGAAAAAACTGAAAATGCGGAAAAGGAAAATACGTAACAAAAAAAAACTTAACATAACAAGTATTAACATACACAGATTTCAATCAAAATTATGTGAACAACAATAAGACAGAATACAAGGCAATAAATAATGAGTATATACATTTGTATGCATAGAAGATAGTATAACATTATAAAAAAATTTTAAACAAAAATAATACGTAAATAAAAATTTTAACATAGCATAAGGTAAAGTCGTAAAAAAAAAAAAAAAAAAAAAACAAAAAATACGATTGCAGTAGATATGAGAGAATTGAAAACCAAACAGCATTAGAATAGCTAAAGCGAAAACACAAAGTTATGAACAGAAGATCTAAAGTATCTAAATATATATATTCATAGTAGAAGCAATAGAGCACAAACAAAAGAACGAAAACACTACACCACAAGCTAGTCAAGGTCCCACCTAATAGGAAAACAATAATAATAAAAGAAAAGAAAAACTAACTCTTTCACAAAATTGACACTTACCAGCTGCTGACAAAGCCTGACCACCATGGGGGAAGATCTTAAAGTCCACCTGATAGTACGAATACGGCCTGGCTTCTGCCATCCAGATAGCCTGGGTGCGCCGACCCCTTTGGTGCACCAACAAACGAATAGGCCCCTGCCAATCGGGAACGACTGACAGGACCAAAATCCCCCGAACTCGGGGAATTAACCGAGGAGGCGCTCTAAGCGGAGCACGACGTACCGTCTCTAAAAGTAACATTGCGAATGACCAAAATGAGCTTGATTTTCTCAAACTGGAAACTCCTAAAAGACAGATCAGCAAAAAAAAAAGGGGAAAAAAACAGTACCCTAAGAGTAAGTACCACGTCAATAAACACAAAATTTGGTGCTACCCTCAATCCACATTAGATAGATAAAAACGATAGTACGTTAAAATAATAATACAAAAAAAAACACACACACAATCACAGTACAGCTCCACTAAACCCAGCAGATTCAGGTTACACAAAACTCATCTATCTGCATAACACAAAAAAAAGAAAAGAAGAAGGCAGATAAAAAGATAATTCTGACCTACTATAGAACATAGATATAAGAAAAATAGAATATTGCATGCATAGCTCTGGTTTATAAACATATATATATACATATGTACATACATCTGTATTAGAAAAGTAAGATATAGGGCTACAAGTCTTGTTAGCATAGTGTACATGGAAATAACTTTAGATAGACCTTAAGAAAAATGCTATTTTGTAAAACAAACAAAAATTTTACAGAGACCTAAAACCAACAACTCCGAACAACTCCAATTACAGATTTTCATTTTACCGTCTCTCGTGAGAATTATTCCTCTCCAAAGAATAATCCTCGTCTTTCAAGGGGGAAGGAATTGTTATAGTACAGATTCCCAAATCTGGGAATCTCGTAATATTATTTAAGATATTCGTACATACATACACCTCGATTAGTAATACTAGGTACATACATACATATACCTAAATTACCATTTGTATGCATCGAAAGTTCTTCAACTTAAAATCATGCAAACTGTTGAAATATACTGCATCAGCGGTTCATTCACCTTTAGTTACATTTTGCCTGCACTCAATCAACAAAAAATGAAGCAAACGAAAGCTCGCAATATCTATGCGCCGCCCATTCAACCTTGCATTTCCATTCTTTAGTTAAATAAACAAGCGATCAAATTTCACGGTGACAAACCGTATGATCGAAAGAATGAAATGCAAGGTCAACATTAAAAAAACAAAAAGTAAATATATTTTGCGATCAGTTTGTTGGCTTTGAGGTGAAATTGGAAATTGCAAATAAACAAACTACGGGCAATTTTCAATTGAACTGCGGGGTCAACGAATTGAACGATGAATGGCCAGGTAAACTGGGCACCTGAAAAAGAAAAGCCCAGAGAGCTGATTTTTGGATTTGAACAGATATAGTAACGCGCCCCGAGTTAAAGAGTTTAAAAATAAAAGAAGGTTCTTTTTTGTGTGAGTTGTTCGGAGTTTGGTTTTTTAAGAATAAATTAAAGTTTGTTCGATCGATAAAGATTAAGAATAAATTAAAGACACGTAAATTGGATTCGATTACGAAATAAAAGGTTTTATAGAGAGAGAAAATTGAAGTGTTCTACTTTTCCCCAACATAGTGTAACAGACTCGAAGGTGACATTTTTAGAATCACTCAGACGCAATAGAAAAATTGTTAGAAAACTTCTTAGCTTTATGATTCCAATAAAATCATAAAAAAAAAACTTCCGCTTCGTCTAGTTTTAGGAGACGGGATCTGCCGCCCTCCAAATTTTCTTACCTCTGAACTAACGGGACAGATGCCTGTAACGTCGGGTCGAGTATTGCTACGAGTAGTCGGGAGGATGCCCGGGGTCAAATCAAAATCCCACGACGTTGGTAGAATTGAAATGAGAACACTGTATATTTCACTCGAATTCAAATGTTTTATTGTCTTTATCCTAAGCTAATAACACTAATATTGCCCTACTCTAACTTCATAACTTAATCACTACACAACTTAATTAATACACACTAATTTGTGAGTGTGTGGGGAAATGTGCTTATACACTTTTACGCGGAGGGGACGGGGAGGCGCACGTCGGACCACGCACGAGGCGAGAATACCGTAACACTAGAGGAGATTGTGCAACGTCGGACCACGCACGAAGCGAGAATACGTCGTAGCGTTAGCACGAGAAGAAGTAGTGTAGCGTCCGAGCACGCACGAAGCGAGAATACGTCATAACGTTAACACGGGAGGAAGTTGTGCAACGTCGGACCACGCAAGAAGCGAGAATACGTCGTAGCGTTAGCGCGAGAGGAATGTGTATAACGTCGGACCACGCAAGAAGCGAGACCACGGCGTAGCGTTAACACTACGGTAAGGATAGGAAGAAATGTACAGCGTCAGAACACGCACGAAGCGAGAATACGTCTTTGCGCTAGCAAACGGACGATGTGTCTTGTCGAGCTGCTGGGAGGCAACTGACAAATCTCCAACTGGCTGTTGGTTATTTATAAGCCAACGGCGGTAGCTCCCTCAACGGTGGTACTGGAGATCGGACTTGCTGCGGTACTGCTACTTGTTTCAGATTTCTGGTACTAGTCTGGATTTCTGGTACTAGCTCGGTACTGGTAGGTGCTCGCTACTGCGGTTGAACAATGACTGATTTCTCTGTTCTGATGACCTTCTATTTATATGGTCGCCGACATTGTAATCGCTGTCGACTGGTCTGCCCCTCCATGGTTATTTCGTCATTCCACTATTAGTGATCACTTATCACTTGATTTATTCTGTGGGGAGAAATCAGATGAATGACTGTGACTATACAATATGTATGGCTGTAGAGCGGTCTGTATACGGGACTGTATACATTGCTCTTAATAAATATAAACACTTATGAGTGTGAATACTGCGGAGCTTACTCTGTGTATGCTATGCAGATAACTTCGTTATATGCCTTTACCTCTTTTTTTTATAAATTTGCCTACCCTTTTAAACCACATTTGCTTCCATCTGGCACTAACCAGTGATGATGGAAGCGAACAAATAACTTGTAAGTATTTATTTATTTTTGATCTTCTCCAATGGTGGACTCGAACGTAACATTTTCAGAATCTCTCAGACGCAATAGAAAAATTGTTAGAAAACTTTTTAGTTTTACGATTCCAATAAAATCATTAAAGAGAACAATAAAAAACATCCGCTTCGTCCAGTTTTTGGAGCCGGGATCTGCCGCCCTTCAGGCGACTGTTGCTACCTCTGAACTAACGAGACAGATGCCTTTACCTCTATTGTATATAAATTTGTGTAGCCTATTAAACCACATTTGCATCCAGCTGGGATTAATCACTAACGATGGAAGCGAACAAATAAATTTGTAAGTTTTTATTTATTTTTGATCTTCTCCAATGGTGGACTCGAACGTGACATTTTTAGAATCTCTCAGACGCAATAGAAAAAATGTTAGAAAACTTCTTAGCATTATGATTCCAATAAAATCATAAAAAAAATCCGCTTCGTCCAGTTTTAGGAGCCGGGATCTGCCGCCTTCCAAATGTTCTTACCTCTGAACTAACGGGCAGATGCCTTTACCTCTTGTATTTATTAATTTGTCTAGCCTATTAAACCGCATTTGCTTCCAACTGACATTAATCGCTAACGATGGAAGCGAACAAATAAATCTGTAAGTCTTTATTTATTTTTGATCTTGTCCAATGGTGGACGCGTACTTAACATTTTGGGAATCTGTCATAAAAAAAAAACAAAAAACATCTGCTTCGTCTAGTCTCTGGAGCCGGGATCTGCCGCGTTTCAGGCGACTGTACTTAACTCTGAAATAAATTGTTTGAAAACTTTTCAGCTTTATGATTCCAATCAAATCATAAAGAAAAAAAAACATCCGCTTCGTCCATTTTTCGGCGCCGGGATCGGCTGCATTTCGAACTAACGAGGCAGATATCTCTAACTTTTGTATTTATTAATTTGTCAAGCCAATTAAACCACATTTGCTTCCAGCTGGCATTAATGACTAACGATGGAAGCGTACAAATAAATCTGTAAGTTTTTCTTTATTTTTGATCTTGTCCATTGGTGGACTCCAACTTAAGCTTTTTGGAATCTGTCATAAAACAAAAACAATAAACATACGCTTCGTCCAGTCTTTTGAGCTGGGATCTGCCGCCTTTCATGCGACTGTTCTTACCTCTGAACTAGCGAGACAGATGTCTTTACCTTTATTATATATAAATTTGTCTAGCCTATGAAAGCACATTTGATTCCAGATGGCATTAATCACTAACGGTGGAAACGAACAAATAAATTTGTAAGCTTTAATTTATTTTTGACCTTGTCCAATGGTGGACTCGAACGTGACATTTTTAGACGCAATAGAAGAATTGTTTGAAAACTTCTTAGTTTTACTGTTCCAATAAAATCATAAAAAAAGAAGAAAAAAACAACCTCTTCGTCTAGTTTTGGAGCTGTGATCTGCCGCCTTCCAGGCGACTGCACTTACCTATGAACTATCGAGACAAATGTCCTTACCTCTAGTATTTATAAATTTGTGTAGCCTATTAAACCAAATTTGCATCCAGCTGGCATTAATCATGAACGATGGAAGCGGAAAAATAAATTTATAAGCTTTTATTTATTTTTGATCCTGTCCAATGGTGGACTCGAACATGATATTTTTAGAATCTGTCGGATGCAATCGTATAATTGTTAGAAAACTTCTTAGTTTTACGATTCCAATAATATTATAAAAAAAAACAAAACACATCCGCTTCGTCCAGTTTTTGGAGCCGGTATCTGCCGCCTTCCAGGCGACTGCACTTACCTCTGAACTTGTGAGACAAATGTCTTTACCTGTAGTATTTATAAATTAGTGTAGCCTATTAAACCACATTTGCATCCAGCTGGCATTAATCACGAACGATGGAAGCGAAAAAATAATTTTAAATGCTTTTATTTAGTTTTGATCTTATCAAATGGTGGTCTCGAACGTGATATTTTTAGAATCACTCAGACGCAATAGAAGAATTGTTAGAAAAGTTCTTAGTTTTACGATGCCAATAAAATCATAAAAAAAACTAAAGCATCCGCTTCGTCCAGTTTTGGAGCCGGGATCTGCCGCCTTCCAGGCGAAATAATTATACGCCCCAGGTGAAAATAATAAAAAGCGCCCTATTTTTAAAAATTAGATAGAACAATTATGATAAAATAAAAAAGATTAACATTAAACAAGCCATTTATTTTTTCATTTAATTTTTTTCGATTGATTTATATAAAAAAAAAAATAGTTTATAAGAATGATTTTTTCCTGGCTTTCATGTCTGCAAATTTATCTATAGCTGCCTCCAAATTTTGGTTTGCTACAACATTATTTTCAATTGATACATTAGCCAAATTATTCAACCTATTCCGTCATAGTAGATCGCAAATACGTTTTTATTAGTTTTAATTTACTAAAACTTCTTTCACCACTCGCAACACTAATAGCAATTGTTACGAGAATCCGTAAAGCCACCCACAGATTTGGTACTGTACTTTTCAAATTATTCTCATTGATATATTGCAAACATTTTAAAGGATCTTTCACTTCATCTGGTACCAATTGTTTCAACGATTCGATTTCCTCGCACAATTCGATCCCATTTATATCACTGCTGGCCTCATTTGTTAATTTCATATGTAAATGATTGCAACTCTTCAGCAACTCATTACGATTTTTATTATTGTGAATGTTGAACAAAAAACCCCACGAATCTTCGAAATCTTTCAATTGCTGAAACCTTTCTGATATAGATATCAACGATTGATCCAGCATAACATTAAAAACGTGATTTTTGTAATATTTTTCTGGGTCACTTACATCTGGAATTTCATCGTCACACTCATAAGTAAATTGTTTCTTTCGCCTTCTGATTCTTACAGCTTTAAATTTTGCGTTCACGTTTAATAGAGCAGCGAGATCTTTGGCCGATTTTAAAGCATCAGAAAAACCGGATTCCCTATAATTTTCTAGAAAAACCTTACAATTCCGAAGAAGCTCGATGGCGTTACTCATATCAAATGTAGCTTTTTGCATAGATTTGCTTACAATATTAAATGTTGACAAAAGTACGTACCAGACAGATAATGTTACCAAAAACTCGAAATCGTCTATTTTTTCAGATAAAGAGCTAGCTTCTGAAACAACTGTAGCATCTAATATTTGGTCCTCCAACTCATTCAATGCGTTTCTAATTTCCGTGATTTCAAACATTATTGCTTTAATACATTCGATTCTACATTCCCACCTCGTATCACTTAAAGGTTTAGGATTTAATGACTCAATATGTTTTTTCAATATATTCCATCGTCCAACAGATGCAGCAAACAAAGTATAAATTCGTTGAACATATCCGAAAAAATTTATGCACATTATTGAAGAAGAAACACTATCACCAATAAGTAGGTTAATTGAATGACAACCGCAAGGCATAAAAAACGCTGTCGGATTTTCTTTTAAAATCCTAGCTTGCACTCCTTTATTTTTACCTTTCATATTAGCGCCGTTATCATGTCCTTGGCCTCTACAATTTGCTAATTCCAAATTGAATTCTTCTAAACTTTCTGAAATTATATCATATAATCCTTTTCCAGTAGAAACAAAAACTGGTTTAAAGGATACAAAAAGCTCTTTTATCTCCATATCTTCAACATCATATAATCTTAAAGTTATGGAGAGCTGTTCGATATGGCTTATGTCAGGTGTGCAGTCTAAAATAATCGAAAAATATTTCGATTTGCGAACAGAATCCAAAATACGACTTCTTGTCATATCACCAAGTGTACTTATTAATTCGTTTTGTATAGTTTTTCCTCAATAATGAACATGAATTTCTTGTGAGACAACCCTACGCAAATGCTCATTTAATGTTAAATCAAATTTTCCTTGAAGTTCGACAAGGCCTAAAAAATTTCCATTATGCGGAACAAATAACATATCACAAGAACCCCGAAATGCTAAATTATTTTTTGACAAAAATAATGTTATGTTTATTAATCTTTCTAGTACCTTTTTCCAATTATATTTGTCTTGGACTATCAAAGACTGCAAATTCTTATCAATGGTTTTATTCCCCTTTAATCTTAATCGAGTTTCTATCCAGTTTTTTTCACATTTTAAATGTGAAACTGACCGTTCGTGCATTTTCAAGCTGTCGTGAATATTTTTCCAATCCGATAAACCAGATTTTGCTAGATTTGACCTAGCTGATGGATCGAAAAGTTTGCAAAATAAACAAAATACAGAATTTGTGGATTCTGGATGGTGGACTCGAACGTGACATTTTTAGACGCAATAGAAAAATTGTTTGAAAACTTCTTAGTTTTACTGTTCCAATAAAATCATAAAAAAGAAGAAAAAAACAACCTCTTCGTCTAGTTTTGGAGCCGGGATCTGCCGCCTTCCAGGCAACTGCACTTACCTCTGAACTAATTGGACAAATGTCTTTACCTGTAGTATTTATAAATTAGTGTAGCCTACTAAACCAAATTTGCATCCAGCTGGCATTAATCATGAACGATGGAAGCGTAAAAATAAATTTATAAGCTTTTATTTATTTTTGATCCTGTCCAATGGTGGACTCGAACATGATATTTTTAGAATCTGTCGGATGCAATCGTATAATTGTTAGAAAACTTCTTAGCTTTACGATTCCAATAATATCAAAAAAACAAACAATAGCCGCTTCTTCCAGTTTTTGGAGCTGTGATCTGCCGCCTTCCAGGCGACTGCACTTACCTATGAACTATCGAGACAAATGTCCTTACCTCTAGTATTTATAAATTTGTGTAGCCTATTAAACCACATTTGCTTCCAGCTGGCATTAATCACTAACGATGGAAGCGAACAAATAAATTTATAAGCTTTTATTTATTTCTGATCTTGTCCAATGGTGGACTCGAACGTGACATTTTTAGAATTTCTCAGACGCAATAGTAAAATTGTTAGAAAACTTCTTAGTTTTACGATTCCAATAATATTATAAAAAAAAACAAAACACATCCGCTTCGTCCAGTTTTTGGAGCCGGAATCTGCAGCCTTCCAGGCGACTGCACTTACCTCTGAACTAGTGAGACAAATGTCTTTACCTGTAGTATTTATAAATTAGTGTAGCCTATTAAACCACATTTGCTTCCAGCTGGCATTAATCACTAACGATGGAAGCGAACAATTAAATTTATAAGCTTTTATTTATTTTTGATCCTGTCCAATGGTGGACTCGAACGTGACATTTTTAGAATCTCTCAGACGCAATAAAAAAATTGTTCGAAAACTTCCTAGTTTTACGATTCCAATAAAATCATAAAAAAAATAAAAAAAAAACATCCGCTTCGTCCAGTTTTGAAGCCGGGATCTGCCGCCTGCCAGGCGAATGCACTTAACTCTGAACAAACGAGACAAATGTCTTTACCTCCAGTATTTATAACTTTGTATAGCCAATTAAACCACATTTGCTTCCAGCTGGCATTAATCAATAACGATGAAAGTGAACCAATAAATTTATAAGCTTTAATTTATATTTGATCTTGTCCAATGGTGGACTCGAACGTGACGTTTTTAGAATCTGTCAGACGCAATAGTAGAACTGTTAGAAAACTTCTTAGTTTTACGATTCCAACAATATCATAAAAAACAAAAAGCATCCGCTTCTGCCAGTTTTTGGACCCGGGATCTGCCGCCTTCCAGGTGACTGCACTTTCCTATCAACTAGCGAGATAAATGTCCTTACATCTAGTATTTGTAAATTTTTGTAGCCTATTAAACCACATTTGCTTCCAGCTGGCTTTAATCAATAACGATGGAAGCGAACAAATAAATTTATAAGCTTTAATTTATTTTTGATCTTGTCCAATGGTGGACTCGAACGTGACATTTTTAGAATCTGTCAGACGGAATAGTAGAATTGTTAGAAAACTTCTTAGTTTTACGATTCCAACAATATCATAAAAAAACAAAAAGCATCCGCTTCTTCCAGTTTTTGGAGCCGGGATCTGCCGCCTTCCAGGCGACTGTACTTACCTATGAACTAACAAGACAAATGTCTATAGCTCTAGTATTTATAGATTTGTGTAGTCTATTAAACCACATATGCTTCCAGCTGGCATTAATCACTAATGATGGAAGCGAACAAATAAATTTATAAGCTTTTTTTTATTTTTCATCTTGTGCAATGGTCGACTCGAACGTAACATTTTTGTAATCTGTCAGATGCAATAGTAAAAGTGTTAGATTAAGTTTTAGATTCCAATAATATTATAAAAATAAACAAAAACATCCGCTTCGTCCAGTTTTTGTAGCCGGAATCTGCCGCCTTCCAGGCGACTGCACTTACCTCTGAACTAGTGAGACAAATGTCTTTACCTGTAGTATTTATAAATTAGTGTAGCCTATTAAATCACATTTGCTTCCAGCTGGCATTGATCACTAACGATGGAAGCGAACAAATAAATTTATAAGCTTTAATTTATTTTTGATCTTGTCCAATGGTGGACTCGAACGTAATATTTTTAGAATTTCTCAGACGCAACAGAAGAATTGTTAGAAAAGTTCTTAGTTTCACGATTCCAATTAAATCATAAAAAAAAAAAAACACATCCGCTTCGTCCAGTTTTGGAGCCGGGATCTGCCGCCTTCCAGGCGACTGCACTTACCTCTGAACTAGTGAGACAAATGTCTTTACCTATAGTATTTATAAATTAGTGTAGCCTATTAAATCACATTTGCTTCCAGCTGGCATTAATCACTAACGATGCAAGCGAACAAATAAATTTATTAGCTTTAATTTATTTTTGATCTTGTCCAATGGTGGACTCGAACGTGATATTTTTAGAATCTCTCAGACGCAACAGAAGAATTGTTAGAAAAGTTCTTAGTTTTACGATTCCAATAAAATCATAAAAAAAAAAACATCCGCTTCGTCCAGTTGTGGAGCCGGGATCTGCCGCCTTCCAGGCGACTGCACTTACCTCTGAACTAACGAGACAAACGTCTTTACCTCTAGTATTTATAAATTTGTGTAGCCTATTAAACCACTTTTGTTTCCAGCTGGCTTTAATCAATCACGATGGAAGCGAACAAATAAATTTATGACCTTTTACTTAGTTTTGATCTTATCCAATGGTGGACTCGAACGTGATATTTTTAGAATCTCTCAGACGCAGCAGAAGAATTGTTAGAAAACTACTTAAATTTATGGTTATGATAAAATCATTAAAAAAAAACAAAAAATATCCGCTTCGTCCAGTTTTTGGAGCCAGGATCTGCCGCCTTCCAGGCGACTGCATTTACCTTTACTAATGAGACAAATGTCTTTAACTCTAGTATTTATAAATTTGTGTAGCCTATTAAACCACATTTGCTTCCAGCTGGCATTAATCACTAACGATGGAAGCGAACAAATAAATTTATAAGCTTTAATTTATTTTTGATCTTGTCCAATGGTGAACTCGAACGTAACATTTTAATAATCTGTCAGATGCAATAGTAAAATTGTTAGATTAAGTTTTACGTTTGCAATAATATTATAAAAATAAACAAAAAACATCCGCTTCGTCCAGTTTTTGTAGCCGGATTCTGCCGCCTTCCAGGCGACTGCACTTACCTCTGAACTAGTGAGACAAATGTCTTTACCTCTAGTATTTATAAATTTGTGTAGCCTATTAAACCACATTTGCTTCCAGCTGGCTTTAATCAATCACGATGGAAGCGAACAAATAAATTTATGACCTTTTACTTAGTTTTGATCTTATCTAATGGTGGACTTGAACGTGATATTTTTAGAATCTCTCAGACGCAGCAGAAGAATTGTTAGAAAACTACTTAAATTTACGGTTATGATAAAGTCATTAAAAAAAAAAAACAAAAAATATCCGCTTCGTCCAGTTTTTGGAGCCAGGATCTGCCGCCTTCCAGGCGACTGCATTTACCTTCACTAACGAGACAAATGTCTTTACCTCTAGTATTTATAAATTTGTGTAGCCTATTAAACCACATTTGCTTCCAGCTGTCTCTCATCAATAACGATGGAAGCAAGAAATAAATTTATAAGCTTTTATTTATTTTTGATCTTGTTCTATGGTGGACTCGAACGTGACATTTTTAGAACCTGTCGGATGCAATAGTAGAATTGTTAGAAAACTTCTTAGCTTTACGATTCCAACAATACCATAAAAAAACAAACAACATCCGCTTCTTCTAGTTTTTGGAGCCGGGATATGCGGCCTTCCAGGCGACTGCACTTTCCTATGAACTAACGAGGCATATGTCTTTACCTCTAGTATTTATAAAATTATGTAGCCACCACATTTGCTTCCAGCTGGCATTAATCACTAACGATGGAAGCGAACAAATAACTTTATAAACCTTTATTTATTCTTGATCTTGTCTAATGGTGGTGTTCGGAGTTTTGTTTTTTAAGAATAAATTAAAGTTTGTTCGATCGATAAAGATTAAGAATAAATTAAAGACACGTAAATTGGATTCGATTACGAAATAAAAGGTTTTATAGAGAGAGAAAATTGAAGTGTTCTACTTTTCCCCAAGATAGTGTAACAGACTCGAAGGTGACATTTTTAGAATCACTCAGACGCAATAGAAAAATTGTTACAAAACTTCTTAGCTTTATGATTCCAATAAAATCATAAAAAAAAAACTTCCGCTTCGTCTAGTTTTAGGAGACAGGATCTGCCGCCTTCTAAATGTTCTTACCTCTGAACTAACGGGACAGATGCCTGTAACGTCGGGTCGAGTATTGCTACGAGTAGTCGGGAGGATGCCCGGGGTCAAATCAAAATCCCACGACGTTGGTAGAATTGAAATGAGAACACTGTATGTTTCACTCGAATTCAAATGTTTTATTGTCTTTATCCTAAGATAATAACACTAATATTGCCCTACTCTAACTTCATAACTTAATCACTACACAACATAATTAATACACACTAATTTGTGGGTGTGTGGGGAAATGTGCTTGTACACTTTTACGCGGAGGGGACGGGGAGGTGCACGTCGGACCTCGCACGAGGCGAGAATACCGTAACACTAGAGGAGATTGTGCATCGTCGGACCCCGCATGAGGCGAGAATACGTCGTAGCGTAACACTAGAGGAGATTGTGCAACGTCGGACCACGCACGAAGCGAGAATACGTCGTAGCGTTAGCACGAGAAGAAGTAGTGTAGCGTCGGACCACGCACGAAGCGAGAATACGTCATAGCGTTAACACGGGAGGAAGTTGTGCAACGTCGGACCACGCAAAAAGCGAGAATACGTCGTAGCGTTAGCGCGAGAGGAATGTGTATAACGTCGGACCACGCAAGAAGCGAGAATACGGCGTAGCCTTAACACTACGGTAAGGATAGGAAGAAATGTACAGCGTCAGAACACGCACGAAGCGAGAATACGTCTTTGCGCTATCACACGGACGATGTGTCTAGTTTTGGAGCCGGGATCTACCGCCTTCCAGGCGACTGCACTTACCTCTGAAATAATGAGACAAATGTCTTTACCTGTAGTATTTATAAATTAGTGTAGCCTATTAAACCAAATTTGCATCCAGCTGGCATTAATCATGAACGATGGAAGCGGACAAATAAATTTATAAGCTTTTATTTATTTTTGATCCTGTCCAATGGTGGACTCGAACGTGATATTTTTAGAATCTGTCAGACGCAATAGTAGAATTGTTAGAAAACTTCTTAGTTTTACGATTCCAACAATATCATCAAAAAATAAAAAACATCCGCTTCTTCCAGTTTTTGGAGCCGGGATCTGCCGCCTTCCAGGCGACTGCACTTACGTATGAACTAACGAGACAAATGTCTTTAGCTCTAGTATTTATAAATTTGTGTAGCCTATTAAACCACATTTGCTTCCAGCTGACATTAATTACTAATGATGGAAGCGAACAAATAAATTTATAAGCTTTTTTTATTTTTGATCTTGTCCAATGGTGGACTCGAACATGACATTTTTAGAATCTGTTAGACGCAATAGTAGAATTGTTAGAAAACTTCTTTGTTTTACGATTCCAATAATATTATAAAAAAAAACAAAACACATCCGCTTCGTCCAGTTTTCGAGCCGGGATCTGCCGCCTTCCAGGCGACTGCACTTACCTCTGAGCTAATGAGACAAATGCCTTTACCTGTAGTATTTATAAATTAGTGTAGCCTATTAAACCACATTTGCTTCCAGCTGGCATTAATCACTAACGATGGAAGCGAACAAATAAATTTATAAGCTTTAATTTATTTTTGATCTTGTCCATTGGTGGACTCGAACGTAACATTTTTAGAATCTGTCAGACGCAATAGTAGAATTGTTAGAAAACTTCTTAGTTTTACGATTCCAACAATATCATCAAAAAATAAAAAACATCCGCTTCTTCCAGTTTTTGGAGCCGGGATCTGCCGCCTTCCAGGCGACTGCACTTACCTATGAACTAACGAGACAAATGTCTTTAGCTCTAGTATTTATAAATTTGTGTAGCCTATTAAACCACATTTGCTTCCAGCTGACATTAATTACTAATGATGGAAGCGAACAAATAAATTTATAAGCTTTTTTTATTTTTGATCTTGTCCAATGGTGGACTCGAACGTGACATTTTTAGAATCTGTCAGACGCAATAGTAAAATTGTTAGAAAACTTCTTAGTTTTACGATTCCAATAATATTATAAAAAAAAAACAAAACACATCCGCTTCGTCCAGTTTTTGGAGCCGGAATCTGCCGCCTTCCAGGCGACTGCACTTACCTCTGAACTTGTGAGACGTCTTTACCTATAGTATTTATAAATTAGTGTAGCCTATTAAACCACATTTGCATCCAGCTGGCATTAATCACGAACGATGGAAGCGAAAATATAATTTTATATGCTTTTATTTAGTTTTGATCTTATCCAATGGTGGTCTCGAACGTGATATTTTTAGAATCACTCAGACGCAATAGAAGAATAGTTAGAAAAGTTAAGAACTTTTACGATGCCAATAAAATCACAAAAAAAAACTAAAGCATGCGCTTCGTCCAGTTTTGGAGCCGGGATCTGCCGCCTTCCAGGCGACTGCACTTACCACTGAGCTATAGAGACAAATGTCTTTACCAGCGCCGGTTCGAGATAATTATACGCCCCAGGCGAAAATAATAAAAAGCGCCCTATTTTTAAAAATTAGATAGAACAATTATGATAAAATAAAAAAGATTAACATTAAACAAGCCATTTATTTTTTCATTTAATTTTTTTCGATTGATTTATATAAAAAAAAATAGTTTATAAGAATGATTTTTTCCTGGCTTTCATGTCTGCAAATTTATCTATAGCTGCCTCCAAATTTAGGTTTGCTACAATATTATTTTCAATTGATACATTAGCCAAATTATTCAACCTATTCCGTCATAGTAGATTGCAAATACGTTTTTATTAGTTTTAATTTACTAAAACGTCTTTCACCACTCGCAACACTAATAGGAATTGTTACGAGAATCCGTAAAGCCACCCACAGATTTGGTACTGTACTTTTCAAATTATTCTCATTGATATATTGCAAACATTTTAAGGGATCTTTCACTTCATCTGGTACCAATTGTTTCAACGATTCGATTTCCTCGCACAATTCGATCCCATTTATATCACTGCTGGCCTCATTTGTTAATTTCATATGTAAATGATTGCAACTCTTCAGCAACTCATTACGATTTTTATTATTGTGAATGTTGAACAAAAAACCCCACGAATCTTCGAAATCTTTCAATTGCTGAAACCTTTCTGATATAGATATCAACGATTGATCCAGCATAACATTAAAAACGTGATTTTTGTAATATTTTTCTGGGTCACTTACATCTGGAATTTCATCGTCACACTCATAAGTAAATTGTTCCTTTCGCCTTCTGATTCTTATAGCTTTAAATTGTGCGTTCACGTTTAATAGAGCAGCGAGATCTTTGGCCGATTTTAAAGCATCAGAAAAACCGGATTCCCTATAATTTTCTAGAAAAACCTTACAATTCCGAAGAAGCTCGATGGCGTTACTCATATCAAATGTAGCTTTTTGCATAGATTTGCTTACAATATTAAATGTTGACAAAAGTACGTACCAGACAGATAATGTTACCAAAAATCGTCGAAATCGTCTATTTTTTCAGATAAAGAGCTAGCTTCTGAAACAACTGTAGCATCTAATATTTGGTCCTCCAACTCATTCAATGCATTTCTAATTTCCGTGATTGCAAACATTATTGCTTTAATACATTCGATTCTACATTCCCACCTCGTATCACTTAAAGGTTTAGGATTTAATGACTCAATATGTTTTTTCAATATATTCCATCGTCCAACAGATGCAGCAAACAAAGTATAAATTCGTTGAACATATCCGAAAAAATGTATGCACATTATTGAAGAAGAAACACTATCACCAATAAGTAGGTTAATTGAATGACAACCGCAAGGCATAAAAAACGCTGTCGGATTTTCTTTTAAAATCCTAGCTTGCACTCCTTTATTTTTACCTTTCATATTAGCGCCGTTATCATGTCCTTGGCCTCTACAATTTGCTAATTCCAAATTGAATTCTTCTAAACTTTCTGAAATTATATCATATAATCCTTTTCCAGTAGAAACAAAAACTGGTTTAAAGGATACAAAAAGCTCTTTTATCTCCATATCTTCAACATCATATAATCTTAAAGTTATGGAGAGCTGTTCGATATGGCTTATGTCAGGTGTACAGTCTAAAATAATCGAAAAATATTTCGATTTGCGAACAGAATCCAAAATATGACTTCTTGTCATATCACCAAGTGTACTTATTAATTCGTTTTGTATAGTTTTTCCTCAATAATGAACATGAATTTCTTGTGAGACAACCCTACACAAATGCTCATTTAATGTTAAATCAAATTTTCCTTGAAGTTCGAGAAGGCCTAAAGAATTTCCATTATGCGGAACAAATAACTTATCACAAGAACCCCGAAATACTAAATTATTTTTTGACAAAAATAATGTTATGTTTATTAATCTTTCTAGTACCTTTTTCCAATTATATTTGTCTTGGACTATCAAAGACTGCAAATTCTTATCAATGGTTTTATTCCCCTTTAATCGTAATCGAGTTTCTATCCAGTTTTTTTCACATTTTAAATGTGAAACTGACCGTTCGTGCATTTTCAAGCTGTCGTGAATATTTTTCCAATCCGATAAACCAGATTTTGCTAGATTTGACCTAGCTGATGGATCGAAAAGTTTGCCAAATAAACAAAATACAGAATTTGTGGATTCTGAATAGTGCAACCAGTTTCTTAGGAATTTTTCACCGTTATTTATTTGGCGATAAAAAAGCGAATTGGAAAAACTTCGATTATTTTCAACTCTTGGATACATATGTTGTTGATTACACCTTTCTTCGTTTCCATTTAAGCCAGTTACAATTATGTGGTCAATTTCCGTATTTTTTAAATTTTGTGGCCAAAGGCCAATATCACTACAATTTAAAATATTTTCAAATACAGAATGATTTGAATCATTAGGAACAATTAATTCAGTTCCATGAGAAGACACTAAATTATCCTCATTGATAATATTACAAGTTTCAGCTTCTGATGACACATTATCTATATCTTCTTCTGAGCTTGAAAATGTTGACTCGAAATGTTGATTATCATTGTCTACTGATTTACTGGACTTAAAATATTTCAATACTTTATCGTGCTTATCAGCTTGCTGTTGCTTATTTATTTTTCGTTTCCGATATTCATACCCACTCAATTTTTTTGGTGGCATCTTAGCTATTGCATAAATTTATATAAATATATTTTCAAAGATATTTTTAAAAATGCTCTTAATCTTACCTCTTATATATTTATATTTTTAAAACAGAATAGAAATACACATTTAAGTAGAACAAACTGCAATAACACATTAGTTACAAACTTGAAACCAAACAAATAGTTAAAAAAAACTGGTAGCTGTTAATTTACCTCGCACATCAGTTTTTGTAATATACATTTTTGAAGTAAAACTTCTTATGTTGGGCTGTGAACTGTGTTAAGTAAGAATCTATCCTACTTAAACTTGTTGTGGTTTCTTTGCGAAGAAACCGTTTTGACTTAATTTGTTGATTTTATTTTTGCCTTTCCCGGCAGCGACTGTCGTTGCGTGGAGTAGCTTGTTAAAGCACAACTCCTGATATTATTGTGGAGTAGCTTGTTTAAAGCACAGCTCCTGATATTATTTTAGAGTAGCTTGTTTTAAGCACAACTCCTGATATTATTTTGGAGTGGCTTGTTTTAAGCACAACTCCTGATATTATTTTGGAGTAGGTTGTTTTAAGCACAACTCCTAAGTGAAACGACCGTTTACTGTATTCTAATTCGACTCAAATCGACTGACCTTTATTCTTCAAATTCTTTGCTTATTTATACAGAAGAATCTTATTAATACGGAAATAAATGAAATACTTCCGACCCAACACTTTGTATATAACAGTACAAAGTGTTAGGTCATTTGCACTTCATTTATTTCTGTTTACAAATAAATTGCGGCACTCGTCGCTTCCGTACATACATACAGATATTTTTCTGACTATAATCGTACTGAGCGTTTCGTCAGTACATTTTCGCATTTGTTGTTACATACGTACATACATAAATTTTGACAAGCGCTAACCGCTTGTTGCTTGTTCATCGTGATATTCATGATTTACATACATACTTACATACATATTACTTTCTTCATATGCAACTCGTGAACCGTCATTTGGTCACCTGGGTTCTACCGCTGGCGCAAGGTTATCGTATTACAACGTGCGAATTCTTGCGCGCAGGGTATTGCGTCACTCAATTCTACCTTAGTTATTTCCTCTACTTGTTAAGTAATTGAGGAAGGTCAGTAACGAGTGGACTTATAATTTAATGAAAATGATGTAGGCATGTATGTTCATTGAAAAATGATGAAAATATGTATGTTTGCGGTTGCTAGCATTTCTTTGATAATTGTTATAGGCATGTACATATGTTACAGTGCTTTCTTAAAATTGTGGGTGGAGGTATGTATGTAACAAATCTCCCCTTTTTAAAAAAATATGTGTTATTCTTAGAAGAGGAATAACACATTAGAATATGGTTCGATCGTTTGATAATTTTCGAGAAATTTATTGGTTTTATATGTATGTATATACATAATGCCGAGTGCCGGTACAATAATTGACTTATCGATTTACAAATTTATATCCATTATTTTTCTAGGTTATTAGTATTACTGCTATGTTATGTTAAATTTTATTACATGTGCATATTATATATATATATATTTTTTTTTAATGCTGTGAGCCGTCTTGAGTTCTCCTCAAGTTCGATCTGGTGGAATAAACTAGTCATGTCAAGAGTTGTGAAATATTTCGCTCTTCCTAACTTGTCCAGTACATCCTCCAATCTAGTTAAAGGCAACTTGTCGCTAACTATTTTGTCGTTCACCTCTCTGAAGTCTACGACTAAACGCCTTTGATTTTTATCGCCGGTGCCCCTTTTGGTACTATGAGTAGTGGAGCGTTGTAAGGGCTAGTAGTGTAGCGTTGTAAGGGCTAGTAGACGGCTCAATGATGTCGTTGGATTCTAACTCCTTGACCTGTTTTTTTATCTCCTCGTTTTGAGTGTGTGGTAATCGGTAGTTTTCTATATACACGGGAGTATTGTCCATGGCTTGGAGTGTTTGCTTATAAAAGTTGTTCGTGTTCAAAATTACATCTTGCAGCTGAAATATATCATTATGTTCCTTTATTATTTCCAGTAGGTTTGCTTTAGCTTCTTCCTCTTCGTAATCTATCTTTATTGCCTGTAGCAGTTTGTTTGTTCGTTTCATGTCACACTTATTTCTTGTTTTCACTAGTATGGAATAGTTTTTCAAAGGCTCTGTTTCTACTTTGAAATTTGGTATCGTTACTTCTTCGTCGTTAGTGTTTAGAATTTTAATGTGGCCTGCACCTTTCGCTGGTATTATCGTGTTCGCTATGAATACACCACTCTGTAATTCTTTATTCAGTACTATACTGTCTTCTTGTCTAGAGAGACATATTGGTACTATCGCTTCTGTTTTTGCTGGAATTTTTGTCTGTGTAACCTGTAATGGTTTCATTTCCATAAGTAAGATAATTTCGTGTTGTTTTCTTAATATGTCCCGACAGATAATTCCATTTGTGTCGATTGGAAAATTTTCATCTACTAAATGAAATGAATTGCTGACTCTGTGGTCACCTATGTGTTGCATTAAGCTTATCGATCCTAATGAAGTTATTAGTTCCTTCGTAATTCCTGATAATTTACATTAATTATTTGGATCTAAATCAAAACTGCTAATGTTTAGTTTATTTGTTTTTATTATTGAGACGTCTGCGCCTGTGTCTACTAAGAATTTAAGGTATCTATTGGCATTCTCGCAATATAATTTTATATAATTCGTACAGGTGTATGAGATTCTGTACATCTTATTATATTCTCCGGGAGGCCGTTTTGTTCCTCTCCGGAGTCCTGCAGGTTTCCTTGGTCCTGGACATAGCTAATTCGTGTTGTAAATATATACTATTACTACTATTACTATAAAGAATGCAGCTGTTGTCATAGCTTGTTGGTATTCAACGAAGAAACTCTTTTGTAAATTGGTAAGAAAGAGTCTGATTTTTAACATATGGTAATAACTTTAGTGGTTGTAAACGGGTTCAGGATCCCGTTGTTCACGAATTTTATGTACACTGTACTGGTTCAACTCAGATCTTGTAAAAACAGCAAAATAAAAAATGCACAATTCAATTGAACTCAATAATCTATTTATTTGCCTCTTTAAATTTAAGGTTCCTCGACTAAAAGCAAGTGATGACTGACGATTTGTCTAAACTGTACTAGCAGGAATTTACATCCATTGATTTCATATACAAAAGTTATTTGATAAGAACAAAGTTGTTAACAGTTAAATGATTTTTAAACAAGAGTATATATATATAAATGCAATATTTTCAATCTATTCAATACAAAATCTGAGAGTTGTTACAATAATGATTCGTATGGTAGTAGTACTTGTTTTGTTTTTATTTTTATTTATGTCGATTCTTCAACATTCTCCCCCCGTTAAGAGGCTTCTTAACAGACTGGCAAACTATAAAGTTTTGTGGTAGGTCTCTTAATCTCTCCTCTGGCCGTCTTGAGAGTAACGACTCTAATTAAGTTGTCTCGTCCGGGATGAACAGCAATTACTCGACCTAGGACACAAGCGGTAGGAGGCAGGTTATCCTCCTTGACAATGACTAAATTTCCAACAGTTAGGTTCTCTTCTATCTTGGTACATTTTGGGCGTTGTTGTAACGTCGTCAAATACTCAACATGCCAGCGTCTCCAGAAGTCCTGATGCATTTTTTGTAGCAGACGCCATCGTGTGATGGATGAGAGTAGCGCGGAATCTATTGATGGTTCAGGAAGTGCAATCATAGGCTGGCCAATTAAAAAATGAGCTGGCGTTAGGACGTCAAGATTAGATTCATCGCTGGACATCTGTGTAAGCGGCCGCGAATTCAGCAAGGCTTCTACTTGCGCCAGAAAAGTTGATAATTCTTCGTAAGTCAGTTTTGCTTCACCGATTGTTCGTCGTAAATGACTTTTGACAAGTTTTACTCCGGACTCCCAACTGCCACCAAAGTGAGGAGCTGATGGAGGTGTGAAATTGGAGGTAACCTTATTAGCACTCAAGAAGTCTGCAATGAGACTGTTATGGGTTACATAAAGTAGTTCTTTATGTGTATCAGTCAATTGACGATTTGCTCCAACAAAATTAGTCCCATTGTCACTGTATATAGTGACCGGCAAACCTCTTCTAGATATCAATCTCTTTAGACAGGCAAGAAAGGCATCTGAAGTTAGCTCACTCGCTACTTCTAAATGTATAGCTCTTGTACTAAAGGAAGTAAACAGACATATGTAGCCCTTCGTGCTTCTCGCGCCCTTGCCACGATGTAATAACAGCATTATTGGTCCAGCATAGTCGACACCAACGTTTTCGATAGCTCTGGTGAATGAGACACGTTGGTAAGGAATATTTGCCATGAGGTGCTGCGAAACAGAAGCTCTGTGTCGAATGCAGATTATACATTTATTTATGACTCTTTTGACAGCAGTTCTAGCTGAGATTATCCAATACATTTGGCGAATTATGTTGAGCAAAAGCGTAGTTCCGGCATGAAAGTGTTTCTGATGCAGATGCTCCATTAAGAGTTTCGTGAAAATGTGATCCTTGGGAAGAATGATGGGATGTTTCGTATCGTAGGTACAATGAGAATTACTTAATCTTCCTCCCACTCGGATGATGTTGTTGGAATCTAGGAATGGGCTAAGAGTACGCAGTGAGCTCGGCGGTGAAACTGCACCCTTCTTTCTCAAGAAATGTCCATCCTTATCAAATATGCAAGACTGAGTCCACTGGATGCATCTGATGCGAGCTTTCTTTAGTTCCACCGTGGTCAACCAATCAGTTTTGAAGATGGTGTCTAATTTTGTACATAAGGATGAAAACCGAAAGCACCTTGCGATGATGCGGAGGATTTTATTAAACGTGGATATCCGTCTGAAGAGATCAGCCAGTGTATCGTTCTCAATTGTAGTTGCGTATGATTGCAAATATCGTGGTCTCATTTCTTCCTTTATTGCGAGTTGTTGATCCATATTTGAATCGTCATGATGATAGTTTCTCCAATTGGACTGAAGCCAAGAGGGTCCTTTCCACCATAATGGTGAGGATAATAATTCTTCTATAGAAATTCCACGTGATGGCACGTCCGCCGGATTGTCCTTCGAATGAACATGATGCCATCCTTCTCTCGGTAATGTGACCAAAATTTCTGACATACTATTTCCTATATAGCACTTCTACTTCCTAGGATGTGCTGATAACCATGCTAAGACGACATGGCTGTAGTGAACCTCTAGAATCAGTTACGAGAACAAGTGCGGTTGGAAGCACTGACATTCGGAGGGCTGTTTGATTCATTTACATATATGCTGATAGTTGCGATGGATTCTCTGTAGTTTGTGTGAATGCGGGTGAATCTGGGTTAAGTTGACTTTTGCCTTGCTGCGAGTAATTTTCTGGTTACGACGAAAGTGCTGATGCGGAATGATGTGATTTCACCTGATTTGTATTGAATGTATCACTAAGATTTAGCTTGGAATGATGCATTCTATTACAGAAATGACATCGAGTTTTCGATTTGCAATTTTGAACTAGATGGCCCAGGTTGAGACAGTTGAAAAAAAACCCGATTTTGTGCTACAAAAGTGCGTTTTGATGCGGTGTCCATATCTATAAATCTGGGACAATAGAATAACTGATGCTACTGACTACATTTTGGACATTGGACAGATGTGTTAGCGTGGAGGTTGCGAATTGGTCTTTGTACAGACTTTCGATAAGTGGAGTCAATTGACTCAAGCGTATCACACCCCTTATTCAAAAAAGTGAGAAATTCATCAAAGGTAGGCAGATCTATGTCATGACTTTCTTCTGCCCAGGCCTGACGTGTTTCCGTGTCACATTTGTTAAGTAGTATGTACACTTGCCACGAATCTCCATTAGAAGCTTTTGTTCCTAACGAGTTAATTCCACGAATGAGCTCATCAGATGTATCGGTCAGTTTACGCAGTGTGAAAGAAGATGCTTGAGTTACATTAGCCTGATTGATGAATGTTTTGATGTAAGAAGTGAGAATCTGTTTCTTCTTATCATATCTTGCTTCAGCGTAGTTGCTGTCTGTAATGGTGATGTGCTTAATTAACGCAGCTGCGTCACCGGCTAGCGCGCTCTTTAGGTACTGAAACTTATGAAAATTTGACAAGGAAGGCTTTTGATCAACTGACGAAATAAAAAGGTCCCTGAAGAACGGCCAATCCTTCTAGTCACCACCTAAGGAAGGGATATTAATTTTTGCAAATTTTACTTCGAGTACGCTAGATCCAGTCGAAGAGTGTTGGGAAAAACTGGTTAAAATGGTTTTCTGCAGGTCGAAAAGTCTAAGCATTGTTGAATTTAACTGATCGTTCGAAGAGGTGCTTTGAATAGATGTCTCATTTGTTCGTATTCTTTGATTTAAAGCTTGACTTAATTGACCCCTAATCGTAAAGTATTTGTTCTCAAAATCATCAAAATCTGAATCAACATCCTTCAATAACAATACCTACCTACTTACCTTGATAAATGAGTGGTAAAATTCTTCTAACTTATCTAAGCGGACGGTGATTTCTTCAACGGTTGTATTGGAATTGATGGTGTTAGCGAATTGCTGGGCCTTAGTTAACGAGCCCTTGATCCGACCTCTTTGTAATTTTAAGGTGGCAATGTCAGTCATTATTCGTACTATTCTTTCACTATATCTCAATTAAAGGGAAACCGAATTGATTGTACTAAAATGTTCGAGTTCAACTGAGTCTACCGTTGCAAAATAACAACTGTGATATGTAACTTAACACCAAATATAGACCGTTATGTGGTTAAGATAGGACATGTAATTTCCTAGAGTTTACCGTCACTCAGTTTATTGTACCACAACATAATATGTAAAAGTCTCACACACAAAAGAAATACTGTTTTATTTGAAAGAATATTCACTCACTAACTACGTGTCGCTGGATTATTTACTATGTATCAAGATAGTATACGAAAGTTCATGCAAAGTGTAGTAAATGTATGCGATTAGTATATCTGTTTCTCCATAAGCAACAATAAAATTCAAAAAAAAATTTCACTTTTCAATAGCAAGTCCAGTTAGAGTTCAATAATTTCTTTTTTTACAGAATTTTATCATTCGCTAATTTTCATATACATACAGGGTGTCCCGGAAGGGTACCGCCATACTGCACCTATTGAATCTTGACAGAAAAAGGAACAGAAAAGTCCAACAGGACATATGTCCTATCTTGCGCAGTTTTGGAGTTATTAAGGAAAAACAGATTTTTCTTAGAATCCGCTCCGTAACTTACAGTTTACCCTACAACTTGGTAAATACTTTGCGGAAATAAATCGCACCTAGTAATTTTTTAGAGCAACAAATTAAGTTTTAAACTGTTTATTAAATTTTTTCCAAGGTGATATGCCTTCCTTTATTTTTGACTTAGAATGTGTCGTCGTGCCTTTAGAACAAAATAAACCCCAATTTGAAAGTAATAATTCTTGGAAATTTCTGATAAGAATGGGATGCGCAAATATGGGAAAAACTTATTTTATGACCTTTTAAATACCCGAAACAATCATTTACCTAAAATCAACGGTTTCAAAATCACAAAGCAAAGTACGCCTCAGGTACCCTACCTAAACAAACTAATTTCTGAGTTAGCCTTGGTTTTCTTGTCATCTTAATATTTTCTTCCTGGTTCATATCGTGGCTAAAATCGACTGCCATTAGTATTTTTTCAAGATGCCAAGTTTTTATTTTGAGGAATACACAGATATCCATTACATTTACGGTTTCTGCGATGGAAATGCAAGGAGGGCATGTGAGGAGTACAGAAGAAGGTTTCCCAATAGGAGACAGTCAGATCGCTCGGTTTTTGCCACGTAAATCGACATCTAAGAGAAGCGGGAGCATTTTCACATCATGAAGGCAGATCTCGTATGGCATCAAGCCTCAAAAGAGAGGAAGAAGTTCATCGAATCATAGAGGAGAATCCAAGGATCGGAGCATTTCGTCCATGACGGGATTCCGCAGGTCATCTGTCGCCCGCATAATTAAAAGTGAACGTTTGCATCCTTACCACTACCAAAGGGTCCAGGAGTTGTTACCACGGGACTACAGCCAGCGAATGGAGTTTTGTCGTTGGATACTTCGTGAAAGCCGAAGAAGCATCGGCTTTATCAAGAAGATACTCTGGACAGACGAAGCGAGCTTCACAAGAGCAGGTTTATTTAATCAGCATAACCGTAACATTTGGAGTGCCGAAAATCCTAGAGCAGTACCAGATACTGCGTTCCAATACGATTTCAGGATAAATGTCTGGGCAGGAGTCGTCGCAAACCATTTTATTGGACCTTATATCTTACCTACCACACTTAATTCAGATATCTACCTAGATTTTCTCCAAAATGAACTGCCGACTCTTCTGGAAGGGAAGTACTCGGGTCAACATGTGGCTTCAACATGATGGTGCTCCTGCACACTCAGGACGAAACGTAGCCGAATATCTACACCAGACATTCCCCCATAGATCGATTGGATGCTTTGGATCAATTCCGTGGCCAGCCAGATCCCCGGATTTAAATCCTCTTGATTTCTATTTCTGGCGTTGCTTAAAAGAGATGGTTTACTCCACGCCATTGTCAACGTCGGCAGAACTTCAACCAAAAATATTAGAAATTTCTAGCGATATGAAAAGTGACACTTTGTAACGCTCAGGTAGATCTACTTGACAGAATACAATCGTACACTCAGGACGTACAAGTGCATGCACCGTTGGGGTTAAATGTCAATGACGCACAGCAGTTGACCCGCTAGCGATCAGTCGAGAGGAGAGGTCCTTGTCACTGACACCCCATTGGTGTTTAAATTGCTGTGTACTTATAAGACCACGGACGGACGGACGGACGGATAAAAAGAAGAAATTTAACGCATTATGTGGCGGCAAGAAAAGAGAGAGAGAGAGGGAGAGAGAGAGAGATCTTAAGGGCCTTCACAAACCCCAACTGTCACGCAGGCCAAATCATCGGGTGTCAACATCTTCCAATTCCGCCCCCCTTTCACGTCAGCACCGAGCGAAGATAAACCACACCATCCCCATGTCACCCCTTCCCCAAGAAGGAATCTAGTTCATTTTAAGAATCACCAAACAAAAGGCATGAAAAAAAAACTATATATATATATTAAAACCCACAAAGAAAGTTACACAAAAAAAAAATGGTTGTACTGATTACTTTAATTATATTGGTAAAAAAAAAA
The DNA here is from genome assembly GCA_963930735.1 of Dioctria linearis. Classification (NCBI taxonomy): domain Eukaryota; kingdom Metazoa; phylum Arthropoda; class Insecta; order Diptera; family Asilidae; genus Dioctria; species Dioctria linearis. The sequence goes on along the minus strand of OZ005742.1, from coordinate 164,884,240 downwards.
AATATGTACATGTAAAATTTACTCAAATAAATCCTTCTTTTATTTTATTTTTTTTTTTTTTTTTTAAATTCTTCTTTACAGTATGATGAAAATAAACTTTTATCAACAGAATATGTCACAAAACCTTTTTAACTTTTTATCAGGTATAATAATAATAATATTATGGAATTTAACCAACACAATTGTTTCGATACCTTTTAAATTCTTCTTTACAGGTATGACGAAAATAAACTTCTAAATTCTTCTTTACAGGTATTATGAAAATAAACTTTTATCAAAATAAAATGTCACAAAATCTTTTAACCTTTTTTTTTCAGGTATAATAATAATAATATTATGAAATTTAACCAACACAATTGTTTCGATACCTTTTAAATTCTTCTTTACAGGTATGACGAAATAAACTTCTAAATTCTTCTTTACAGGTATTATGAAAATAAACTTTTATCAAAATAAAATGTCACAAAATCTTTTAACCTTTTTTTCAGGTATAATAATAATAATATTATGAAATTTAACCAACACAATTGTTTCGATACCTTTTAAATTCTTTTTTACAGGTATGACGAAAATAAACTTCTAAATTCTTCTTTACAGGTATTATGAAAATAAACTTTTATCAAAATAAAATGTCACAAAATCTTTTACCTTTTATATCGGGTATTCTGATAATAATATTATGGAATTTTACCAACACAATTGTTTCGATACCTTTTAAATTCTTCTTTACAGGTATGACGAAAATAAACTTTTATCAAAATAAAATGTCACCAAATCTTTTTACCTTTTATATCGGGTATTCTGATAATAATATTATGGAATTTTACCAACACAATTGTTTCGATACCTTTTAAATTCTTCTTTACAGGTATGACGAAAATAAACTTTTATCAAAATAAAATGTCACAAAATCTTTTTACCTTTTATATCGGTTATTTTGATAATAATATTATGGAATTTTACCAACACAATTGTTTCGATACCTTTTAAATTCTTCTTTACAGGTATGACGAAAATAAACTTTTATCAAAATAAAATGTCACAAAATCTTTTTACCTTTCTTTCAGGTACAACAATAATAATATTATGAAATTTAACCAACACAATAATTATAATACTCAGTATCTAGTCCAACTTTTGGAACCATCCATATCCATCAACACTTTATTACCCACTGACTAACTAGCCCAAAATTCCCTGCTCCCTTTCTATTCTAGCCAAACGAAAACTCACTAAGACTCATGCAATCTCCTCTAAAAACAAAACTTTTTTTACCCAGACCTTCAGCATTCTCACGTCATGGAAAATTTCCGGATTTTTTCCTCTAAAAACTGTCCATATAAGGGAATGCCTTGAAACTTGCGAGTACAGTCCCAGAAAAAACTAGAGTCGTGCTCAAGAAGTGCGTTCAAGTATTACGCAGGAGAAGAAATCACATAAGTTGCTGAAGGCGGTTGATTCTACAAGTAGCGAAGGAACTAATTCGCTACAACTTCTGTATTAAATTTAGTTCGCCGATCATTTTTACGTAGGTATAGGATGTGTCTTCGAGCGAATGGGGGATATTTCGAACACTTATTGTAGAAAGTAAGTAAGCTAGATATAATTATTCAAATGATATCATTTAAGAATAATAAATTAATGTATTTGATAAGTTTTTCCCATATTTGCGCATCCCATTCTTATAAGAAATTTCCAAGAATTATTACTTTCAAATTGGGGTTTATTTTGTTCTAAAAGCACGACGACATATTCTAAGTCAAAAATAAAGGAAGGCATATCACCTTGGAAAATTTTTAATAAACAGTTTAAAAGTTAATTTGTTGCTCTAAAAAATTACTAGGTGCGATTTATTTCCGCAAAGTATTTACCGAGTTATAGGGTAAACTGTAAGTTACGGAGCGGATTCTAAGAATAATCAGTTTTTCCTTAATAACTCCAAAACTACGCAAGATAGGACATATGTCCTGTTGGACTTTTCTGTTCCTTTTTCTGTCAAGATTCTATGGTGTACAGTATGGCGGTACCCTTCCGGGACACCCTGTATATGTGATGTTGTTATGTGCAGTTATCTGAGCAATCAATTTACAAGAAAAATAAAAATAATGAATACTTAGCTTGGTCTGGCATATCCAACTTGAAGCAAATTATGCGCGATTCGAATTGTAGCCTTTTCCCCAAATCGTCGTGTTAAACCACATAAATACAATGAGAACCATTTATATGGACGTGCAGTATTTTGCATTAAAAAAAAGAAATAAATGCGTTACACAAATCACTAATAATTTGTCCACAGTCAATCAGTCACATTTATAAACAAAGATTTGCGGATTTTGCGAATTAAACTTATGCGAAGTTTGTGAGTTAATCCTATGCGGATTTTGCGGGAATTTCTATGCGGATTTTGCGGGCTATTCCCGGGTTTCGGCACCAACATAATTTAAGTTCACGATTTTTATGGACACTGCACTGGTTCAATTCAGATCTTGTAGAAACAGCAAAATAAAAAATGCACAATTCAATTGAACTCAATAAACAATTTATTTGCCTCTTTAAATTCAAGGTTCCTCGACTAAAAGCAAGTGATGGCTGACGATTTGTCTGAACTGTACTAGCAGGAATTTACATGCATTGATTTCATATACAAAAGTGATTTGATAAGAACAAAGTTGTTAACAGTTTAATGATTTATAAACAAGAGTATATATATATAAATGCAATACTTTCAAGCTATACATTGCAAAATCTGAGAGTTGTTACATTAATGATTGGTATGGCAGTAGTACTTGTTTTGCTTTTATTTTGGTCGATTCTTCAACACCCGTTTTAAATTAGTTGGAACATCCGCTGTGAAGCCGTAAAGTCAATCCATCGGGGTTAATTTAGTACCTTCGTGTACACTGTTGCTGTACACGAATGCAGCGGTTCATAGGAATTGATCCCATGTTTTGGGATTTTCGCTACGATTGTACGCAGATATTCGATTAATGGTCTATGGGCACGCTCTAGTGCACCATTAGACTGTGGATGGTATGCGGAAGTCTGTAACTTCTTTACCTTTAGCAGCTTGCAGACCTTCTTGAATAGGTCACTCAGGAAATTAGTTTCCTGATCAGTGACTATTCATTTTGGAATGCGATAGCGCGTGCCAATCTCATTGAAAAAGATTTGCGCCACCGTTACTGCTTCTCCATTAGGTATGGCATACCAATCGAGTCAAGATATATTTATTACCTGATGTGGTCTCTTCTTGTGGACCTACTATATCGAGGTAAACCTTGTCGAAAGGATGTCCTGCGATGTCCGTTAATACCATTGGCATCTTGAATTGTGGAGATGCTTCCATTGTTTGGCACTTAGGGCATTTTTTTATGTACTTTTTTATATCGCTAAGCATGTGTCTCCACCAATGCTTGCGTCTAATTCTTTTATAAGTCTTAATGACACCCTGATGGCCGCCGAAAGGAGAGTCGTGATAATCCTTTAGAATTGTTTGAACTTCATTGGGGCCCGTGATTATTTCAGGTGCGTTGACTGGACTTATATCTTGTTCAAGCGTAGCAGGGGGTTGCATTTCCGCCTCTGGGGGTTAATTTTCTTTATTTTCCGCTGCCGTGGGCTGTGTTTCAGCGCTGGGGCCCGTGTTGACATCTAGAGCTCTCTGTTTTTGAGCTCTGGTCACGGCGAAGCAATGAGCGGGTTTCTTGGTTTTCTTTTTATTTGGGGAAATATTATCCTCCACATCAGAGTCCATAATGTGGTGGACTTGGGCTTGTACCGTTAAGTGTTGCCTGTGTAGTCTTCGTTTAATACTTGTGGAATGCAGCTTAATGCATCCGCATTGGTATTTTACTTCCATGGTTTGTATTCGATGGTATAATCGAATTCTGACAATTTGTGGTGAAATCTCACCAAACGGGAAGTCGGGTATTTACCATTAAAGACTACTTTGAGAGGATTGTTGTCGGTATAGACCGTGATTTTCCTGCCTTGAAGGTAGCATCGGATATTCCTAGTGGCCCAGACTATAGCCAATAACTCCTTTTCAACTGCGGAGTAGTTTTCTCGGGTTTTTTTAGCGTTCGGCTTGCATAGGCGATAGGCTGGTCTTTTCCCACTTATCTTTGGGAAAGCACAGCGCCTACTTCTTCGTTGCTGGCGTCCGTTGTAAGATTGAAAGGTTTAGAAAAATCTGCACATATTAAAAGTGGTGGGGAAATTAGAGCATTTTTAATGCTTTGAAATGCTTCTTGGCATTTCTCGGTCCAAGTGAATTTTACGTCCTTCCGGAGTAAATTCGTAATGGGATGAACGGTTTTTGAGAAGTCTGGAATGAACTTCCTATAGTAATTGGCGAGTCCTAAAAAGGACTGAACTTGCCGTATTGTTCTAGGAACAGGGAATGTTTGGACGCAGGCCGTTTTGCTGGGGTCTGCTAATGCACATTCGCTAGAGCATTTTTGCCCTAGGTAAACAACTTCTCGTGTCAAGAACTGGCACTTCTCTGGCTGCAGTTTGAGGTTGTTTTCTCTCAATTTGTCGAAGACTTTGCGAAGTATATAATTGTAGTCATTTAGGTTTTTACCATAAATGACGATGTCGTCAAGATAAATGAAACATTCGAGGCCTTGTAGGCCTGTCAGAACGAATTTCATGAGGCGTTGGAATGTAGCGGGAGCTCCTTTGAGTCTGAATGACATACGTTTAAATTCGTAGTGCCCGTTGTTAGTGCTAAAAGCGGTCTTATGTCGATCTTTTTTGTCGACTAAGACTTGGTGATAGCCGTTGGCCAAATCGAGAGTGGTAAAGTATCTAGTATGACCTAGTTGGTCAAGAATATCCTCGATGCGGGGAAGCGGAAATGCGTCGTCAATTGTCTTTTCGTTCAATTTGCGAAAATCGACAACGACGCGCCACCTTTTGTCACCATCGGCTCCCGCCTTTTTGGGGACAACTAATAAGGGTGAATTCCAAGGGCTTTTGCTAGTTTGAACTATCCCGTTGTCTAGCATTTCTCTTAATTTTTCGTTGATTACTTGTCTCTGGGTCTCTGGTAATCTGTAGGCCTTTTGGTTTATGGGCGCTTGATCTTGTGTTAAAGGGATATTGTGGGTGATAGCATTTGTATATGTTAGCTTGTCACCTTTAAGGAAAAAGTTATCATTATACTCATAAAAGAGTTCGGATGTCGAAGCTTTTTCTTTCGCATTTAGATTTGGGTCTAGGCTGAGCTCTTGGTCTAGCCTGTTGACTCGCGGGGTATGTGTGGGATCTTCATGATCCGGCAATAAGTATCTTACGTGTTGTAAGATAGCTGTGTTTTCCGAAAAGCTTGCGTTTCTTTCCTCATTTTGTGTAGTTGTGTACTTATTATCTGTTTTACTTACATTACTAGATGGCAGGGAATGGGCTTCCTGCAGTTTTAATGGTGGAGTACCATGTTTTATGGGTACTTTTGATTGGTCCGAGCACTCCCACGCATTCGCATTTTGGATAATGGGCCTTGAAAAATTGGTTTGCTTATTACTATTTGACGGTGGAGCCAACTTTGCCTTCAATGAGGTCTTACGGATGTCGCACGCGTATTTTATAGTGCTCATGGGCCACTTTTTATTCTTAATACTAATATTATTAAGTGGTTGAGTCGACTTTGCCTTTAAATGGGACTTACTGAGTTCTCCACGCACTTGTAATGGGGCTCTTGGGCCAAGTTGATTTCTTAATACTACTGTTACTAAGTGGTGGAGTCAACTTTGCCTTTAAATAGGTCTTATTGAGATGGCACGCACTAGTGATGGGGTTCTTGGGCCACTGTTGTTTCTTAACACTAACTTTGTTGGGTGGTAGAGTCGTCTTTGCCTGAGAATAGGTCTTACTGAGCTCACACGCACCTGTTGTTGGGCTCGTTATCCTTGTGGTTATCTTAAATCTAGGTATATTGGATGGCGGAGTCAGCCGAATTTTGCCTGTCGGCTTCTGGAGCTCGCTCGCATCTCTGATTTGGCTATGGAGCCATGTAAAATTTTTATAACTTATTTTCTTGGCCGGTGGTGTCATTGTTGCCTCTATTCGGGTGTTACTGAGCCCGCACGCGTCTTGTATAGGGCTCTTGTGCCTCGTTGGTAACTTATATATAGGTATTCTTGAGAAAGAAGTTTTGCTTGACTTCTGTTCCGCCTTGGGAAGCTCACTGGTGTTTGTGTTGCTCGCTTGCGATTTATTCGGCTTGAGAACGTGTTGGATATCAGTGGCTTCTCCTAGTGGGATGACGGCGTAGTCATGTATAGGGATCAGTTGTAATAATAAACTGTTGATGACTACTTGGAAATTGTTAATGTTGAGTATGGCAACTAGCACTGTTTCTTTCCCAGTAGGGAGTAAACTGTTGGCCAGGAAGACTCCATCGCCTATCTCTTTTGATAGACAGAGCATTTCTTCCTTCACTCGCAACGGGACTGTGGTGATAATTTGTGACTTAGCAGTTATGCATATTGGTTCTTCTAAGGTAACCAACTGCTGCCTCATTTCGCGGGTTTCTTGATCACCCAGGCAGCACTTTTCGCACTCCGTCGGCTCTTGTTGAACCTGGCAACCAGCACTTTTGAGATGTATTAGAGACACTGCATGTAGATAGCTTAACCTGTTTAGGTTCCATCTTTTCAGCCAGCGATCTTACTTCGATTGCTTTTCTGGAGTACAGCTTGTCCGTTTTGTATGACAAGGGCACAGTAAACTCTTCGGAGTTGGTTTCCGTACAAGGAAACTTAATTGCTTTATTTGGGCCTTCAACATTACAATTGTTTGATAGGAAATCGTTTCCTAATAGGCCGTCATCGGAAAGACCTGGCAGGTTTTGTACCACCTGAAACTTGCAGGGAATTTTATTTTTAAAATTGAAGTTACCCTTGCAATTTTCCAATGTCTTTCCAGTTCCAAAAGGTCTGTAAAGTGCATGCCTCATTGGAGTTAATTATTTTGAGGTCTTTAATTGCTCTTTTCTTAATAATACTAACCTCAGCGCCCGTGGCCACTACTAGTTTTGTATGGCCGTTATGGCTTATGTCCAGTGGTAGTTTCACTGTAGGGACACCGAATTCGGGAGCTTGAGGTGACCCTTTTGATTTGCATTGTGGGTTTAAAGTCGAGCCGGGGAGTTTTCGGTCGACTGCATGTCGTTTCCCTGACTCCGGGCTTCCCATTTTTTCTTCTGGCGGCAATCTTCGTCTGCATGTCCTCGGCGACCACAAAAGGTGCATTTGAGTCTTATGTTGAAGACTTGAGGACTTTTTGTGTTGTTTTGATCATCTGTAGATCTATTGGAGAGGCGTGGAGGAACAATCTGTTGTGTTTGTTGTGTTTTTCGGCAATCACGGACGTCATGTCCATAGATTTTGCAGTTTGAGCAGAAAGGGGTGTTCTTGCGCTTAAGGCAATCTGTGTATGTGTGACCCTTTCGCTGGCAGAAATTACACGTGATGTTACGGACCTGTGCATCTGTGTCCGATTTTCTGGCATTATTGTTTGTAAATGGTCTTTGTCGTGACTGTGGTGAACCTGGATTGTTCACATTACGTAGAAACTGATTTGGATTTGGAGCTCGAGGTGATGCGAACATAGGTGTGGATGGCATTTGATAGTAGGGAGCTCTATAGGAAGCTCTCACTCGTAAATCGGGGTCTACTGGAGTCATTGGAGGAGCTTGTACCAGAGGAGTCTGGACGAATATAGCACTTTGTTGTAATTTCTGCATGTCCAGGGCTTTTTGAATTAATGCTTCGAAATCACCTTCTCCCTGCGTGAGCAAATATTTACACAGGTGTGGGTTAGTTACTCCACTTTTCAAAGCGTTTTTGGCAAAATCCATCAGCTGTGTTTTCACAGCAGGGACTCCTTCAGCTCCGTACTTCTGTGTCGCTGCCTCGTTGCAAATCGTCAACAACTGTTTTAATCTTGTAATGGAAACAGTGAGAGATTCTAACGGTTTTTGTGTGGTGGTAATTAATGTGTTTACCAGCTCCTGATATGTCTCACGGGGAAGGTATGTTCTATTGAGACGTTCCTCTACTTCGCTAAATGAAGCAGGGACGTCTGAAGCGAATAATTGGTATGCGTCAGCTATGAGTATTGTGGGAAGAACCTGAATTAAAGCCACTTTTTCTTCATTATTTAGGTACTGCATAGTTTGTTTGCAGCAGCCAATGAAGGTTTGGTGCTCTCGACCCAATTGTGGCGTACCTTCACCCGAAAATAAGGGAACGAGTTGAGCTGTGCGCTTAGCTACCTTAGCGTAGTCAACCATTGTGTATAGTCTATCGACTGGAAATTTAAATTTGGGTAGACTAGTTGGACTTGTTTCTGGGCTGAATTCCGTTAAGGATTCTTCGAACCAATCGATCAGCAGGTCTTCGGGAGATGGTTCAGCTACTTCACTACCACACTGTCACTATCACTATCACTGTCACTTAACCTAACACTCTTATTCTTTTCTAGATCTAAACTGAGTGAGCGCCGAGATTCGGAAAACTGTTCCAGTTCCTCTCGGACCTTTATTGTTTTTTCTTTTAAGGTCTTTAACTTGGCGAGCCTGGTCTCACGCTCTGTTTTTAATTTGTGATCTAAGGCATCACAATGGGTAATCGTCAGTTTATCCGATTCCCGCGCTCTCTCGTATAATTTATTTAAGAACTTATCTAAGCTTGCTTGACTACTCGGACCTGGCAGAACGGTTCCGCTTCGAAGTCGAGGTCCTGTTGGGCGAAATTCAGCAGCAGATGCTGTACCTTCACCGGGGTGCTGAGTTTTTCACCTGGGGCTGATCCCGCGTCGGCTAAAGATGGAGAGTTTTCCCTCGGTGCTGTTTCTGTTTCCTGCTGAGGTAGAGCAGGATTGTCGGCTGGCATATGATGCGCTGTTTGGCGAAAGGGGGGCTCCTTGCCTGCTTAAATCCCTTTGCTGTGATTGAGAGGGGGGTTTCTTTAACCGCCTTCGAGTTCCCTCTGAATCTTTTGTCGGTTGATTTCGGCTTACTTTTGCAGTTGGGGGCCTTTGGCCGTCTTAACTTCAACTGGATCTAGTTGAAAAGGGGGCTTATGAGCCGTCTTGGATTTCCTCTTCAACTCCGGATCGTTGACTGCTAGAGTTTGGTAGTCTGCTTGGGTGAAACTTCAGGCTGCTTATCGAGCTGTGTCCTGGCTGATCTGTATTCATCCTTCTGGGGGAGTTTGAAATATTTCTCCTCTTTCTTGTGTTGACTGTTCACTGGTATACCTCGGTGGTGCCTGTGCACTAATTGGGGTGAACGCTTGCCCGCCTGGAGCAGAGGCGCATAGAGATGGTATCTACCCGAGTGTTGGGGGTGACCTGGCCTAAGTGGCTTTGTCAAGGGAACCATTTAGTTTCGCAGTATAGCGGATTTTTAAGCCCTTATGCCTTTCTATTTTGACTTTTAGAAAGCAGGCTTCCACTATCCTACCGGCTGCGCCAATTTGTTATATATTTTGTTTGCTGAAGTGGTACTCACTGTTACGCTCCCAGTATTAAGCTACCGCCTGGATATAATCCTTTTGTGATTCTTTCTTTAAAACAAGCACTCTCCTTTTTTTATTTAATTACACTTTATTTGTATTCCTGGTTCTTATCCTAAGATTTACACCTTAACACAAATCTGCTTAACACTGAACTTATTTTAATTTTTCACAAAAAGCTTATTCAATTTTTCTTTCTTTCTTTGCTAACGCACCAATACCAAGACTTTGCCTTTTTTGTCCGCGAAACGATCCCGATCACAACCACCAAAAATGAATCTCCAAAACCGACTGTCGAAAGCTGACTCTTTTCATGCTTAAAACTCGACTGTCCCGAGACCTTGATTTTTCAATCTCAAGTCTGTTCGTTCAGGATAGGATAATGCTTAATTAGCATTCCTATTCTGAGAAAATTGTTTGCCGCTGGACATTTTAAACATGCCCAGAATTATCGCGACGGACGATGGTTGAAATTGAAATTTGATATTTTCATAAATATCAAACCATCGTCTTGCTATCGTGCATACATTGTTGCGATTACAATGTACACAGCTCGCGACAATTTGCTGATAAGAGCTTTTTCGGTGAAGACTTGACCGTTTCAGTCTTCAGCGACGTAAAATTATATGCGCCCGATATGTATGTATGTATATTTGCACATACATATCGTGTTCGTGGGGCTATTTTTTTATCGAAACGACTTGGGATGAAACTTAAAACTTTTATTTTTCCCAAGTCGTTTTGTGAGAAAATATTTGTTATTTGTTGTAAAGGAATTTGATGAAATTGCCGATGGCAATTTCTTCGCCTTGTTAGGAGATAAGCTAACCATGTTTTAAGCATGATTAGCTTATTTCCATTTATGAAAATCAAAAATTTTCCATGTTTTTTTCCAATGATAATTACTAATTATAATTATAATTTTTAACCCTTTTTAGGTATACAACATGGATCTTTTGCTACATAAGACCGGAGATATTACGCTAAGGTTCTGTGGCTTCTCTCCAATGCACCATTCGTTTGAGGGTGATATGGAGTAGTTTTGAGCCTTTTAATTCTCAGCAATTCTCAACTTATGCGGTTAGAACCCTGATCTGTGAGGATACTTTCTGGAATACCATGTCGACAAACTATTGTTGTCGTGAAGGCTTCCACTAGTGTCTTAGACTAAGTGTCGACTATGGGAATAGCCTCAGAAAATTTTGAAAGGTCGTCTTGGAATGTAAGGAGACATTTATTTCCAGAATGAGAAATTGGTATTTGTCCTACAACATCTAGGTACACTCTTTCGAAAGGTTTGGAGCTAATGCTCGAGATTTTCATAGGAATTTTTGGATTTGTAGATACTTTGTTTACCTGACAAAGTTTACTTTTCCTTACATGTTTTATGATATCATCTGACATGCCAGGCCAGTAAAATTGTTTTTTTATTCTTTTAATTGTGGGGAAACGCCATGAAGACCCCCGTCGGTAGTGCAAGAAAATCTTTTAGAACTTGTTCGATATTCTTATTGGCTGATAAGTATTTAATCGAATCTTGATGGAGTTTGATGTTTATTTGTTTATTAGCGAAGATTTTGGTAAAAGCGGTTTTAATAATTATTAGATTCTGCGGATCTAATATAGGGAAGGAGATATTTATTTGTTTTAACTGATTTGCTTCTGTGTATGAGCAGATCTCAGTTGAAATCTTTTCGAGGTCTGTTCTATCTCTTTGAGATCGACAAGGTAAATTAATTTCCGAAATGATTATTTTGGAGTCCTTTTTTGTGTAGAAGTTGAGTTCAGTGTTTAGAAGTGGGGATTTTAGTTTCGAATCCAACACTCTTTCAAGTTCTGTATCTTGCATTGGCAAGATGAAGACTTTAGGATTCGCATTTTTAGTCAGTAAAAGAGGAAAATTAGTCTCAGTTATTATGACTGAGGAATTGTTTGATGACGACGGAGTTGAGTTTCGAGTAATGCTTGCATTGGGAGTATCCGAATTGGCCTGAGCTCTGGCTTGATTCCTAGTTACAACATTCACGCAGGTTGAAGGTTCTGCAAAATGTTTGGAATATTCTGGAATAGCTCTACTGAGGGCGTCTGCATTTGTGTTGAGCTTACCTGATTTACGGACTAATTTGTAGTCATATTCCTCAAGACATATTCTCCATCTCATCAGTCTTGAGGAGTGGTCTTTCAGATTCATGAGCCATACTAATGGTTTATGGTCAGTTATAATTGTAAACTGTCTGCCATAAACGTATGGTCTGAATTGCTCAGCTGCGAAAATGATATCTAAGAGCTCCTTTTCTATTGTTGAGTAACGAGTCTCTGCACCATTGAGAGCTCGACTCATATAGGCGATTGGATGATCTCCTTGATCATCAACTTGTGAAAGAACAGCTCCGATGGCGTAGTTACTGGCATCGGAGGTGACAATAAAATCTTTGTCAAAATCGGGATATGATAGAATTGGTTCTGAAATAAGTTTATTGCGTAATTCGCAAAATGCCTCGTCGCAGATTGCGTCGAACATGAAAGGCGTATCTTTTTTCAAAAGATTTGTGAGTGGTTTGACTATCTTCGAAAAAATTGGTATAAATCGCCGGTAGTAGCCGACGAAACCAAGGAAAGCTTTGATATCTTTTTCCTTTTTGGGTCTGTGATATGACTGAACTGATTTTATTTTTGCAGGGTCTGGTTTGACTCCATTTTCTGTAATAATGTGCCCTAAATTCATAATTTCTTTCCTTAGGAAATGGCACTTGTCGGGCTGGAGTTTCAAAATGAAGTTGCGGAGACAGCCAAATACTGCTGTGAGTCTGCAATTGTGAGCTTTGAGATTGTATCCATGGACCACAATATCGTCCATGTATACGAAGCAATAGATGCCTAGGAGTCCAGATAGAACATTGTTGTAAAAGCAGTTTTCTCCCTGTCCTTCGAGTCCATTTGTATCTGGTGAAATCCGCTAGTCGAGTGTGGTGAAATATTTCGATTTCCCCAACTGGTCTAATATATCAGTGATATTAGGCAGTGGGTACGCATCGCCAATAGTAATGTCGTTAATATGACGAAAGTCTACCACTACTCGCCACTTTTTGTTACCATTCTCATCAGGTTTTTTAGGAACCAGGAGAAGTGGAGAATTCCAGGGACTATGTGAACGTCTGATGATGTCTGACTCAAGCATTTCTTGTATTTGCCGATTTATTTCCGTTCGGCTTGCCTCAGAAAGTCTATAAGGTTTGGTATAAATTGGCGGTTTGTCTTGGAGGGTCTCGATTTTGTGGGTAATCGCATCTCTATATGAAAGGAAATCCCCTTCTATGAAGAAGAGATCGTTCAATTCCCTACAGATATTGCGAACACTCTCAGATTCCTCTAAATTACAGTGATCCAATTTTATAAGGTTTTGCAGTTTAATTATTTTGGCCTTAATAGGATCTCTGTCAGAGTCTGTGGAGATGACCACAAAGTCGTCCAAGTCTTGGTAATCTGGTTTCACCTCGTAAGGTGCCAGATCGGCGTCATCTTCATTTGTGTTGAGGATTAGGACTTTTGCCATACCGTTGACTGGTTCGAATATCGAATTTGCAAGAAATAAAGCTGGCCTTATTTTCTTCTTGAAACAGGCCG
>OZ005742.1:164750191-164870892 GCA_963930735.1 Dioctria linearis | reverse complement strand
AATCAGATAAAAGGTAAATAACCAGAAAAAGTGTAATTATGTAAATAACTTGTAAATTTGTCGACACTGATTTTTTGTCTGGTAGATTTATATTATTATTTTAATTTTTCGTTTATTTTTAATTTTTATTTAATTTTATTGGCACTAATTTATTATTTTTGGGTAGATACACCGCTACACCGGTTGTTATATGGTGTGGAATTTTATTAATTAAAAAAAAAATTTTTATTATGTTTATTGATTAATTTATTTGAGGAAAAAAAACTCTTTTTCAAGTCACTAATTTGTTGGTACGGAACACCGCTGCCACCAGTTGTTGTGACTGAGTGCCGGGCTTCTTAGAGGAGCGCACTCAACCTTGTTAATGTTAATAAATTTGGACTTTAAGTCACAAAGTAAACTCTCTCTGTTTTACAATTTATTATTTTAATTTTTATTTCCTTACACTTTTTATCGATTTGGATTTTACAATGCTTTTTGATATGTTCAACTTTTATTAATTCGTATTTTACAGTATAATAATTAAATTTTTTTCAATTTGCAACACCTTTTAATAATTTCGACTTTTAATAATTTGGGTTTTGCAACACCTTTTAATAACAAATTTTTTAGTAATTCGGAATACCTTTTTATAACGTCGACTTTTAATAATTTGGGGTTTCGCAACACCTTTTAATAACACATTTTTTAGTAATTCGGAATACCTTTTTATAACTTCGACTTTTAATAATTTGCTTATGCGCGAGTCCCACGGACTTTTCTGGTCTACCGCTTTTAGAAAACTCCCCGAGGATCGGGCTTGAAGGCCCCAGGTACACACGTTTGCTTCAAAAGCTCTTTTTTTCTTTTTTATTGTTTTCTCACGACGTTGAAAAAACGTACGTGAGAAAATGCTAAAGTTTTTGATGCGAGCTATATGCATCAATGAAAACTGTAATCCGTTATGTACTTGTGCGCCCGTCTCGAAATAATAATTTTAAGAGGGCGCGAATAATTGTGATAATTGTATGTATATATGTACATACAATTAGATTGAAAAAATAGGTACTATACGTATGTAGAGTGTACATGCGGAAAAAAAGTAAGAAGACAATGTATGTAGGTAAGTGTGCATATCGTGTGAGTGGAATGTGTGTCTGATAACAAAATGCAATTTATGCTAAATTGCATTTTGTTATAATATGGGAATGCATTTTTAAATGCATTTTGAATTTTTATATGAAATTTTGAATGAAATTTAAATTGAAATGTTTTTTTTCAGGGTCAATTAATGGTACATCAATATATCGTATTGGACGATACATTGATGTATCGGTATTATGGTTGTGATTCCGGGCAAAGGTACCTGAGTCAAAACATTGCCTCCTCTGTTTATTAATTTGTTTAACATATTAAGCCAGATTTGCTTCCAGCTGGAATTAGCCAGTAACCACGAAAGCCAACAAATAAATTTGCATGTTTTAATTTATTTTTAATCTTTTCCATTGGTGGAAATTTTTAGAATCTTTCAGATCGAATAGAGGAATCATTAGAAAACTTCTTAGTTTAACGATTGAAATAAAATGAGGAAAAAAAACAAAAACGCCTTGTCCGGTTTGCGCTGCCGGGATCTGCCGCCATTCCGTATACTGCTCATACCGCTGAGCTAACGAAGCAGTTGCCTTTACCTCTTGAATTTATTATTTTGTCTAACCTTCTAAGCCACATTTCCTTCCAGCTGGCATTAACCAGTAACGATGGAAGCGAACATATAAAAGTTTGAGTTTTTATTTATTTTTTACCTTATCCAATATTGGACTCGAACGTGATATTTTTAGAAACTGTCCGACGGAATAGAATTATTGTTAGAAAACTTTTTAATTTAACGATTTAAATGAAATCATTTAATACAAAAAAAAACCGCCTCGAACGGCTTTTGAAGCCGGTATCGCTGCTCTTACCCCTGAGCTAACGAGTAGTTATTCTATGGGGATTCTGGCTCAGTGTTTTAGCTTCCAGGATTTCGCCACAGAAGGTGTTTTGAGTCCATACTAAATGCAGATTTGTGTCTTGGCTGTATTGGTTTGTGTGTTGGATACATCATTGTGTCTTGGATGCACCTTTGTGTCTTGCGTGTACCATTGAGTCTCGACTGCGCCCTAGCGGGATTAATCGGTACTACCGGGATGTGTCATTTGGTCTTGACTGCACGCTAGCGGCATTAGCAGGTACATGTACAGCATGCTCCCGTACTACGGTTTCCTTAGATAGATATGTGGTTAACCTAAATGTAGGCTTTTTATCATTATTTTTCTTGAGCGCCTAAATGTAGGCTTTTGGTTTTGAACTAATAATTAAAGTTAATAGTAGGAAATTTTTGTTCATGCCAATGGATTCTAGATGGTGGGTATGTTGGGGGGTGGTGGGTATGTGGGGGGGGGGGGGACGAATGCAATTTTCATCAGAAATCCTCTACATGCTCTGGTTTTCGAGATATTAGCGTATTAATATTTCAAGTTAGTTTTGCTCATGGAAATGGATTCTTGGTGGTGTGGGGTGGGAGGGTGGGAACAAAATTTTCATTAGAAATACTCTGGTTTTCGAGATATTAGCGACATTTGTTCGGGCGCAAACGCCATTTCTTGAGTAAAGTTCCCTAGCGGCCTTAGCCGGAACTACCAGCATGCCTTGGTTTTGCTGTTTTCTTTTATTAGCGGGAGAGTTCTAGGGAAATTGTAGATATCAGCATCAATCGAATTTCACAACATGACATCACCATGAACAGATTCTAGAAGATGTCAGTGTGACATTAGCCGATACTGCCAGCATGCTCCGGTACTACGGCCTTCTTGGATGTGTGGTACGGTTCTCTTGGATATGTGAAGTTTTTTGCTTCACTTTTGGCCCACACGTGGCAGCATACTACGGTTTTGGTAAGTTTTTTTTGCTTCACTTTGACCCACACGTGGCAGCATGCTACGTTTTTTGTGCCCACACGTAGCAGCATGCTACGGTTTTTTTTGGATGTGTGGTGCGGCTTTTGTTGTTTTCAAGTGTTGCGCCTGGTTTTGTATTAATATTAGTAATAATTGATTTTTCTTGAGCGCCTAAATGTAGGCTTTTGGTTTTGAAATAATAATTAAAGTTAATAGTAGGAAATTTTTGTTCATGCCAATGGATTCTAGATGGTGGGTATGTGGGGGGATAATAAAGATAGGGAGGGGGGGGGGTAATGACATTTTCATCAGAAATCCTCTACGGTCTCTGGTTTTCGAGATATTAGCGTATTAATCTTTCAAGTTATTTTTGCTCATTGAAATGGATCCTTGGCGGTGTGGGGGGCTGTAAATTTTTAATAGAAAACTTCAAGTTTGAGGTAAAAATATGGTTGCTGTGAGGTGTATTGATACAATTTCTTTTGCTGAAAATAATGTTGTCAAACCAAATTATATTTCAATATTTATGCACATCAAATTAATTATTTATTTCTAAATCTTAAGTTATGAATTTTTCCCTATGTTCTATATTCAAAATTGGTAGCAATATAAGTGAAGTTCTATGAATCCTATCTTGGAAACGAAAGCGATCCAAAGCATATGTCTCCCAAGGTCCTTTTCTTGGCTCACATTCAATTATATATACTTGTGGAGCACCAGTTCTAAACGTAACTTTCATTATCACTAAAAATTTAGAAATATTAATAATAAAAAACTAGTTTCACATTATTGATTTTTTTATTTAACTATTATAATAATTAATTCGGTACAAATTTTCGTCATGCTGAACAAATTCAATTTTGTATGAACGTCCGATTGCTCCTTTATTGATTACGTAGAAGTCTTCCTTGGTATTTATTTCATTCAAAGAGTCCTCTGAAATTCTGCTGTACCTCGAAGGAAGAAAAAGATGGTAGTTTTCAAACTCGAGAACAACACGATCTCCAAATGCAGTTTTGCATTGCCTTGCTGCAACAACCTTATATTTCTGGCCCAGCTCCATTTGGGATGTCTTCAGGGTTGGTCAGTATTGCTCCAGCTTCTTTAGTTCTTCCATTGCGCCAGCTATTGTTTTACTCTAAGTCATTGTTGCTTCCTTGAATTCCAAAACAAAACTGATTGCAAATCTGATTCAGCTCCTCTATTTATAGTCATGATTCCAAAACAAGTTTAATCCTGTTTAAAGCGAATTTGCAATATCAGCACATTTAGCTGAATGATTCATGTAATTTGATACCACACTTCCTGTAAGCAACCCAATTCCAAGAATTTTACTGATCGAAATGTTTCATTGGAATTCGTAAGCATCCTGTTGTAAACCAGTTTAAGCAATATCAGCAAATGATTCATGTTTATTCTACCGATCGAAACGTTTCATTGGAATTCGTAAACAAATTTTCACATCCTGCTGTAAACAAATTTAAGCAATATCAGCAAATGATTCATGTTTATTCTTTTCATATAATTTGATACCACACTTACTGCAGGAAGCCAAAAATTTTATTGTTCCAAGAATTTTACTGATATTCCAAAATAAGTTTAATCCTGCTTAAAGCAAATTTGCAATATCTGCACATTAAGCTGAATGATTCATGTAATTTGATACCACATTTCCTGTAAGCAACCCTAATCCAAGAATTTTACTGATCGAAACGTTTCATTGGAATTCGTAAACATCCTGTTGTAAACAAATTTAAGCAATATCAGCAAATGATTCATGTTTATTCTACTGATCGAAACGTTTCTGAATCTAAGTCAAGTGTAAATAATAAATGTATTATAGTTTTAGTTTCATTTATTCAAGTAGTTTGTTTTAAACATGTATAATTGTAAAATAAAAAAAGTGTTATAATTATACATTTATTGTAATTGTATTATAGTTATAGTTGTTTTTCAAGAAATTATAAAACATCTTTGTTATTAATCCAAGAATTGTGTTTTGATGAAAATTCGGATACTCTACCATGGGGGCATTACTTCATTTCATCAGATAAACAAGTGGCAACCAAACAGCTCTGATAACAGGTAAACAGCTTTCCAAACTGCTTCACAGCTTTTCAAAGAGCTCTTATAACGGGTAAACAGCTTTTCAAACAGCTCTAATAACAGCTTAACAGCTTTTAAAAAGCTCTGGTAACAGCTTAACAGCTTTCCAAACAGCTCTGATAACAGATTAACAGCTTTTCAAACAGCTCTGATGACAGCTTAACAGCTTTTAAACAGCTCTGATAACAGCTTAACACCTTTTCAAGCAAGTCTGATAACAGGTGAACAGCTTTTCAAACAGGTCTGATAACGGGTGAACATCTTCAATCTACTCAGGAGGTCCACAGCATTCGGTGTGCTTTCGGCTGAGATACAGCTTCGACTTATGAAGACTTCGCATGTTTCCTCCTTTTATAGTAGAATGAAGGTATCAAATCCTTTACGGTAGCGAGCATTGGATGGGAAACATATTAATTACCATTAGTAGCACCATTAGTTTACCCACTAATGCCACTAGGGAACCTTACTCAAGAAATGGCAATATGTAGTACCAGCTAATGCCGCTAGGGAACGTTACTCAAGAAGTGGTGTTTGCACTCGATGGATCAATACACGCACCCCCCTAAACCCAATAATAACAATAATAATTTCGTAAGAAAACATCAAACCAAGGTGATGTCACGTTGTGAAATTCAAATGATGCTGATATCTACAACTTCCCCGCTAATAAAACTTATTCATGTGCAGCACCTGTAAACAGCAAGAACCAAGATGATGTCATACGTGCTATCTACAACTTCCTCGCTAATAAAAGAAAACAGCAAATCCAAGGCTTGCAGGTAGTACCGACTAATGCCACTAGGGAACTTTACTCCAGAAATGGCGTTTGCACGCGAATCAAAATTATGGAATATGATAAATTGTATCAGGGCATTGGATGGGTAACATATCACCTACCATTAAATGCCTGTACTACCCACTAATGCCTACCTTACTCAAAAAATGGCATCTATACACGAATCCTGTAAAAGCCGAGGCGCATGCTGATATCTACAACTTCCCCGCTAATAAAAGAAAACAGCAAAAGCAAGGCATAGGTAACCTTACTCAAGAAATAACGTTTGCACTCGAATCCTGAAAAAGCTCTGATACCCAGAACCCCCACTGAAAAACATGAAAAAAAATTTACTACTATTAACTTTAATTATTAGTTCAAAACCAAAGGCGCTCAAGAAAAGTCAATTATTACTAATATTAATTCAAAACCAGGCGCAACACTTGAAAACAACAAAAGCCTACATTTAGGCGCACCACACATAAAAAAAACCGTAGCATGCTGCTACGTGTGGGCACAAAAACAATAGCAGGCTGCGAAGTGTGGGACAAAGTGAAGAAAAAAACTTACCAAAACCGTAGTATGCTGCCACGTGTGGGCCAAAAGTGAAGCAAAAAACTTCACATATCCAAGAGAACCGTACCACACATCCAAGAAAGCCGTAATACCGGAGCATGCTGGCAGTATCGGCAAATGTTTCACTGACATCTTCTACAATCTGTTCATGGTTCTGTGATGTTGTGAAATTCGAATGATGCTGATATCTACAACTTCGCTAGAACTCTCCCGCTAATAAAAGAAAAAATCAAAACCAAGGCATGCTGGTAGTTCCGGCTAAGGCCGCTAGGGAACTTTACTCAAGAAATGGCGTTTGCGCCCGAACAAATGTCGCTAATATCTCTAGAACCAGAGGATTTCTGATGAAAATTTTGTTCCCCCCCCCCCTCCCACCCCACACCTTCAAGAATACATTTCCATGAGCAAAAATAACTTGAAATATTAATACGCTAATATCTCGAAATCCAGAGTAAGTACAGGATTTCTGATGGAAATTGCATTACCCACCCCACCTATCTTTATTATTCCCACCACATACCCACCATCTAGAATCCATTGGCATGAACAAAAATTTCCTACTATTAACTTTAATTATTAGTTCAAAACCAAAAGCCTACATTTAGGCGCTCAAGAAAAATCATGATAAAAAGCCTACATTTAGGTTCACCACATATCTATCTAAGGAAACCGTAGTACGGGAGCATGCTGGTAGTACCTGCTAATGCCGCTAGCGTGCAGTCAAGACCAAATGACACATCCCGGTAGTACCGATTAATCCCGCTAGGGCGCAGTCGAGACTCAATGGTGCAACCAAGACACAATGGTGCATCCAAGACAAAACTAATACAGCCAAGACACAAATCTGTATTTAGTATGGATTCAAACCACCTAGCGACAGTGGCGCCATCTGTGGCGAAATACTGGAAGCTAAAATAGTGAACCAGATTCCCCATAGAATAATGACTCTAACGAGACAGATGCCTGTACCTCCTGTGTTTATTAATTTGTTTATCCTATTAAGCCAGATTTGCTTCTAGCTGGAAGCCAGCAACGATGAAAGCCAACAAATAAATTTGTGTGTTTCTATTTATATTTGATCTTGTCCAATGGTGGAAATTTTTAGACTCTGGTAGATGGCAGAGAAGAATTGATAGAAAATTTCCGAGGTTAACGATTCAAATAAAATCAGGAAAAAAACAAAAACAAACTCGTCCGGTTTGTGGTGTCGGGATCTGCCGCCTTCCCGGAGACTGCTCGTACCGCTGAGCTAACGAAGCAGTTGCCTATACCTCTTGAATTTATTAATTTGTCTAACATATTAAGCCTCATTTCCTTCCAGCGAGCATTAACCAGTAACGATGGAACCGAACATATAAATTTTTAAATTTTATTTATTTTTGACCTTATCCAATGTTGGACTCGAACGTGATATTTTGATAATCTATCAGACTGAATAGAATTATTGTTATAAAACTTCTCAGTTTTATGATTGAAATCAAATCATTTCATACAAAAAAAAAAAAAAAACAACCGACTCGACCGGTTTTTGAAGCCGGGATCTGCCGCCATCTAGGCGACTGTTCCCACCTCTGCGCTAACGGGACAGATTCTTTTCCCCTGTGTTTATTAATTTGTTTAAACTATTAAGCCAGATTTGCTTCCAGCTGACATAAGCCACTAACGATGAAGGCAATGAAATAAATTTGCATGTTTTTATTTATTTATGATCTTCTCCACTGGTGGACATTTTTAGAATCTCTCAGATGGAATAGAGGAATTGCTAGAAAACTTCTTAGTTTTACGATTCAAATAAAATCGTTAAATACAAAAAAAAACCAACCCCCTCGTCCGATTTGTGGAGTCGGGATCTGCTCCCTTCCAGACGACTGCTCTTACCACTGAGCTAACTAGGCAGTTGCCTTTACCTCTTGAATTTATTAATTTGTCTAACCTATTAAGCCACATTTGCTTCCAGCTGGAATTAGCAAGTAACGATGAAGGCAATGAAATAAATTTGCATGTTTTTATTTATTTATGATCTTCTCCACTGGTGGAAATTTTTAGAATCTCTCAGATGGAATAGAGGAATTGTTAGAAAACTTCTTAGTTTTAGGATTCAAATAAAATCATTAAATACAAAAAAAAAACCAACCCCCTTGTCCGGTTTGTGGAGTCGGGATCTGCTCCCTTCCAGGCGACTGCTCTTACCACTGCGCTAATTAGGAAGTTGCCTTGACCTCTTGAATTTATTAATTGGTCTAACCTATTAAGCCACATTTGCTTCCAGGTGGAATTAGCCAGTAACGATGAAGGCAATCAAATAAATTTGCATGTTTTTATTTATTTTTGATCTTCTCCACTGGTGGAAGTTTTTAGAATCTCTCAGATGGAATAGAGGAATTGTTAGAAAACCTCTTAGTTTTACGATTCAAATAAAATCATTAAATACAAAAAAAAAACCAACCCCCTTGTCCGGTTTGTGGAGTCGGGATCTGCTTGCCTGCTCTTACCGCTGAGCTAACTAGGCAGTTGCCTTTACCTCTTGTATTTATTAATTTGTCTAACCTCTTAAGACACATTTCCTTCCAGTTGGAATTAGCCAGTAACGATGAAGGCAAACAAATAAATTTGCATGTTTTTATTTATTTTTGATTTTCTCCACTTGTGCAAATTTTTAGAATCTCTCAGATGGAATAGAGGAATTGTTAGAAAACTTCTTAGTTTTACGATTCAAATAAAGCCATTAAATACAAAAAAAAAAAAACCAACCCCCTCGTCCGGTTTGTGGAGTCGGGATCTGCTCCCTTCCAGGCGACTTCTCTAACCACTGATCTAACTAGGCAGATGCCTTTACCTCTTGAATTTATTAATTTGTCTAACCTCTTAAGCCACATTTCCTTCCAGCTGGCATTAACCCGTACCGATGGGAGCAAACATATAAATTTTTAAGTTTTTATTTATTATTGATCTTATCCAATATTGGACTCGAATGCGATATTTTTATAATCTGTCAGACGGAATAGAAGAATTCTTAGAAAATTTCTTAGTTTTACGATTCAAATCAAATCATTAAATACAAAAAAAAAACAACAACCGCCTCGTCCGGTTTGTGTAGCCGCGATCTGCCGCCTTCCAGGCGACTGCTCCTACATCTGAGCTAATGAGACAGATGCCTTTACCTCTTGTATTTATTAATTTGTCTAACCTATTAAGCCACAGTTGCTGCCAGCTGGAATTAGCCAGTAACGATGTAAGCCAACAATTAAATTTTTATATTTTTATTTATTTTTGGTCTTGTCCTATGCTGAAAATTTTTAGAATCTGTGAGATGGAATAGAAGAATTGTTAGAAAAATTCTTAGTTTAACGATTCAAATAAAATCATAAAAAAAACGCCTCGTCCGGATTGTGGAGCCGGGATCTGCCGGCTTCGAGGCGACCGCTCGAACCGCTGAGCTAACGATACAGATGCCTATACCTGTAGTATTTATTAATTTGTCTAACCTATTAAGCCACATTTGCTTCCAGCTGGCATTAAACCGTACCGATGGGAGCGAACATATAAATTTTTAAGTTTTTATTTATTTTTGACCTTATCCAATATTGGACTCGAATGCGACATTTTTATAATCTGTCAGACGGAATAGAAGAATTCTTAGAAACCTTCTTAGTTTTACGATTTAAATCAAATCATTAAATACAAGCAAAAAAAAAACAACCGCCTCGTCCGGTTTGTGTAGCCGCGATATGCCGCCTTCCATGCGACTGCTCCTACATCTGAGCTAATGAGACAGGTGCCTTTACCTCTTGTATTCATTAATTTGTCTAAACTATTAAGCCACATTTTCTGTCAGCTGGAATTAGCCAGTAACGATGTTAGCCAACAAATAATTTTTTATGTTCTTATTTATTTTTGATCTTGTCCTATGGTGAAAAGTTTTAGAATCTGTCAGATGGAATAGAAGAATTCTTAGAAAACTTCTTAATTTTACGATTCAAATCAAATCATTAAATACAAAAAAAAAAAAACGCCTCGTCCGGTTTCTGGAGCCGGGATCTGCCACCGTCGAGGCGACTGCTCGCACCGCTGAGCTAACGAGACAGATGCCTTTACCTCTATTACTTATTAATTTGTCTAACCTGTTAAGCCACATTTGCTTCCAGCTGATATTAGCCAGTAACGATGAAGGCAATCAAATAAATTTGCATGTTTTTATTTATTTTTGATTTTCTCCACCGCCTTCGAAGCGACTGCTCGAACCGCTGAGCTAACGAGACAGATGCCTTTACCTCTAGTATTTATTAATTTGTCTAACCTATTAAGCCCCCGCATGTGCTTCCAGCTGATATTAGCCACTAACGATGAAGGCAATCGAATAAATTTGCATGTTTTTATTTATTTTTGATCTTCTCCACTGGTGGAAATTTTTAGAATCTCTCAGATGGAATAGAGGAATTGTTAGAAAACTTCTCAGTTTTCCGATTCAAATAAAATCATTAAATACAAAAAAAAAAAAAACCAACCCCCTCGTCCGGTTTGTGGAGTCGGGATCTACTCCCTTCCAGGCGACTGCTCTTACCACTGAGCTAACTAGGCAGTTGCCTTTACGTCTTGAATTTATTAATTTGTCTAACCTATTAAGCCACATATCCTTCCAGCTGGCATTAACTAGTAATGATGCAAGCGGACAAATAAATTTGTAAGTTTTTATTTATTTTTGACCTCGTCCAATGGTGGAATCGAACGTGATAGTTTTAGAATCTGTCAGACGGAATAGAAGAATTGTTAGAAAACTTTTCAATTTTAAGATTCAAATGAGATCATTAAATACAAAAAAAAACAAAAAAAAAACGGCGCCCGGTTTTTGGAGCCGGGATCTAAGTCTTTACACGTGTCTTTTTAGCTCTGCACTAACGAGGCAAGTGCCTTTATTCTTGCATTTATTAATTTGTTTAGCTATTAAGCCACATAAGTTTCAAGCTGGCATCAGCCAGTAACGGTAAAGGCCAACAAATAAATTTGTATGCTTATACCCTAGATGAAATCTATAGCGTATACTAAGTTTGTTATTCCATTTGTAACGCACAGAAATAATGATGGGCAAAATGGATTGGACACCCCCCCCCCCATAAAATTAAAAGTTATTTTGATTTTTGCATGTCCGTCTATCCGTCCGTGTGTCCGTCCGTGCGCATGATAACTCGAGAACGCGTTCACTTAGAAAGCTGAAAGTTTGTGCATGGACATTAAAAAAAAATTAAAATTAAGTTCGAAAATGAGACAAATCGGGCAACTCCTTCGTGGGGTTTCCATACAAAAATTTCGTTTTCCACGATATATTTGGACACCACCTGAGAACACGGCGACATAGAAAGCTGAAATTTGGTACATTGTCTTTTCATACTAACAGAAAATAAAATTTTAAAAATGGACTAAATCGGGCAACCCCTTCTTGGTGTTGCCATATAAAATTTTTGGTTCTTTACAAATTGTTACAGACTTACCAAAATAAGACGAATGTCAAAGTAGAACAGCGAGAGAGCATCGGGATTATCTCCTTCCGGAGTTGCGACCCTTTTGGTTTAACCAAGAAACCTTCCCGGAAATTGTTAGCGACAAAAAATAGAGGAAGACCTGAAATAAGAAAACTCCGTAGTTTAACTGTTGTGGCTTGAATTTTTTTTAAGAACTTCCCTTCTCGCATGCTTTCGTTGTTCCTTTTCCGGTATGGTAGCAAGCTGTACCATTTGTTTGGAAAGCTTACGAGCAAATTCAAGTGACTGAGCTACTTCATCATATTTTGCAACTGCAGCCTTTTGGTCTCCACTTAGCTATTTACCCGAGACTTGTATTGGTCTATATGACTCGAGTTGCTCTTCGTGACGTTGGTAGTGAGGCCAGCTTTCCTCAAACAACCCGCTACACGGGATAGTATCGTGAGATGCGAGTCAAAGTCTGATGACAGAATTAACAAATCGTCTAGATAGACGAGAACGCTCTCACGAAGATCGAAAGGAATGACTTTATCCATGAGGCGGCACATCGTTTGTGGAGCGTTGCTTTGGCCGAAGGGCATCACCGTGTACTGATAGAGAGGTTGAGCAGGCACTGTAAAAGCGGTCTTCTCTCTGGAATCAGTGTCTAGTGGGATCTGCCGGAATGCGTCTTTCAGGTCTAGGCTCGTTATGCAGTTTGCCGGAGGTAGTCGACTCAGAAGTGCGATAGGCATTCTTGTTCGTAACAGAGTTGACCTTCCTGGCGTCAAAACAAAGCCGAACCTTTCCAGGCTTCCTTACCAGAACAACTGGAGATCTCCAAGGACTCTTGCTCTCCTCTATCACACCCAGTGATAGCTTTCGCTCTAATTCGGCATCCATCAAACTTTGTACTGCCGGTGAAATCGGATAAAACCTCTGTTTTATCGGGGTCGCGTCATTCGTTTCAATCTTGTGAGTGACCACCGATGTTTTTCCCAGGCCTAAGGAGGCGAAAGAGGGGAAAAGCTATTTGGTGGCTTCTAAGCGTTGTTGATCGAGACTAGGAAGGATATGGCAGTCGGTGTCAGAGTTAGCTATTACACTTGCATTCACTTCTGCGACTATACCCAGGACATCTGGAGCCAACCCGAATAGATGCCAGAAGTCTATTCCCTGATATAGTGCCTGTGTGAGCCCAGGAACCACGTAAAAACGCACGTTTTGGGTCTTATCACGGAAAGTGACATCCAAGTCCACATGACCATGCACAGTCGTCATGGCAACATTTGCTACATGGACCTATTTCCGATACTTCTTCCATTCGACATCTGCTTCTGCAAGCTTCTCTACCCAAGTAACAATTTAAATGCTATTTAGTTTTACTCAGGTTTTATAATTGTTTTATTAAGGATTTGAAGTTGCTAAATAGTTTTATGGTGATTGTAAGTCATGCCAATTGGTCTTATAGAACAATTGATTTTATTGTGATGTTTTAAATACCTCCTGAAGAGTAGTAATAAAATTATTTAGCATTTAAGTCCACTTGTACTTACAGAAGTTTTATGGCTGTCATCAATTCAACTAGGATAAAACCATTAAGCACCAAAATAGGAATTAAATACTACTTGATTTTATTAAGGTTTTATAGCATGCACCAAGCCTATTGTGTTAAGCTTTGATAAAACTTAAAAATAAGACTCATGAAGCTTATATTAAGAAGCACGGACGGCTACTTTAAGTCAAATTTATAGGACAATTTGGTCTGGAGAGCTACTGGGCTATGTAGGATTCTATCATAAAACTATTATACAAAGAGGTTTTAAAAATGCATTTCAAAATTATTTCACAAAATCATTTTAAAATTAAGAGACTTAGTCAAATGCAGTATAAACCTAGTTCGTCTCTCCAAGTGTCTTCGTCATGTGACATGCAAGAATATTGCATTGTCTGATATAAGATTTGTAGCGCTAAATTTAACGAGGTGAAATATTTCTTACACCTTTTAAGAAATCCAAGATATTTCTATGCTTCTTTGGTAACAGAAAAGATATTATCTGTCCAGCTTAACTAACAGGAAATATTAATCCCAAAAATGCTTAGTGTCGGTGAATTAGAAATTAATGCTCCATAAAAAAAATCGGAAATGGTTAAAGAGATTAGACAGCTTTGGGATGATAGATTAAAACTTAGATTATAAATGGTTAAACGTCAAGAAGAAATCGACAGGTCGAAATAAGTTTCATCGAGGATACATATAAAACTAAATAGATTTATGCAAGAGCAAGTAACATTATTTCAGTCTCAATAGACCTAGAACGGTTTTAATTGAGATCAAATAGATTTAAAAAAGAGCGAACAGTTTTATTAGCAACTAAATTAAGGTCAAACAAATTTATTTTGCCTTTATAAATTAAGAATTTAAAATTATCCAAACAAATTTATTTTTGCCTTTATAAATTAAGAATTTAAAAATTATCCCAAATGTATGAATTCAAATTAGTAAGAAATGCTTCGTACGAACAATGCCATATAGGTACTATTAGCCCTGTAAATGTTGTAAAAGCATGGTAAAGGTCAGAAGCCAGATTTATGTTCGATTGCAAATACATATACAAACATACAAGTGTAATAAGTACGCTAAGTTTTATAATGCGTTTGTACAAAATTAAATCATTTTATTTAATATAGTAAATGGCATTATATCAGCCTAGAAGCACTCAGAAAGGTTTTACAATAGAATGAATTGTTTTAATCGCAGCCATCCTAAGATCAAACCATTTTATGCTTAAAATGCATTATTTTTAAATTAATTATTTTCATGAATTTAAGCCGTTTCAGAACAAGGGGACATCATTTTCAAACTTTTTTCCAATTCCGAACGTACTTGAAATAATATCAAAATTAAATATAGTGTAAATAAAACAAAAATATTTTACAATTATTTCTAAACTTTTCTTATTTTTAATTATTTCTGAGGCGCGTTATTATTTTTCGAGCTATCCTATGTGATATAATCAGTAAATTTTAATCGCCGTAAGATTTGCTACATTAAACTGTTTAAAACTGCACTTAAAATAAAATTGAATTACATTCCAACATATTAAATTATTATAAAGTGGAACATATAAATCTATTTGGTTCTATTATTATTATTATGGATTTAAAGATCACTTTTATTTTGAAGTTTCAAATCTAAAAGGTTTTGCTGGAATAGTATTTCCATTGCCTTTTTATCTTAAAAAAGGATTGAGGAGTAGTTTTAAGATGGTTTTGATAACGATATGGGGATAGATTGATGAGTTCAAATTACGCTTTTAGTTTTATGATAGGTTTTATAGAGGACTGCAAATCATCGCAAAGAGTAAGCCAGATAAGACCAACAAGGCTTAATATAGTTTTAAAAATAGGCCCTCACAGCTTATTGTAGCGTGGGCCCTTTTAGTTTTATAAGAGGTTTTTTATGGTTATATTATTTTTGGCTTGACTATATAGCTTTATCACAAGTTTTATGAAATAGTATAGACAACGTTATATAGGCTATATTAGAACTAAAATTGTTGCTTGGGTAGAGCTCCCTGACCTAGAATACTGACAGTCGGCACCACTATCAAGTAGTCCAGGCTCAGTTTCGCCCGAGCAGCTTTACTTCGGGCGTACGGTCGTAATGTCGTCTGGCATCGACATGGAAATCTGTGCCAGTTTTTTTTCTCTCTAGTCCTCATCCGTCGACAGTATTCCCGCCAACGAATGGTAGATCTGTTTCTTTTTCGGTCTCCGCTACTGAGGAGAAGATTCGTTCTCTTACTGTGTTGTATCTCTGCAGACGCGTATGATACTGCGTCAGTGGATGTAAAACAGGCTCACGCCCACTCGCCATAACAGAGCTTGGTGGCCGTTTTAAAAGAGAAAGGACAGGAGACCAAATCTCCTGCTCAGTAACTTTGTCAGCTAACAGTGCTGTCGGTGTTAACGGATATTGAAGACTCTTCGAACGAAGTGTCTAATAATGTCATGGGCTCCCCAAAAGTGGAAATGGGGAGCTTGAAGATCTGCGGAGAAGTCCATCAGATTCTCCGTCTCATTCAATGAAATGTTCGTACTATCAGGTGTTTTACTGATATCATCAGAATCACTGAATGATATCAGTGGACAATTCAGGGATTCGTCAAAGTCTGCTAATGGAGCGGACTTTCCTCCTTGTTCAAGGCTTGAACTGGAGTGTTCGTTGCAGTTGTCGCTCGCGACGTCGACACTGGTCGGAAATAGGTGGTGGTATTCCCGACCCGTCTCAAGTTTTTCTGTCGAGAGTGGCTGCAATCGGGCTTGAAAATGTTTTTGCGTCCGCATCCATAGCAGAACACAACTTGTCTCTCCTGCCTGCAGTCTTGATAAAAGTGACCGGACTGGTCACAGTTCCCAGCAGGTTATATTCTGAGGGGTTGAAATAGCAGCTAGTGCTACTGCTTCCTCACTGCGTTCATGTGTCATATTCAGTTCAGCCTCTGTCGGACGAAACTCATTCACCTCGCTGACTCTTTGGCCGCGATAAGCCTTCCAGCTGGTCGCTGTAGCGATTCGCTGCTGCGTCGCCTGTATTTGAGTCACGAGACTCCGTAGTTGATGTATATTGTTAGTGGGATGTAGGCAGACCTTTTGCTGAATGTCTGGAAGCAGATTTGACTTTACGATCTGTAGGAATACTCCGTCCGCCAAGGGACTTTGCAGTTGATCGCGCAACTGTACCAGGTGTTGATGGTATGAAGCGAATGACTCCCCTGCTTTCTGTTTGCGTAACATCAGCTGAACTTTGACCTTAAGGTCATCTTGCGGTACTCCCCATTTCAGCTAATAGAGCTGTTTTCACATACTCCCATGAAGGCGTGGAATTTTGCCTCAGGAGGGACCAGTACCAGTCCATAGCTGGTCCAGAAAATAAGGTTGTCATGTGTCTTACTAGAAGATCTAAATCTCCTTCTAAGGCCGAATACGTCAAAGCTTCCACTCGACACACAAATTCGTCGACAGTAAGCCGTGAGCTTGTCACCGCTATACGATATATTTCACCTGCGGATAGGACTGCCAGAACGTCGCTGCCCTACGCCTGCAGGGTTACGAATAGGTGGTGGTGGTGGTGGAGGTACGACAAAACCTGGGCTAGGCTGATTGATAGGCTGACCAAAGGCTGAATGCGGCCTATTTGACGACTGCCTACGCGAGTCGTGAAATTCTTGAGGTGGTCTTGGGTCACCCATCGAAGGAGGTGGTCGTGAAAAATCTATGGGCGGCATTGCTGCTGAGCTCTGTTATCGGACACTAGTTATTAACTCAGTCCGCAACACATCGATGCTCTGTTCGAGTTCTTCGCGTACTAGGTCTTGCATTTATAGGCGCAAGCCTGCCATCAACGCCAGAAGGTAGCGGGCTATTTCGTCGCGAGATAGGTTTGTTAAAAGTCCTTGAATGTAGATCCAGCATTCCAGGAGAGAGTGATCGTCGACTAGGTGGTGGAATTGTCAACGGTGGTAAGTCAGGTGTTGCCATGGAAGGTAAAGGATCGTGACAGACAGTCTTTACAGGCTTTGTCATCTTCGGGACAGCACCAGTATACTCAGTGAAATCATACTGAGTGAGATGGGCTCTGCAGAACGGGCAGTTTGAATGCTCTCCAATCCACGTTTTCAGACATGCTTTGTGAAGGACATGTCCACAGACCGTCTTCACTGCCTTCCTCTGTCCTGACCAGTCGCTCTCTAGACAGACAGAGCACGGATCTGGCAACAGCATCGGTACCCCAGTTGCTCGCGGTGGTGTTCGCGCTGTAACCATCGTAGAATCAGTCGTAAATCAGGCAAAAGATTTTCAAACCAAGAGTTTGGAATAGATATATAAAAAAAATCCAAAGAATTTGAAGCTTCGGAAGAGATAACAGGCTCTTCACAACGCGAGGATGACGAAATACTAATTTAAAGTCGAAGGTTTGGACGAGATACTAAATTTCAAATAAAATTTCCATCCCAAACGTTCGAAGAAGTTTTCAATAAAGTGAAAACAAAATCAAAGATTCGGAAAGTTAGCAAAGTCCTCTCGACTCGATACGATTTAAATACAAAAATCCAAAGTTCGGAAACGTTAGCACCCTCCTTGAATAAGAATTCCCTTCCTATGCGTTCAATTCCGCGTTTCACAAATTTATGACCAAAATATATTTTCTCCTTCACTTCCCAAAGCTAACTCTCACCATAAGAGGTCTTCAGGTCGCTCTCCCTCCTTACAGGTCAGATATACTAGCAAGTGACGTGAGTGTGTGCGTTGAAAAAAAATCTGAGCTCTTGCAGAGCCTGGGAAAAGTAAAGTCGGAGGTACCAAAGACTGCGAATGCTATTAGAGATTCTTCAGCCAGGCAGTTAGCAGCATGCCAACTCCTGATTACTGAAGGTCTCCAGCATCAATCCCATCCTCCGATGACTCCATCTCCCCTCTTCACCGGGTCAGCATGTCCAGCTGGTTCACTAGCCGGGCAGGGTCATGCATCTGGTCAACTAATTAGCTGGAAGCCAAACAATCGTCTCGCAGATTCATAACTCTGTCCAGCCAGTTTGCCAACAGAGAAACGTCTCCGCAAGAGCACAAACGAAAAACTTCGTGAGGCCACCCACCATTTCCATGGCAGAAGGCCAGCGGGAAAAATCATCCAAAAACATTTAAAAAAAAATCAACTGTACAGGCTTGCGGCTTGACAGAAGTCAAACCTAAAGTCGAACTTACAATTCAAAACTTCCAAAACGTCACTTTTCTTTATAAACTTTCAAAAACTTCAAAACGTTACTTTACTTCAATCGTTACAAAATCAATCAAATATCAAAACTTTAAAAACTTTACGGTACTCTACAGAAAATCAACTAATAACAAACAATTAAACCCAGGTCCGCATATAACTTCCACTGATTATGCGATTACCGGGTCAGGCTATTTAGCTAACAGCCAAATGCCCATATCTCGAAGTAATCACAATCCTCAGCAAATGTTACATTTAGACCACCGAAGTCCAATTGAGGAGGCCCCACGTTGGGCGCCATTTTTGTTATGGAATTATGTTGAGAGTGCTGTACTTCGTACTTTCAGTCCAGACTGCCAGCATGAGCTGACAGATCACCCGATAACAGCGTTGTATACAGGGCGGCACGCTAGTCCACCTCGACTATTGGCGGAGAATGTCGGGGTGTTCCACAAAACAACCTGCCGCTGTTACCAACTATATACAAAACGAGATATCGTGCCTTCTACAAACGAACAGCTAGCACACACTCGGTCCTGAAGGGACCCTTACGTCACTTATCTGTATCTAAGTGGAAGGCGTAGGTGTTCTACCTTCCTTTGCCAGCCCCATCCTCCCGTTTGACTTTGGGTGGCACTATTTTCGCAAGTCCCTTGTTGACCTGTCGAGTGATTAGAGCCTTCGAGAATTCATTTTCACGTTATAATTACAAAAAAAAACCTTAAAATAAAGTGAGTACAGGAAAAAAGGTGTACCGATAAGTATACCATTAGCTTATGAAACTATGTAAAAGTACAGCAGTATAGTACCAAGTAGATAAAGGCGTATACGTAAGTACACAAAAAAAATTCATTAATTCAAAGTAATAGGCGCAGATAGAGATTCCGCTAAACTAGTAATATAAGTACGTGAATATTTTATCAAACTAAGATAATGTATATACATAGGTACCAGAAAGGAATCTCTTCATCACTAGGGCACTATTTTTTTCCTCTCTATATAGAAATCTTTTTTTTTCTGTTTAAACCTACGACTTTTCGTATATTTTATATATAATTAAAAATAATTATTAATATTAAATTAAATACCTTGGTAATTTGTTAAAAATTTTCTTATTTTTATCTCAATGCAAGAGACTTCTACCGATCATTTAATTGTCGAAGCCGAAGCATGAACATACTAAAAGACAATATATAATATTTCAATGATACTCACGGTGAAATTCCACGGCATGATGAAGCTTCAACATCCGCCACCTAGTAAAAAGTTAAGTTAAAATTTAGATTCGGCTTACGTTCGGTACGTCTTCTCACAACAAGGCTCTATCTGAGTAAAATAACAGTTACCTAACGGCTCTCGTACCTTTGCAATGCTTACAACTAAAGGCACTTGAAATAAATTTTTGTAACTTTATAAAATTCAAAATTCCAACTAATGCTAAGGAAATTAAATCAAATGTTCCGATTTTGGCACTAAACTCGTGAACAAAAATGAAAACTATAAATTTCAAACAATAAGCATAATTGATTCGCAATCATTCCGCTCTCGACATAAACGCAACTCACATGATTGTTTGAGTTTATTCACGAAATGTGAATTTCTCCTAAATGGTTAACTGGTCATACGTATAACGTATATATATATATATATAACATAATGAGGAGCACGTCACAACGATCATGAGACCAAACAAAAAACCCACACAAGGTCATGAAGTCTACTTGATGCGATGCGTATAATTATGTTTGCTTGCCGTCACTAATTTTCTATTTAATATGCTATTGTAGACGAAACCTGTCGTTTTCCTCACCTTCAAAATCTATCATTTTCTTGCCGTTTTCAAAAGTGCTCACAAATTACATAAAGAAACTAACTCTAAACATCCCTGATGTTTGCAACCGATATAGGGAAGCTAAGCTTCTTAAAATTGAAATAGTTATTTTAAAGTAATCGAAACTTCATATCAAGAGCCTACTTGTCTCGTGCCATAGATTCCTTTTCGAAGTTCAGAAAATAATCCCATGATGGAAATGAGTATAAAACTCCAGCTGTTTCGGCTTCGATGTTCAAAAAAAGGGAAATTCCTCCTGCTGCCTTCGGCTGTAACCAGAACCCAGTAATTTTTAATTCCTCGCAACGAGTTCTATTGTAAGCTGAGGATTATTATCCTCCTCCGAGCGCCCAATGTGAGATGTCAATGATGCAGACTTACAGTCTGATTGAAAGCGATTTGCTAAACAGGGCGCTCACTTCTCGTGCACTAAATATTGTAAAAGTTATTACTTCGTAAAATTCTGGATAGTGAAGGAAGTCTAATTACTGACCAAGTTATTTTTCCCTTCTTGATACGACGCAAAACCACTGGAGGCTTCTTTCTTTTTTTCTTTTCTAATTTCCTTCTTGATTATCAGGTGTTTTCTGGGAATTCCTAAAGTATTTTATTTATTGGATGTGACTCTACCAAACTTAATCAGAATTATTACCTTTCTGGGCCCGATGTCGTTCAGGAATTTCGATAATTGTAATTCCTGGAATTTCTTCAATGCACACTTGTTCACTAAGTATGACATGTTAATGGTCTTGTTCTTCTTTGTCACCACTGTCACGTCGCATGTCAGACGGGCTTGAGAGTAAACGCATTTCTCTCGGTCGGGGTGCGTTCAATTTTTGTGTGTTTTACGCAGCCGGCCTATACGCTTCAGTACGTCGTGTAGCATATTGCTATATGCAATACGCTACGACAACGTCTTACGCTTTTCCAAATTGCGATGGAAATTAAAAATCCCGGAAGTTCTACACTAAACTCCACGCAAGAAGCGAAGAAGCGCGACACCATAAACAAAACCATAGCAAACACAAAACAAATCAGAACCGAAATTGACATTCATTCAGTCAGCTATTCAGCGGGTAAAGGAAAGGCACTGAAACATAGCGAAATCAGAAACAAATTTTTACAGTTCCGCGCGACACCTAGTCCATCCACAAGAAACCTGGCAGGCAGACACGCGTATGTGTGGTGTGTGGGTGTGTGTGTATGTGTGGTGTGTCGCAGGCCTGGGTGCGACCTCCCCTCCACCGCCCATCTCCCACTACTAGTATTTGGTTATATAGGGTGGTATTACAGTATCGGCGTAAACGCTTTTAGCATTTGATCAAGTGACTGCAAATTTCAGACGCGTAATGAAAAAAGGGGCTAAGTCAAAACCATAACATTATTTGCCTGCTCTCCGTGAAGTGTCTGGACTTTTCGTGAAATGCTGAGTTACGTCAAATGTCTACGACATATACAGTTGAATCCATGAGTATTGGTGTATGTATTATTATGTGAATGCAACCTTTCACTACATCTCCCCTTAACAGTACAATCATGTTTCATAATTCATAATATCTAATTAGTTAATATCTAAGGTCAATATACATATTCTTGGTATATCTATATCTACAATCTGCTGATTATTGAGTCGTATCGGTTAATTTTATGAGGGGTGTTATTATTATTACAATTATAAAATATCTCCTGATTTTCAAAGCAGACAGGCTGACCAACATTAGGTCTCTTTATTTATTTAATTATTTTCTCTCAACCGCGGGTATGTAAAACACTAGAATTTCTACGATATGTGCCATTACTACACGAGAACACATATTACCTTTGACTAGGGACCCAATGATTTTTATTATTCTTTAGCCACACTTTCTCTCGCTCTTGGAATTCACGTTTGAACTTTGTTTTTCTATCATAATAACATTTATTAATTCTGTTGTTTTTTTGTATAATAGGCATTACTTCTGTAGTCAGTTTTTCCTTATTAAAGAGTTCGTTTTTCCCGGGTAGAAGTGTTCGCTTTTGTAGACCCATCATCAATTCCACAGGTGACAATTTTGCATTTTTTATTGGGCTGTTTCTGTATTCTAAAAGAGCTTGCCATAATTTAGTTTTACTTTCTTGACATTTACGTACAAGATTTTTAGCAACTTGTACGGCAAATCCATTGGATTGCGGGTAATGGGGACTACTAGTTATTATTTCAATGTCTAATTCTCTAGCAAATTTACGAAATTCGTACGAATTAAAGGGAATATTGTCAGCTACTATTTTTCTTGGTATTCCAAAGTTTGAAAATAAATATTCTAATTTATGTATCACCGTTTTTGCATTTTTCCAAATCATTAAAAAAATATCTAGATATTTTGAATAATAATCCCCCAGTACTAAATAATTAGCTCCTGCTAGTTGCATAATGTTCATACTTATTTTTTGAAAGGAGCGTTGTGTATTTCACGATTAATCATTGGTTCTTTTTGGTTTGGGGTCCGCTATTTTTGACATATACCGCACTTAACAACCATATTTTCTATATCTCGATTCATATTCACACAATATATTAGTGTCCTAGCTCGTTGTTTTGTTTTCTCTATACCTAAGTGGGACATATGTAATGATTTTAAGACTGACGCAAAGATTTAAGGACAAAAATCCTATCTTCATAAAAAACGAACTTATCCTCTACATACAGCTGTTATTTATAATTCCAAAAGCCTCAAATGTTTTCTGGTACCGATTTCTTATTTGAGGGCCATCCATTTTGAATAATTTCTCGCAGTTCTCGTAGACAAATATCCTTTTCTGTTTCCTCCTGAAACAGCTTTTTCTTGTTAGTGCTTACATTAATTGATTGCACTAGTTCATTTAGTCCTTTAATTTCTTCGCTTGCATTCTCTATATTAAGATAATTTCTTGACAGAAAGTCTGCTACATACAGATATTTACCAGGAAGATACTGTAATTTAATGTTTTATTTTCCAATCTCAGCTTCAGTCGCTGCAATCGGGGTGAAGGGATTTTATGATATTCATTCGCCATAATACCTAACAATGGCTTATGATCAGTTATAATTTCTACATCCCTTCCATAAATTAATGATTGCCATTGGTGACACGCCAACACAATCGCTAGGAACTCCTTTTCTATTTAAAATAATTTCTTTCTGTATCTGTGAAGCAAAACATACCGGTTTTTTATTTTGCATTAAACAACACCCCAATCCGTTTTGAGATGCATCTGTCTGAATTATTATATTTTCTTTTTCGTTGAATGTTTTTAACCTTGGCACATTTGATATCATGGACTTAATTTTTTCAAAACATTTGTCATGACTTGTAGTCCACTGAAAGACTATGTATTTCTTTAATAATGCCCTGAGTGGTGTGGATACCTAGGCTAAAGTCGGAATAAAATCACTGACGTAATGTATTAAATTCAACAATTTCTGTAATTCTTTTTCATTTCCTGGAGCCTTCAACCCTTTAATCGCTTCTATTCTGCTTTCTTCAATAGCTATACCATTGTTCGAGATTCTATGACCAAGAAATCGTACCTCTGGGAATTTAAATTGCATTTTCTCTACATTATATTTAATATTTTTTTTCTTTCGCTCTTTGAATGACCGTTTTTAATATATTGTCATGTTCTACTTCTGTTTCCGCTGCTATTATTAGGTCATCAATATATATTGTCAGCCCTGAAAAGTTTTCGAAAATGGAGGGGGTAATTTCGAAAAAACACTTTTTTACCAAACTAGATATTTACGTAGATTTCGTTATTCCGCATCTTCATTTTTGCGGGAGGGGCAAGCTCTGGGAGGGGCGGGAGTTCAAAGTTCCAACTTTAACCGGCTATATTTGAATAAAAACCACCAAAAATGTCTTTTCCATTTATGAATTTAGGACTTACTTGCTAGAACAATGCTTGGTTGAGCAAATATAGCCGCTTAAAGATGAAACTTTGAACTCCCGCCCCTCTCAGAGCTTGTCCCTCCCGCAAAAATGAAGATGCGGAATAACGAAATCTACGTAAATATCAAGTTTGGTATAAAAGTGTTTTTTTTTCGAAATTTCCCCCTCCATTTTCGAAATTCGAAATCGAAAAACACCCTATCTATTAACCAGTTCCGATTCCCGTAAAATGACATATAAATGGTTGTGGTAGCTTAAAAACTGTAGGAGGAGATAGAATCCTACAAAAACACTGAAGATTACCTCGATGATCACATCTTCCAAATGCTTGCTTATAACTGTTGATTGTTATTGTTGATAGCACTTAGGGAGGTCATTTTCGAAAGGGGACATAATGCGCCAATTTTTTCATAGTTTTGCCAACTTCGTGCAATGGTGATATTTCGAATAAATGTACACTGAAGTGCGACAAAAATTTTGGTGAAATAAAAAATTCTAGAGAAAACGGTTTTTTTTTAAATAACTGAAGGGACAATTATAACTAGTTATGCATTCTTAGAAAGGGCAATATGTGTTCTTTTAAATAAAGGTTCGAACGTCACAATCCATTAATTACAACAGAACTTATAACGAAATTACTCTGCTAAGGTATGCAAAATATCGAAAATCGATATAATCGATTTACTCGAAAACCAAGCGGAGCTCGATATAAAAGTATCTAGACTTTTTTCACCCAAATGACCTCTACTTTCATCCCCTTAAAGGATTAAAGCCATTTACGGAACACCCTGTATACGCAGAGAATAAGGATGACCAATGTAATTGTCAGATATGAAAGTGTATAGTGATGAACATGATGATTGTTTATGGAGCTGAGTGGAGTTAATTCCTTTTCTTTTTGGAAACGGAAGGATTCTAGAAGTTCATCTAGATCCATATTGTTCATAATGTTTAAAGCATATATATTTGTATGCGATCCACTTGGAGAGGATGGGATGAAATTGGAATTAAATTTGGATATTTTTACGTTATGTCCGTGCAGGATGAATTCTTTGCTGCGAGCATAACAACCGGGATAGATATATAGTTTTCCTCCTCCTTGCAGGATATGTGAACTAATTAAAGTCTCGCAAATTATATCTATGTGTAGGGGTTCTTTTAAGGAGAAAAGCCAAGCGTTCTGCTGTGATAATCGCGTCCAATAGTAATCCTGTTCCAATGTTATGATGTTACATTTTGGTGAAATTTGTTCCTTTTTATCAGATTCACTTCGCATCGGTTTGTTTTTGTATTTGCGTTAAGGATCGGTGATGATATCCTGCAATAGAAATGCATACGATCCAACGTTGCGAAATTATGGATATCATGTAATGTTAGTTCAATATAGTGCTCACGATTGTAGTCTATTAGTAGGTATATATTCCTTTGGTGGTTCAATATATATGAACGATCCGTTAAGGAGTGTAGGTAATGGCATTACTTTGAATATTTGCTATGGTTCCTTGAAAGGAATGGGAATTCTGAGTTCTATGATTATTTTGTTATTGAAGATATTCGCCGCTATTGTACACAATTTGTAAATTTATGTGATTTTATTTTTTCTACAGTTCATGGGAAGCATCGTTGAATTTGGAAATTCTTGTCTAATCTTTAATAAAAAATCTTCAATATTTTTCGGTGATATTAGTGTAGGATGGAATTTTCCATGCTTGGAATCTGTTCAAAGATCATGTTCAGGCCTCACCAATATCCGTCGATGATTTCCTGATTCTTTCCCAATATATGCTCCTAAAAGGGTAAAACAAAGAAACAACAAAATATCTAGTTCTGACTAATAAAAAATTTCCAATAACTCTCTGAAAGAAAAAAAAAGGAACAACATCCTATACACTATCCAGATTATCCATAGAGTCCCATCCGATTAATATTCAGCCAGAAGTGCTTCAAAATTAAGCCACAAATTTTCAGATGGGTCTTCTTCACGAAAGATTGTTTATCTAAAAAATAAATATAAACTTTATCAATGAAAATAAGAAAATATGTACCAAGTATACCTACCGCAGTATATTTACGTTTTCTTAATGTCATTCAAATGACATTACATTACATCAGATGTTCTCGCCTTCGCCGCAATCAGAATTCAGTGCAACTTTAATGCTCCACTATGACGTCACTGCGGGACGCCGCCGTCAAAGTTAACAACTTTGAGAACGATCGTTGGCAAGCAGCTCATCGTGAAGCCGAAATGTAGCGGCTTGCGGCGGCTATAAAAAGGCGACGAGCTGTAGCAGAATCACCCATTCCCAATTCAGAATTTTATCTGAACACATCAGAATTTAATCTGATTTTCCTTATTATCCAAACCAAATTTTGCTTCCATCTAACTAGGAATTTACTCCTACTGCAGAAATTTAATTCTACTAATTTCATCTCCAACCAAAGTAGGAATTTACTTAGGCCAATAATACAGACGTCGTAATTTTCCTAACGTCTTATGGAAACCAAAATGTGATGAGATAGGCGGATTATGTTCCTGCTAGAGTAAGTCTGATATCAGACCATCAGGCACCCACAATTTCCACTCGGCTGGACTATGAGACAATGAAACTGAGTTAGCTGTAAATGATATGTAGATACGCTCATTCACCACTCGCAAGTTCGGAAAAGAATCCGGATTTGAAATAATCTTTTCCTTTCTCGCCAGATATGCCGCCTCCTGAAATGTAGGGGACTTTGTGGCTTCCAGAGAGCGAACGCCTTTACCGTGCTTAAAAAACTCCACAACATCACTGACTTCTTTATCAACTGGAGTATCAACAAAAACGCGTAACACGGCATCAGCAACCACATTATCCTTGGCCTTTCGGTATTCAATACCAAATTTGAAAGCCTGCAGTTTAAGACTCCAAAGCGCAAGCCTGCCACATAAATCACGTTCATCCATGAGCCATTTAAGAACTGCGTGATCAGTGATTATCGTGAACTGCAGTCCTTCGACATAAGGTCGGAAACGTTTAACACTCAAAACTGCTGCGAGGCACTCCAACTCAGTAATGTTGTAATTTCGTTGGGCGGAATTCAGCTTTTGAGACATAAAAGCGATGGGATGCTCATCACCATCGCAAGAAAGTTGAAACAGTACACTACCTACACCGGTAGCACTAGCATCGCACTGAATAAAGAAAGGACTTGAAAAATCCGGATTCGCAAGAACCGGGGCTGTTGTGAGACATTCTTTAAGTGAAATGAAAGCATCTTCCACCTATTCATTCCATTTGAACTTGACATTCTTCCGTAGAAGATCCGTAAGGGGACTTGCAATAGTTGCGAAATGAGGCATAAACCACCTATACCATCCACACACCCCAAAAAAAACTACGCATCTTCTTCACTGTTGAAGGTCTTGTAAAATTCGAGATTGCTGCTACCATTTCGGGGTCCGCCCTTAAACATCCATTACCCACCACAAAACCGAGGTACCTAAATCCCCGCATGCAGAATTTAATTTTCTCCACGTTAATAGTAAGTGCTGCGTTGCGTAGCAGGGCAGCAATTGTTGCTAAAAGCTTTACATTCTCATCAAACGTGGAGGAAGTAATCAACAGATCGTCCAGATAAACCGATACTCTGTCATGCAATTGGTGTGCAATTACTTTACACATGAGCTTGCACATTGTCTGTGGAGCATTACACAGGCCGAAAGGTAATGCAGTGAATTGGTATAGAGGTCTGCCTGGAACAGCAAACGCGGTTTTGTCCCGTGATTCCACAGCAAGAGGAACTTGCCAAAAGGCGTCCTTTAAATCAATTGCTGTAATGAAATGTGTCTCCTGCAAACGGCTTAGAAGACCATCAATGAATGGTAACGGAAATGCATCAGGCACCGTGACGGAATTTAATTTGCGAGCATCCAAACAAAGCCCAATCTTCCCGTTGGCTTTCTTTACTAGGGTTACAGGAGAAGACCAAGAAAACTGGCTGCCTCCGATAACTCCCAATGCCAACATACGGTCCAGCTCCGCATACAAAGATTTCTGCACTGCCGGAGAAACTGCGTAATGTCTTTGTTTGATGGGCCTAGCAGATCCGACGTCTATCTCATGCTCTACTAATCGAGTTCGACCAAGGCCCTGACTGCTAAAAGATGGAAATGTCTCTATTATCTCATCTAATCTTTCCTGATCGAATTCCGACAAACGATGCTGCTGGGAACATACTGGAGGTGTATTCGGCAGTAAATGTAATTCTCTTATCATAACTGGCGCTAAGCCAAACAACTTCCAAAAGTCAATCCCCAGATATATGGGTTGTTGAAAAGAAGGAACGATGTGCAAACGCATCATTTGAGTCTTTTCCCCATATTGACAAGGACACGTATGTGGCCCAACACTTTCTGTTTCTGCCCATCAGCTGTAGAAATGAAAGTATGCAGTGAATGGAATGAAATTCCTAACCTTCCCAAAAAGTTCTCCGCCCCAGAACCTAGCACAATTAAACTGGCAGCGCTGTCCAATAGACCTTGAATCTTTTCACCTTTTATGAAAACATCAGTGTAGGGACGATGGTCCATACCAGTGCGGATTTTCGTTTCTGCCACGGCAGTGTTTATTTTGGTTCGCAGCGGACGGTACCTTTTTGTCCAATCGCTAGACTTGGAGGGGAGAGAATGTGAGTCAGTACAAAAAATGCTGTTCGGGAATACTCTCGGAATCGGACTCACAAAAGTCTGGATGTGAGCTCGCATCATCCGAAGAACTACAGCTACAATAGTCAGGAACTTCTGCCTCAGTATTTGTTGAAGCGTCTTGTATAGACTGAAAATTGTGGGTACCTGCAGGCTGTACAAATTCTGTTTCCTCTTCAATCGGTGAACAGTTGGCAACACACACAGAATCATTTACAGAATTATTTATATAAGAAGAGTGAGATGCAACACAATATTTTTGACCCGATGTACCATTCGATGCAAGATTGACGTTACTAGAGTTTAATGTTGAAAGACATGGATCTATTTAAATTTCAAGGTTATGCCTTGATGTCTGTGGCAATGAGTTTAAATTATATGAAGAAGACAAACAAAAATTATTAGATGCAGAATTTGTATTATAGCACGTACTCGTATCACTATGGACTGCGATGTTCATCGGTGACGATCGGGTTCGCTGGTTTTCCGCAGAGTAATTATTGCAACGTGGTTTAATGACCCCATGAGTCCCGCAACCATACCAGAAATATGCCTAGGACCCATTGGACAATCGTTGTAAGTGTGACCTTCCTTTTCACAGTTCCAACATAACAACCTGCTTGAATGTTGTACAATAGGTTGATTCCTAGCGCCGGAATCAGGTTGTTGCCTTGACTGGAAAGCCTCTAAGGACTCGGAATTATATGAGCTGAAGTCCGTTACACGGTAAGGATTATCGGAATAGATTTCGTGAACAGATCTTCGTACGACTGATTCACGTGGTTCCCCAATTTGTGTCCATAGTTTTTCAAACTTACGACACAAATCTCGTAGGTATAAAATGTTAGTAGCTGGGTGTAATAAAAGAGCTTCCTGAAGTGCAGGATTCATATTGCGACGTAGAATCTCTAACAAAGCAGGCTCTGGAATAGGATCGTTCATCTTTGATACCAGAGCATGAACAGCCAGACGGAATCACCAAACGATTCCCGGCTACCTTGTTTACGTTGTTCTACCAAATTACGAATTTCGTAATCTGTCTCCTGTTTACGAAATTCTTCTAGTAGTACAGCTTTGAAATCAGACCATCTGGGTTCCGGAATTTCGCGGAAATAAAGCCAGAACCAATTTGCTGTTCTGCCGTGACCAAAGAGGAAAAGCCCCCACAGATATCGTCGTCGCACACTTGCTCTAAACGTGCCAACGTTTCAATTCTGAAAACAAATTCGGCAACATCTAGACCCTTTTCTCCATCAGACTTTAGGCCCCACTTGAAAACAGGGTTCCTTGAAGGACTTCTGCGTTTAGTATGATTAAATCTATGTTGAACAACAGGGACTTCATGTGTAAGTGAAAGAGGAGTGTCTGCTCCGGTAGAGTACGCTGGATTTGGCTGTGAATAACCTGGACCGTGATATACGCTGGAAGAATTTGACCAAGCGGGAGTTGTCACTGGCAAAAGCGATTTATCTTTCCGCGGGGCTTGCTTAAAATTGTTTATATATGACATAGAAGTGAGATCACTTTTTCCCAGCGGTGTCCTGAAAGTATGGTTCACTGAAAGTGGAAACCGAATATCCTCGTTACCTAATTCAACCAAAGAGCCATCCAATTTGACTAATCTTTTAGGCTTTGTTCCGGTTGGCGGAACTGATTCTATCCCGAATGCTAAATTAAATGAATTTGAAAAGTTAAACAATTTTTCCGCCATCAATACTTGTCTCCTCATTGGTAACTAAATCTTCAACATTTTGGAACCCAATT
Organism: Dioctria linearis; assembly: GCA_963930735.1. Taxonomy (NCBI): domain Eukaryota; kingdom Metazoa; phylum Arthropoda; class Insecta; order Diptera; family Asilidae; genus Dioctria; species Dioctria linearis. Next base: position 164,840,102 of record OZ005742.1, on the reverse strand, counting down.
TTAGACAAGATTTCCTCCAACCGAGGAACTAAGATCTTTGCCTGATCTTGAGCAGTTGGAGAAGTCAAAAAGAGTCGGCGGGCCCTACCCAAAGCACGTAGGGTTTCAGCTTTAAGGTGTGCATAACCAAGAGAGGTTTTGCTTTTGGGATCCCTTAACTTCTGTAATATAACTTCTGGGCGGCTTGTAATAACGCTAACCTCCGACTTTGGATTCTTAGATGCGTGGGATTTCTATTGAAACAAAGTATCGTCTAAACATTCCGCGTTATAAGCCATCTTTAACTTTTCCAAGGCATCAGGTTCAGTATGCAATATTCCTCTTTCATTACATTCCATCACCTGATCAGCCTCGGATAGTAGATAAAAATCCATCCTGATCGGACAACGAAGATAGTGGTAAAAAATTATTATTTAAAAGATGACAAATACAGAGTCTTCTTAATGAAATCTGGACAAATACCGGTCTCAAGAAAAGTCCACAAAAAAAAAAGTAAATTTCCAACCTTTGACTTGTCGTAAATCGAAAGTCGATGATGATATCGAAATTAAATGTTATGCATAGCAATATAGTCCAAGAGGAACAAAACTAATATAATAATCATAATCGCAATATAATAGTAAAAATTCTATAGTAGTAGTTATAATAATAAAACGATTATAATAGCAATATAATAGTAAAAGTGGTAATAATATTAATCTGTGCGAAAACTCTGAAGAATGCAAAAAAATAAGCAAATGATTACGGAGGGAGGCAGAATGATTCGGCACTGCACCCCGCGCACACGCACGAACAAACAAGACAGCAAACAAAAAAAATCTCTCCTCCTCTGCAAGGGAATGTCTTAGCCACCTAAGCAGGGCTTTAGCCTTCAGTAACGAATCCTTGTTCAACCGCCGAAGTCACTAAAAGATTCCCTTAAAACAAACCGATAAAACAACAAGTGGCTAAATATTCGGTGCCTATCTGCACTGCGGAATGATTCGGAAGCGAGTTTGGTTTTACTCTAATATCGAAGAAATGAGGAAGCCCTCAAGTAATACAGTACTCATCCGGGGCCCTAATGGTAGAAATGATTTGAGCAATTGCTTCAAAGTAGTGTGCTTCGCACACAAAGATCATCCTCAACCACCGAACACTTCAGCATTTATATAAAAAAATGACACAACTAATATTATAAATTCCTTGCAGGAACGGAAACAAGAAAATTTGTAAATTTCACAATTAAATTCGTAAAGGAAAATATTACGACTGAACGCAACAGAGAACACTTGACTAAAACTAGAGAGTACCTAGAAACCAATTTGGGCGCCATTTGTAGCGGTCAGTAGTTTCTCGTCCGCCAACCCATGAGCCCCGGCGTTCACCTACCAATAACCATTTAACTACATATCGGCACATGAACTCCCAAACTCATTAGGCGGCCGCGAAGCACAACTTTAGGCACAAAAATCCATCCTCGAGGTCAAGGTAGAGAGCGCACAGCATTTGCCCGCCAGCGATCAGCCGGGAAGGCGGGTTCTTGCTCTCTAAGCCCTGAGGATGCTCAAGATAGCTGTGCAAAAAAAAAACACAAAACAACAGACGGACGGACGGACAATAACACTTAATTAAATTAACTGACACCAACTCGCAGAAAAGGAGAAAGAAAAAAAAAACTAAAAGTTGACTCCAGATTTTGTGCGCCCCACACGGCCTCAGTCGCTGTAGGCCCTTACGACCCCAACCATCCCAACGATCAAACCTTCTGAGCCCTTATGTGCGGTCTGATCCCATAACAAATCACCGTGCGCGAGCGAGCGAGGATACCCTACCTCATCACTCCACCCCACACTCCTGAAAAGTCACTTTAATACATTTTAGTTAATAAAAGAAAATTGAAAGAAAAATATAGTGAATTATAATATTTACTAAGCCACTTTGTTTATTTATTATTACCACTCTCTGTATGGCGGGCAATCACCAGGAAAGGAAATGAAAACATATTGACACTGTATTTCAAATTAATTACGATTGAAAACAGAAGAGTGATTCCTTATTTATTTGACAAAAAAAAGCTTTCTCTTTTCCAGAGCTTTTTGATTATAAATTATTATCTATTTTAATCAATGAGAACAACTTGCACGTAATGAAGAGCACTGCGCCACAAATTAATTATGAATAATAAAAACAAATTGTTCCTTATTTATTCGATACAAAAAGAATTTTTCTCTTTTCCAGAACTTTTTGGTTATAAATTATTATCTATTTTAATCAATGAGAACAACTTGCACGTAATGAAGAACACTGTGCCACAAATTAATTATGATTAATAAAAACAAATTGTTCCTTATTTATTCGATACAAGAAGAATTTTCCTCTTTTCCAGAGATTTTTGTTAAAAATTATTATCTATTTTAATCAATGAGAACAACTTGCACGTAATGAAGAACACTGTGTAACAAATTAATTATGATTAATGAAATAAATTGTTCCTTATTTATTCGATACAAAAATATTTTTTTCTCTTTTCCAGAGCTTTGTGGTTATAAGTTATTATCTTTACTAGTAAAATATATACATATAAGAACACAAAAAAAAATATATTGTTAAAAAAAAACAAAAAAATTGAAGTTAAAGTACCAAACCTTATTGAACTTTGACCGATTGCTGACGTTGAATCTGGCTTGAAAATAGCCCAAATTTCATTAACTCCTCACCAAAAGAAAAATTTTCTCCCGAGAAACCCCTGTAATATCCAGGACTCCAAATGACTTTCGAAACCTTTCCTAGATTCTTCGTGAAACTCAGGGAACCAAATAAGCTCCAAAGCTTTTCACCACAGCAACTTCCTCTTACGGAAATTATCTCGACAAAGATTTTTCCAGCCAATGAAACCCTTTTCACAAAAGCACCTTCCTTCTTGTTAACGTTTATTACGCCTTTTCACAAAAGCACCTTCTTGTGGAAATTATTTCAACAAGGATTTTCCAGAAACAAAAAGACTTTTTCACAACAGCACCTTCTTGTGAAAATTGTTACCCCAACAAAAAACTTTTTTGACCAAAAAAAAAAAACAACCCAATGATAAGCAAACAAACACCTTTTTTTCACTTTATTTCTTCCACAGCTTAAACCGAACCATCCGCTATGAGTTGCAAAGTTCAAGTCCCGAGCCACCAACATATCGTCGTTCGCGAGGCGTTCTCCTCCCTCCTCTCCAAATTGCGCTGTCAGATGGAGGGAAGGTGCGCAAAATGCTCGCACATAAGCATGCATGAGGCTCAAAGATGTTATTTCCCGGAAAAATTTCTTAAATGTCTCCTCACCAGGCATGTCTAAATGAGGGATTTAGCATCATGGCAATGTACATAGAGATTTCGGTTGAAAATTTGGCCGAAGATTGCCATTTAAGGTATTGAAAAATTGCTTTGTTATGTATCTAAGCCTTCTCTTGGGGAAATAAGTGAAAGGCATATAATGATGACAAAAGCAAGCGTTACCAGGTCAGAATTTCTTTCCATTTCGCAAATAAGTTGCCAATATGAACGTGTAGCGAACAAAGAAATCGCTACAGGTGAGATTGCGGATTTGTTCATCATGAAGCTTGGCATCATCTTCGTCTAATGTGTCGAAAAGGGCTTTGGCAATGAAAAGTGCTCTTTGTTTTCTATTTGGAGTTACAAGTAACATATTCCTATACTCTATGTTTGCTATAATAAGATTGATTTGTAGCAACGTACCATTACAAGTGTGGGCCATCGTGGAATGGCTATTGAGTTTCTGGCAAGTTGCTGTAATCTGGTGTGCGATGAATTGCATATTGCTGAATGCAGATTTGAAGTTTTCTAAGTCGTAGTTATTTACGATTTTCCATTCGTCTTTGTAGAAATTGGCTCTGCCGATTTCCTCGAAGTAAATGCCCACGCTGGCATTTAGCAGTTCCAGTTCCACTTCTGAGCCATGGATTATAGGGACTCAAAGTAAAATAATATTATTTGCATCATTTTGGAAACCTGGAAGATGACACTATGTTAATATCTCTGAATGATGTTTGAAGATCATGGTTATGGAATTTTTTTCTTTTTATTATTGATTTTAATAGTGGAATTTTTTAGGAATTAATCTCCATTATCTCATACGGCCCTGACCATAATGGTGAGAGCTTAATATCTCGAACTCTGCTCTTAGGTAGGAGTTTATCGCCTACCGTAAAAGATTTCTCGACGGAATTTTTGTCATATTGTATTTTGGATTTTTCTTCATTGGTCATGGCTATGTCTTTAGCTATTTTGAAGCTATGCTGTAGACGTGCTTTTAACTCGTTTGCATAGTTGTCGTAATTATAGCAAACGGTTGGAGTAGACTTTAAATTATTTGGGATTTCTGCTGGGAATCCGTATAGGAGCTCGCATGGAGTATAATTAGTACTCGAATGTGAGGTTGTATTATATACAAACATGGCATAGGGAATCCATGTATCCCAGTCTTGTGGATCTTTTGCAACATAAGATCGGAGACATTCTGCTAAGGTTCTGTGACTTCTTTCCAATGAACCATTCGTTTGAAGGTGATATGGAGTAGTTTTAGGTCGATTTATTCTTAGTAATTTTGATACCCCGGCGAACATGCCACTTATGAGGTTAGAAACTTGATCTGTGAGGATACTTTCTGGAATACCATGTCGACTATTGTTGTCGTGAAGGCTTCCGCTAATGCCTTAGACTCGGTGTCAACTATGGGAATAGCCTCAGAAAATTTTGAGAGGTCGTCTTGAAATGTAAGGATGTATTTGTTTCCAGAATGAGAAATTGGGAGAGGTCCTACAACATCTAGGTACACTCTTTCAAAAGGTTTGGAGCTAATACTTGAGATTTTCATAGGAATTTTTGGGTTCATAGATACTTTGTTCACCTGGCAAAATTTGCATTTCCTTACATGCTTAACGATGTCGTCTGCCATGCCAGGTGAGTAGAATTGTTTTTGGTTCTTTTAATTGTTCGGGAAATGCCTTGATGGCCTCGCTTCGGTAATGAATGAAAATCCTTCAAAACTTGTGCGAAGTGATCTTTATCGGATAAATATTTTATTGCATCCTGAAGGAGCTTTATGTTTATTTGTTTATTAGCGAAGACCTTGTCAAAAATGCGTTTAATAATTAGAAGTTTTTGTGCTCCTAAAATTGGGCAGGAGGTATTTAATTGATTTAACTGATTTGTTTCTGTATATGAGGAGATCTCAGTTAAAATCTTTTCGAGGTCTGATCTATCTCTTTGGAATCGACAAGGTAAATTAGTTTTTGATATAATTATTGATGAGTCTTTTTTCTTGAAGAAGTTCAGTTCAGTTTCTGAAAGTGGGGCTTTATCTGAAAATTTTAGTTCCGAATCCAACACTCTTTCAAGTTCTGTATCTAAAATGATGAAAAATTTAGTATTCGCATTTTTAGTCAATAGTAATGGGAAATTTGTCTCGGTTATTATGACTGAGGCATTTTTCACCTGTGATGGAGTTGGATTTTAATTAATGACACTCGTGTTGGGGAGTATTCGAATTCGCCTGAGCTGTAGCTTGAATCCTTGTTACCACATTTACGCAGGAGGTAAGTTCTATGAAATTTTCGCTACTATCCGGAATATCTCTACTGAGAGCCATACTAATGGCTTATGGTCAGTTATAATTGTAAACTGTCTACCATAAAGTTATGGTCTGAATTGTTCATACATACGATTTTATTCGTAGTGGCCATAGGGTGTGCTGAAGGCAGTTTTCTCCCTGTCCTTCCAATCCATTGTTATCTGGTGAAATCCACGGGCTAAGTCGAGTATGGTAAAATATTTCGACTTCCCCAACATGTCTTATATATCAGTGATATTAGGCTGTGGGTTCGCATCGCCAATAGTAATGTGGTTAATACGGCGAAAGTCTACCACTACTCGCTACTCTTTGTTTCCATTCTCATCTGGTTTTTTGGGCACCATGAGAAGTGGAGAACTGCAGGGACTATGTGATTGTCTGATGATGTCTGACTCAAGCATTTCTTGTATTTGCCTATTTATCTCAGTTCGGCTTGCTTCAGGAAGTCCATAAGGCTTGGTATAAATTGGCGGTTTGTCTTAGAGGGTCTCGATGTTATGGGTAATCGCATCTGTATATGAAAGGAAATACCCTTCTATGAAGAAGAGATCGTTGAATTCCCTACAGATATTGCGAATACTCTCAGATTCCTCCGAATTACAGTGATCCAATATTATAAACTTTTGCAGTTTAATTATTCTGCCCTTAATTGGATCTCTTTCAGAGTCTGTGGAGATGACCACAAACTCATCCAAGGCTTGGTAAACTGGGATCACCTCGTAAGGGCCCAGATCGGCATCCTCCTCATTTGTATTGAGGATTAGGACTTTTGCCATACCATTGACTGGTTTGACTACTGAATTTCCGAGAAACAGATCTGGCCTTATTTCCTTCTTGAAACAGACCGATTGATATTGAATAGAAGGAGTTTGAATTTCAATGATGAACTCTGATCGATCCGGAATTTTAATTTTATTTAATTGGTCCGATTCTTTCGGATTTTTTATAGGAAGGAGATATGATTCCAACTTTTGTGGAATTTGGAAGGAGTTATGGCATAAAACCAGATTGCTAGCTCCTTTTTACTCACAAATATGAAAACAAAATTTCGCGGAAAGTTATAGTTTCAGACACACAACTAATTTACTTTTTTCTTCTTTTAGGTAGAAGAAAGACGGAAATTCAACTTATTAGTGCGTGTACACAAACTCTTCTTCTTCTTTTAAGTAGAAACAAGAAGGCGATACATACCTTCCGAACATTCGGTTTACCAGCATTGCGTTTTTTTATACATTACTAATATTCAATTGATGTCTATTAGCGCGCGTGTGTGTGTGTTTGCCCCTGCCAGCCGGAATTTTAATTTTATTTAATTGGTCCGATTCTTTCGGATTTTTAATAGGAAGGAGATATGATTCCAACTTTTGTGGAATTTGGAAGGAGTTATGGCATAAAACCAGATTGCTAGCTCCTTTTTACTCACAAATATGAAAACAAAATTTCGCGGAAAGTTATAGTTTCAGACACACAACTAATTTACTTTTTTCTTCTTTTAGGTAGAAGAAAGACGGAAATTCAACTTATTAGTGCGTGTACACAAACTCTTCTTCTTCTTTTAAGTAGAAACAAGAAGGCGATACATACCTTCCGAACATTCGGTTTACCAGCATTGCGTTTTTTTATACATTACTAATATTCAATTGATGTCTATTAGCGCGCGTGTGTGTGTGTTTGCCCCTGCCAGCCTGCCTGCGTGTGGGGGTGTGTATGTGTATGTGTGCATGTGCGCGCGCGCCTGCATGTGGATGTGTGTGTGTGCCTGCATGTGTGTGTGTGTTTCTTTAATAAATGATTTCTATGCCATTCTACCTAAATGGTGCTTACTATACATCAATTGAATATTTGTAATGAATAAAAAAACGCAATGCTGGTAACCCGAATGTTCGGAAGGTATGTATTGGCTTCTTGTTTCTACTTAAAAGAAGAAGAGTATGTGCACACGCACTAATAAGTTAAATTGCCTTCTTTCTTCTACCTAAAAGAAGAAGAAGAGTAAATTATTTGTGAATAGCAGTACAAAGTTCGGGAATTTTAAAGTCGATTATCTCTGAAACTATAACTTTCCGCGAAATTTTGTTTTCATATTTGTGATTTGAGAGTAAAAAGGAACTAGTGTGCAAAGATTAAAGAAATTCGGTGCCGTTTCGCAATCTGGACTCGGTAGAGTTTGAAGGAGATAAAACTTTATTAAAATTCCTTATATTCTTTTCTGATTTATTTCTGGAATTCACTTTTTCTGAATTTATTGATGAAGAAGATAGAATTTTACTAGATACAGCCTCCTGTGTGGTTGTAGATGGAGTTGTATTTTTACCTTTGTGCCTCATCTGTGAAGCTGTCGTTGGAGATAGATTTCCTGTGCATGTTGGTTCCACTTTACTGGGAAATACTGATGGAGATTTTCCTTTTAATTCACTATCAGGATTCACTTCTTGTGAAGTATTTGGTGGAGATCGCTGTTCGTTGCTTTGTGAAGCAATTGATGGAGATAGATTTGTATTAGTATTTATATTGGAGAATGTTATCGCCGTATATAATATGCTTTTTGGTTGAGACCACTTTTCTGGGTCTTCGCTTTTCAAATAAACATATTGTTACGTGCCACAAAGCGACACAAGCGACATGTGTTGGAATTATAGGCAAGTGATAAACCTTGGGTTCGGAAAACGGAATATTCATGAAGTAGAGTATAAAAACGGTGCTACTCACATCCAGGAGGCAGAGTATTATTTCAGACAGCGAAGTGAACGAAGTAAACTATTTGGATTGCGATAATTAGAAGCACAGTACTAGCGATAAATAAAGAGTTGATTTGATGATTATTTCTGAATTTGTGAGAGTAAACAGTAAAGTTAAACAAAGAAAGAACTTTTGAATTATGTCTGAAATATTGTGTTTTAAATAACGAACTAAGGCCAGGCATGTAACAATATGGATAATTTGCATAGTAATCCTCATATGGATAAAATTTATTTGAATGATTAATTTCTAGAGAAATCATTTATTTGTGTAATTGATACTAGCATTCTATCGAGATAAAAGGTCATGACTAAGCAGGCCATCGTATGAGAGGATGGAGTTAGTTCCCACTATTTGAAATGGGTGTTCAAGGATGGAGTTATTATTATTCGAAGATTCTAAATTCAATTTAGCAAAGACGAACCCTTCCCTAGAAGTGGACTCTGTAAACAAAGTATTTATATTGCAGACAGTATCACTGTAGCAGTTACTATCTGGCTTGAATGGACGCAGTTTAATTAAGCTGATCTCTGCTCCAGTATCAATTAAAAATGTAAGTTTAGGAGCAGAGCAGATATCGACAGGCAAAGAGAGGGTAAGAGAATTTTTATTAATCTGGACGGGGATTCCAATAAATTTGCTATCGCCTCTGCCGACATTGTCTCGGGAATCCTGTGGACTTGTACTGTAGTTTGTATGTGCGAAGGGTTTGCCGAATGAGACCCCCCCGCTGCGTCCAGTTTCCCTGCCTGAATGCCGATGGACTTTTGCTATCTCTCCTCTTTGGAGATGGCGATCTAGCCGAGGTATTGGCATTATTATATCTCGGCGGTGGAGTCCGACTTTCTCGGAATACTGGCTGCTGCCAGTTCCTATTTTGAGGCTGTCTGTCAGCCGTCTTTGTTGGTGGAGTATTGCTCCTTTTCTGGAAATTAATTCTGATTTCCCTGATTGTTGTCAATCCGAGAATTGTTCGCTGCTCTCGTTCTGTATTCTTCAGTAGAATGTCTCGGCCGATGACAATATCGAGAACTAGGGACCTGTGACGGAGATGTAGCATTGTTTAAATCTGGAGGACGTTGCAATTGCGAGTTTGGTTTTGGATCTGCGTTGAAATTTTGCGTGGGGTGATGTATGACTGGACAACTTGATGCAGCATACCCCAGTCTACTACATTTGAAGCAAAGAAGATTTGAATTTATTGTTTGCGCAAATTAGTTTGATTTACCTTGCGCTTTGAAGCCGAGTTGTTTCGGCTCTAAGCGTGATGCATGTTCCAAAATATGCGATTTTAATGCAGAAAAATATTTATCCGAGAGCACTTTGGCTAAAGTTTGTAGTTGTGGATTGGATAATCCGTCTTCGATTGTCCTTGCAGCCTGACTCTCATTATCTTTTAATAAAGATCTTAGGAGTATTTTGTCCGGTGTATATAAGTGTGTAGCCTCATTCAGCTTCGACAGTGTCACATTTAATCTTTGGAGGAAATCTTTTGTACTTTCCTCCTTTCTTTGTGTCGTATTGCTTAACTGCGACTGCAAGGACGATCTAGAAGTTTTGACTTCGAAGGTTTGAGTCAACAGAAATTTTAATTCAGACCAATCTGATATTTGGTTTCACCTGAATACATCATACGCTTCGGCGGATAGTTTACTCCTTATTAAGGAGGGACAACTTGAAATCAATTTGGAAGATCTTTGAGATTTCCATTAAAGTTGGGGATTAACGATCTAGCTTCTGATAGAAAGACGGTAGGTCGGTCTCTAAAGGAGACATTATGATGATGGTATGTGAAGTTATGTGTATTATTCGATACGTTTTCGATTGTATAATTCGTGATATAGACTTTCGCCTGTGATCCTGCAGCCTGAACCGTATTGTATTTGACTGATTTTTGTCTGTATTGTCTTGGGTATCAGCTGCATTTTCTTTCTGTGAAGCCTTGGGGGGTGGAATGTAAAAGGGGTTATTTGTGCGCTCTGTTATTTTTTTTTAAAGGGCACTGATTTTTGTTTTAAAATCCCACCGCTGCCACCAAAATGTTGTAGCTGGCCCGCTCGTGCTTCCCTGGTGAAGGGGGAGAAGCGGTCAATCGAAGGTGTTTAAATCGAAATTCCACAATTCCCACAGATTGTTGATTATATATATGTATATCTTAGTTCTTAGAAATGCACACAAATTCTTTATAAATTCCAATCCCTTGGTTTTTCACAATTCTCGCAGATTTTATGTAGATTATACTTCTGAACTTTTCGCAAGTATTTTTATTAAATTCCAATTCCTAGGTTTTTCATAATTCTCACAGATTTATAGTAAATTATACTTTTGGACTTTTCGCACATTTTTTAACCGCACTTGAATTTCTTCGATCGATGTTTTGAAAAGACTCCCCCAGGTACCAACGATCGCTTCACAAGCTCTTTTTTCTTTTATTTGTTTTCTCACGACGTTGAAAAAACGTACACATGAGAAAATCCAAAAGGTTTTGATGCGAGGTATATGCATCAATGAAAACTGTAATCCGATATGCACTTGTGCACCCGTCTTGAAATATTAATTTTAAGAGGTCGCGAATAATTGTGATAATTGTATGTATGTATGTACGTACAATTAGATTGGGAAAAATAAGTAACGTAGATTGTACATGCGGAAAAAAATTAAGAAGACACTGTATTAGGTAAGTATGCATATCGTGTGAGTGGAATGTGCGTCTGATTACAAAATGCAATTTATGCTAAATTGCTTTTTGTTATAATATGGGAATGCATTTCTAAATGCAATTTAAATTTCAATTGAGTTTATAATATGAAATAATTTTTCATTTTCAGGGTCATTTGTGAGGTATACATCAATATATTTTATAGGGCAATGTACTGATGTATTGACTTTATGGTTGTGGGTCATTGGGCACCTGAGTCATAACAAATTAGAAGTATAAAAATATGCATTCTTTTGTTACTTAGCTTTATTAAAATGTTTGGAACTACTTAAATTGTTTTGATTAGATTTGTTTTTTCTATATTACATCCACTAATGCGTCGGGATGTCTCAATGTTGTTATTTGTTGGTTTGATACTTCTGTTGATCTCGCCAGGTCTACAGCCTTCTCTATTGTCAGGTGCTCTGCTTCCAGTATCTTCTTTTGTAATGTTTTGTCGTATACTGCCAGCACAATTCTATCTTTTAGCATCCGATCTCCATCCGTAAAATTACATCTCTTCACAATTTTTTTATGTCCATCAGAAAATTATCGAAAGGCTCATCGCGATCTTGATTTCTGGTGTGGAACAAAAACTTTTCATATATTTCATTTCTGTTTGGTTCGCAGAAATCCTCAAATACTTTTACCATGCTAGCATATTTCTTTTTATCTGCCTCTGATAAGCTCAAAACGAGTTATATACTTCAATAGCATCCTTGGACCCGATGGACGATGGAGCGTTTAAAAAAATTGTGATTTGTACGGTCTCTTCTATTTTTGTTAATTCTATGGCTGTTGCAAAGATTTGATAATTTTGATAAAAAAACCTCCAGTTTTCGGCAATATTTCCGTCCAATTTTAATTCATCGATTGTTTTTATGTAGTCCATTGTTTTATTGATGTATATGAAACGTGTTTTTGGGGTCTACCACGTGATTTTTTTTTCTATCTTTATTGAACTCGCAACTAAACTACTTACAAGTGTAGGCGGCAGTCGGAATTAGTACTTAGGTATATACATTCAATTCTAAACTTTTGTACAGGTCAATCCAAGAGTATTGGTGTATGTATTATTATGTGAACGCAACCTGTCACTATACAGGCGACTGCTCTTACTTAAGCTAACGAGACAGATGCCTTTGCCTCTTGTATTTATTAATTTGTCTACGCCACATTTGCTTCCAGCTGTCATTAACCAGTAACGATGAAAGCGAACAAATAAATTTGCAAGTTTTTATTTATTTTTGACCTCGTCCAATGGTGGACTCAAACGTGACATTTTTACAATCTGTCAGACGGAATAGAAGAATTGTTAGAAAACTACTCAGTTTTACGATTCAAATAAAATCAGTAGTAAGGTACCCACCTCCCTATACTTTAACATTAGGTTATAAGGGGACAGCCGCCTCGAGGTTTCCACTTGCGTGTTTCCTGGAAAACAGTTCCCACCGCTGATAAGAAGTGGTTGAGGTGGAATCGGAAAGACACGTCCCTGTCGCAAACATTGGGCTAAAAAAAAGGCTTAGTTGTTACCGAGTTGTCTTGTTGGAGGATTTTGGTTGGAAGGAGAGAACTGGGGCTGTCTGTGGTAAGGTCGGGAGGTCGGAACTGGTTTTGGAATGGTCCAGCTGCTAGGATGGATGAGCCTAGTGGGTGCAAGCAGGTGTACTATAGGGGGCTTACGCACGAGCTCAGTAAAATTTTATAAATTAATACTACCAGGCAAGAACATAACTAAAACACAAAATCTTGCGTTTAAACCTACATCGTTGTATTCATATCTTTAGCTGTCCTTGCATTTTTTTATATTCTTCTTCTTATGTTCTTCCACTTTAAACCAGCTTCTTCTACGTCATTTTTCTATACCAGGCATATTTCTTCTGGATCTTACCAATTTTAAAACTTGAACGATCGAGCCACTTTGGTATTTTAAACGTGCGTGGGAATGGGAGATCATGCATGTTATGAAGATCTTTAGTTGGAACCACCGAGTAGGGAATGAGAACGTAAACAAAAATCAAAAAAAAAACCTAAATAAAAAAGAGTCGACTGGCCAGCAGATCTGTTGCAGGTACATATGTAAACAAAGGTGCTCCTCCCGATGAAAACCGGATGCCGGTTTGGTAAAATGAACTTGAACCGTGAGAAATGAAAAAAAAACCACTAAATGTAGGTTACATTAATTTTTATTGAATAATTGTTAATTCTTCTGCCCTCTGTGTTGTCGCTTTCAGTTGCCAAATTCTTCTGTTGTATAGAAATCGGAATATTTGATTGTTGGTGTGTCGTTCAACCTACTTGTTTTTATTTAAATATCCGGTAAAAGTAATACATTTCGCAACACAATCCCAAAACAATTATTGTTCCTGGTGCAAATTTTAATGTATTAAAGATATATTTTGATGAGTTTGACTGCAACAATGGCTGGTTGTACGTGCCACAAACATCCCTACCGTTTACGTAGACACACTTTGAGGAGAGACGTATATGCTCTGCTTCAATGTCTTCTGGCAATTCATAGCATACATTCCCAGGGAGCAAAAGTAACACTGTATTTTTATCTTTAAGATTTGTATTATAGAATCCGCTTCTTGCTAGTTTGCAACACTTTCTGTCATTTAAAGGTAGGTTATGGAAGGTTTTTAAACGGTCAGATTCAATCTTTAAGAGTAACATGATGACTGTATTTAACAGTACGTCTTTTATAACAATCCGGGAATTATATTTTGCTGAGAAACCGAACCTCTTAACAAAGACTTTGTTTCCACGTCTTTTTAAAAAAATGTCTACAAGGTATAGATTAGGATATTTGAGTGGAGCCAGTTCGACTTCATAAAACTTCCTCTGAATTACATCTCGTTCGTAATCCTCTAGAATATAAATCGTTGGAAATATTCTCTTGACCTTATTTATTTTAAATATTTCAATAGACAAATACAAAATCGCCTTGTTTATATTACGGTTTTGATTTTATTTTTGGATATTTATATTCAGTCGATAATAAACGTTTCTCGTTGCGTGGACTAAAATTTACAGGCCGCATTTTAACCGTGCGATGCTTTGTTGTATTGTAGGTTTCTGTTAACTTAACTAGCAGGCTGATCCAATGATAATTCTTGTCAATACTGTATTCTTTCCACATCATGCTTTTTACCGTTCTGTTAAGTCTTTCTGCAATTGAATACGGCCAATGAATAACAGCTTTATATAAAATATTTTATTAAGTTTAATCATCCGTTTACAATGAATGTCGCAGGGCCTTCAGGCTGTGGAAAAACAACACTTATAAAAAATCTTCTAAATAATATATTTTTAACACGACCACAAATAACAAGAGTCATCTTGTGTAATACACAACAAAGGACTCTGCCCTTAGATACCAAATTCGCCAACATCAAATTTATTGATAGTATTCCTGAAGAGTTTGTAAATTATACACAGGAACCTACATTAATTGTATTGAACTATATGATGTTAAATGCTTTTAACAGAAAAATATGTGAACTCTTTACAAAAGGATCACACCATCGCGATCTTTCAGAAAATAGTTCAGAGCTGCTAAAAATATATAAAGAGATTACACAGGTGCCACATGGATATTTTCTGATAGATTCCACTCAAGATATCAAAGAGGTGTTAAGATTCCGTACTGATATTTTTAATAAGACATTTACAACTTGTTTCTGCCCGCCTTTAATCAGTGAAAATGGTGTCAGGAATGAACCGATTAAGGGACAACAAGCATATGCTATATTTTCTTAGAACAGCGAAACGGAATTTAAGGCAGGCCATTATTAAAAATGCTGACCCCGAAGTCATACAAACTCTTTGCGAAATTAGTCTTAATGCTTTGAAGGGAAACCATATCCCTCATGGAAAAATATACAATTCGATCTGTAAGTATAAACAGGATTTGCGAAAATTTGTTGTTGCAAAAAGATCTGTACCCAGATAGCATAAAATACTGATACAACGAGGATGCTTCTTACCAGTGTTGTTAGGAAGTGTATTATCAGGTGTAATTGGTTCCTTAGAAGGGAAATATCTTTAAAAACAATAATCTTAATAAAATATTACTTCTTTGACTAGAAGTTTACGAAAAATTGAAAAATGAGATCGAGGATTCCCTGAATCAATCTAGGTTCGATAAGACCATGGATAAAATATTAAAAAGCAAGAATTTATCTGATAGGGAGAAATGGTATAATTGCCGAAATGAGTTAATAACGTTTTCAAACTTAAGACAGAAAGCTGTGCGTTTGTCAGATCAAAGCCAAGTATTCACATACCGCAAGAAAATCAGAAAAGTTTGCGGGATAGTGCTACTCAAACTAAATTTATTCGCATATCACAAGATAAGCAGAAGAGCTTGCGAGATAGTACTTCTCAAACTATATTTATTTTTAAAGATGAAATATTGACGCAAACAGCACCCACACTGCACCTGCAGAAATGAGTACAATTATAGTAATTTTTCACCGGGTGATTAATTTTTACGAGGTAATTCAGGGATTCTTTTTGGGATTCTCTGGTATGAAAAGTTCGATTATTTGATTTTTATATAATTTTTATATTGTTAGGCAACGTTTTGGGTCAGGTTTGACCCATCATTAGGCCCTGTGATAAATTAACAAGAAAGAAACATTTTTTTAGATTTAATACATGTTTAAGTTTATGAAAGAGAAAGATGAATGATGGAAAATAAAATAATTTAAGAGCAGAGAGAAAAAAAAGAAGAGTAAAAATATAATTTGGAAATCTTTACAGTGATTAGTAGAGAAACGCGTTAAAATAAAAGGCCGAACACATTAAAATATAAAAATATTAGGAATAAAATGTAGGTAAAAATTATATGAAAAACATAAGATGTTATAAAAGATATAGAGAACATGAAAATATAAAATATATAAAATTAAAAAAATCTAAAATGTATAAGAAAACATGAAGGAACATAAAAACATAAAAAACATAAAAAAAATTAAAAATCTAAATATTTTTCAAGTCGAAAAATCTACAAGAATGTATCTGCGTGGTATAGTAAAATCTACATTTGGAACATTAACGATGAAGAGAGAAGATCTTCCAGAGATGACTATCACTCACACATAAATTGAGAAATGTGTATACACACACGTTAAACGCTATTGTACGTTAACAAATAAGCAAGAAGATAAATAAATAAAAATAAGCAAAATTTGACATAGATAAAAATGAATTAAAAGAAAAGAAAACATCTATACGAGTCATAAAAATAAAGTCAAAGGTGACAGAAACTAAAGCTAGTGTGTTCGACAACAAAACTTCTATTGGGTAAGCAGACTCATCTATCCAAAATTGCATTGTTTGGTCGATCTTTGGTCATTGCTCTCACAAATACCTCTTATCACAGTCAGAGTGTTATATGACGACAGAAAGAATGATCAGTTAAATTGATTTGTAGATATATCACATTGATTTACTAGGTTGTGGTATGTGGGATGTAGACAGCCCATGTCTCATCTCATATTGACCACTCTGTCTCTGTTGCTCACCATGTAGCAAGCTTCTTTGATCTCGCGCTTACGTCTATTGCCTTCCATATGTAGGATGTGTGGCTGGTCAAAATTGAATATGTGTTGTGTATCAATTGTGTATGCTGCAAGTGCCGACGATGGTGTAGACTTTTTTAAGTAATACTGATGTTGGTCAAGCCGTGTTTTAGGCAATTCGAAGTTTGACCTATATTGCAGTGTGCACAATCACTGCAGTAACTTTATATGCAATATTTGCCTTTGTGTCGTGGCACCTTATCTTTTAAGCTAGTGTAGAGTAGCTTTCTTATTTGTTTGGTGGGTTTCATTGCAAGGCGTATATTATTGGATTGATGATTGATGGTTCTTTTTATATGCAGCGACAAAGGATGTAGGTAGCTAAGCCCCTATGGAAGGGTATTGTTTCAGGTACCTGTGTAGTTGTGGATGGGAATTTTCTCGGTCTTGGATAGCGGAGTTCAGGTTGCTGAAGCGTATTTTCCGTAGTGCGTTGGATATTAATTTATTTGTTATGTGGGGCGCATAATTATTCTCTAATGATTGAAAGATTCTTATTGATGAAAGATGAGCCACTAAGGCAAAGGACTCTATTTATGAAGCCAATTGCCAAGTTCATCTTCATGGAGTGCGGATGGAAAGAAATAGTTAAGTGATCTATTGGAGTAGCAGGGTTTTTGTACCAGTCTGTGATGATGGCGCGGTAATTTTATGTGTTATCATCATGTCTAGAAAAGGTATTTTGTTATTATCCTCCAAATCCGACGGTGAGTTTAATCTTGTCATGAATAGTATTGAGAATATTCAAAGTGTCATTAATCACGAAATCAGGTAATGCGGCTATTATGTTATCAACATATTTATATATGAAGGCCGGTTGATTATTCAAACGGTTAAGGGCAGTTGACAGTATCATATCCATTGCCAGGTCATCTAAAACACTTGAGAGTGGATTTCCCATTGCCAGACTGAACTTTTGTGAGTAGAAGCTTCCATTGTGAAAGAAAAAATTGCAGTCTGATGCACAGAAACGTACGATGTCCTTGAAAAGTTGTTGCTCAATAGGGGTTATTTGTTCAATCTCAGGCCATTTTTGGTCAATTGCTTGAAGTGCCAGATTAATGTCTACATTAGTGTAAAGGGATTCCACATCGAAAGACTAGTTTATGTGATGCAGGATGTATGGTTCCCGATATTAGGGATTTGAGATGTAGTGAGCTCTTCAAATTAAGATCAGGGTTGATTTTTGATCTGAGTATGTTGCTGATAATCTTTGATAGTTTATAGCCTGGTGTATTGATGTTGGACACTACAAGACTTAATGGACAGCCATCTGTATGTATTTTTTGAAGGCTATAGATCTTCGGGTATGTTTGAGTCTCACAGGACAGTTGTCGTCTCTGTAGTTTGTTAATAAAGTGTTTATCAAGTAGTTTATTACCTAATCTATTGTTTTTATTAATGAGTCTTCTCGGTGGATCTCCTAGTAGTAGTTTTCGTCCCGTAGCATGTCAGACATTTTTTGTTCAAAGGCAGTTTTATCAATAATAATGGTCTTGTTTCCTTTGTCAGAGTTAATTATATGTAGGTCTTTCTTGTTTTTGAGGAATCTTTTAGTTTTAATAAAACAATGGAAGCGGAAGTGTTCGATTTTATTCATCTTGTGGTGTTTTATGAAGTTCTTTATTGAAGCAGCGCAGTCAGCACGTAAGGTGCTTTAGCATTAAAATCTGGGACATCGGTTAGGATGTTTTCAATATCAGCAATTAGATCGAATACAAGAACTTGATGTTTTGGGTTTGGCAATTTGAGCTTGGAGCCAAAGCTTAATATTATTCTGTCTTCTATTGGGATGTCTGTATTTGTGAGATTCTCTATGCAGCTTACATCAAAGAAAATGTCTGTGGAGTGTAAATAATTGTGCATTAGAGTATTAAACTTCCTGTCTAGTCTGGAATGGTTTCTTGTCAGCGAAGAGTCCAAGGATTGATTCTGAGTCCGAAGAAATGGTTCGTTGTTTTTATACGTAATCTGTTGTTGTTTTTCTGTCCAGACGAGTTTACATTACATATATATCAGGGTAAAAAGGCTTCAGAAAATGTTATAAAAACTATGAGTCAATTGAAGCCTTTGTTGATGTCGTATTCGGACAAATTCCTAGGCAGAAGTGGAAGTATGCTATCATATAAGACTCGATAGACATTTACATACATACAGCGCTTAGCATCAAAAGAGCTCGGGAGACAGCAAAAATACTGGTGGCAAAAGAGTACATGATGTATTTGAACTGCGGTTGGAAGATTTGGTAGTCACAATCAAAATAAGAAAACACTACCATCTCATTTTAATGTTAGAGATCTCATTACACTTTTTATATCAAATGTACACTTCGATGATCAAACCCTTAGTGAGAAAGAAAAATAAAAATAATAATTCAAATTAAGGGTACGATTTTTAACATCTTGAATTGATTGAACAAAGACTCGATTAATGCTAAACCGTCCGAACAGCGAAAAATTATTAAAGGTAGCAATAATTTGGATGCTCCACACGAAAAGCAAAGTTCCGGTGAATACTTGACTACACCAGTGCCTATTGATAATAATATAGACAACTTGGCCAACTTCTTTACGGACATATTTCTCCAAACACCTGAAAATAAGCGTGAGCCTGACGCCATATTGGCAGAAATAAAAGAATACTTTTAATACGGCAGGATTACGTCAGGAGCATATGTCAATAATAGAAACACTTAATAGACTGGAAAGATCAGTTACGGACTTGGCACTAAGGCTATACCGCAAGGGTCTCAACATACAGCAAAGGACTGTTACGAAAAATATATAATTTAAACTGAAGCAATATCTTACAAACCTATAGCTTCTCTAGATAACTAGTCGGTATTTGAATTTGTATCGCTAGGGCATGGTGACACATATCGAGACTAATCAAGCATATACATTCGTTTGAAATTACATCTGGTTAAAATCAAGGACAAAAAGATGAACTTTACACAGGTGAAGATATCGAAATAACTAAACCAGATAAGACTTAATACACTGTTCGTGATGAGTGCCCCGGACTTGTAAATAACATACTTCATTTACTTTTCCGGCAATGTACAATTTACCTAAATGGAAAACCACTAGCTCAAACTGATAACAATTACAACTATAGAGCCCATATTTAGATTTTATTAAATTATGGAAAAGATGCCACCTCAACACATTTGGAAACTGTTGGCTGGTATTTCGATCATGATAATATGGTGGTAGTTGAAAGCCGCGAGTTTAATAAAGGTTATTTAGCAAGACAAAAGCTGTTCGACAAAAGTAATATTGTTGACCTAATTGGAAAAATCCATAGCGATATGTTTAATCAAGATAAATTATTAATGAATGGTATTGACTTACGAGTAGTCTTATCGGTCGAAAAACCTGATTTTTACCTTTGGTCTAAAAATGATGACAATTCCCCACCAGTTAAGATAGTAGAGGCAGCCATGTACATAAATAATGTAACTATTAATCCTAACATCTTGCTGGTTCATGAACCTATTCTCCAACGCTCCAAAGCTATATATCCTTATAAAGGAGTTGAAGTAAAGTGTTACACAATCCCCGCAAATACATTTACACTATCCTTGGACAATGTGGTTATAGGACAATTGCCAAATCTACTATTCTTTGGAATGGTTGACAACGACGCATATGCTGGCAAATGAACAAAAAATTCTTACAACTTCAAGCACAACAACATTACCAGGCTTAACTTATCAGTGAACGGGGTACAAGTGCCGAATCAACCACTAGAATTTGATTATTCAAAGGAAAATCCTGGTAGCACTCGAGGGTATATTACATTGTTTAAAGGAACCGGTCTACATTATTTTGATAAAGGTCACCAAATTTCAAAAAAATTCTTGACAATGGGTGTTTTTACCTGCTTTTGATTTAACAAGAGATCTCTCGAATAATTCAACATGTGGAAATCTATTGAATCAGGGAACGGTTAGAATTGATGGAGGGTTTAAGAAAGCAGACTATGGCAGCAGCCTTGATATAGCTAGAGATAAAAATGTATGCACCAACGTCTAAAAGAACTATATAAGGCTAGTTGACTGACCATAGCGTTTAATTTTACTTAAATACGTAACCTGCAATGAACTAATATTTGGTAGATGTGGAACACTTTTCCGGAAGCCATTTAACCTTCTTAAAAAGAGTTTCTTTTGCTAGTTTCGCTGCGCAAAACGAGTCGTTTGCGATAGAAATTATTTTTAATATCCTACATCTAGTACAAAATGTACTGAACAAATAAATAAATCTGACAATCTCGAGCACAAGTGTTTGGATGAAGTTCTTATAAAAACTCTATCAAAATTTGGCACCATCATTGTTCGTGGAGCTACAACCAAAGAATTTGTAAATGACTACGCCACATCTCACACCAAAGTCACTGACGTGGAAACCGTCATTTGTACTGAAGAGGATTGAGCTTGCAAATGCATTAACAAATAAACGCACGACAAAGAAGTGTTTTTCCATGCAATCATCTACCACAAAGTAAAAAAACCAGCATATGTTATAGCTAACACGGATCTTGCACATAAAGGCGGGACTCATTGGGTCCCCTTTTATTTCCCAAAACAAGGACCTGCAGAGTACTTTGACTCTTTTGGAAAGTATCCCAACAATAGGTTTTTTTCGAAAAATTTTATTAGCTAATTCAAGCTCTTTTTGCAGTAATAAAAAGCGACTGCAAGGCCAAATTTCAGCAACCTGTGGACACTATTGCTGTATATTTCTGTATTCCCGATGCAGAGGACGGAGCTTTAACACATTTTTAAAACAGGTTGATTCGAAGGATCTATGTTTAAATGATCACAAATTTGTTAATTTATACCATACCATAAATCTAAAAAAAAATCATCCACAATCTGGAGGAAATTCTTGTAGCCAGTCTTGCAAAGCTGAAATCGACACTATAAAACCCTGAACCTTAACTGCTTTGTATTCCGCCCAAAAGTGTGATTTGATAAATATCGAATTACCACGTAAAAAGCAAAGGAGCTGCACAAAAGGTAAAAAGAGATTGTCCAAAGCTGAAGCATCCGTCAAAGGAAAAAAGAAATTGTCTAAATGTGAAGCAGAAGTGTCCGGTGAAAATATGTTGCTAAACTACACGACGACTGCCACAACCGGAAAGTAATACTTGGATTTGACCCGTTATACTCAAGGCGAAAATATTGTTTCATCGCCGCGACCACTTTCCGATATCAACATCTTATCCGCGCTGGGTGGCAGTTGGCGAGAATCTCAATGGTTTAAAAACCAAAATGGAAGAGACGTTTCCAGCAAACGAGTCGAACTACAAAACGAATACAAGGTCCTCGTCAACAATGGTAGCATTACAATAATGCAAGCGGAACTTTATAAATTATTTGAAATGATGAAATTTTTCAATATTGTCATATTTCAGAATAACAACGCTTCTGAAGCTTTAAAGGAATATTACAAGAGGTATGCTGAAAAATCCAAAGAAAAAAATGTATTAAAATTACTATGTGAAGATTTATTTTATTCCAAGTCGTACATCTTATGAACACTTAAATTATTCTAGACTTTTTATGAAATATCTCTGTGTTGTATTGCAAATCTAATTTTTGATGCAATGAACTTCGATTACAAAGAAATGAAATAAAAATTTAAAATTGTTATTTTATTCAATTAGTTTATTTATTAACATATATAAATATATATAAACACAATTTTGAACAGCACATCGTAAGTGGGAATCAACATTGTGGATTTTACAATAAGTCTGAAAATTTTCAAGCTCGCTTATTTTTGGTATTTTCAGGTTAACTATTTCACTTTTCGGATGATATTTTTGAAGAAACGCTTTTTCTCAAAATCTTTTACATATATTGTAAAAGATGCAAGCGTTGATAACAGACCAGGTAGATGATTATAGTCGATAATTCCACTATTCCACTACAAGCCATTGATATTTTTAAAAATGAACTCGTTCTGCAATCTGTATTTAAAATCTATCTCTTTCAGAGGATAAGACGCCTTGAAGAAATAATGACGAGGCATTATAGAGTCTGTTCGAAGAATAGAAACTTCCTTCGCAAAGTATTGTGCATTATTTCCAATACCAAACTGAATGTCTAATAAAACACATCCTGAACTAATGACTTATACTTTACACAGAAAATACCAAATTGATATGAAACTCATATTTTCAAGACCTAATATAACTATATACAAGCTGGTTACTTAAAAGTAAAATAATACCCGTAAGGGTAAGAAGAACCTTCATCATTTAATAGTCGCTTATCAATCAAAAGTAGTCCTGATTGTTTTAATTTATTTCTCAGACACAATTGTTCCCCGTCAACAAGGTCACCTTCATTGAATCCGGCTGAATTAGCACGTAAGTCATTGCGACCCTTCATCCGATCGGTATTTACTGCAAATATTGCTCTCGTGGCCTCATGTACATCAGCTAATCTTTGTCTAAGTTCCGATATATATCTGGTAACTTTTGTTCACCTCTGGGTGTTCCAAACTTGAGGTCGCTAGGTAAACGCATCTCCTTTCTGAATATTACCTTTGCTGGAGTTTGTCCGGTCGTGTCGTGAACAGCTGATCGATAGGCCATTAAGAACATGGGAATATGCCAATCCCAATTGCGTTGATGATAGTCGATTACTTTCTTTACATGCTCGAACAATGTTCTGTTGAAGCGCTAAACCATGCCATCAGATTGTGGATGCAGAGGAGTTGTTCTGGTCTTTCTTATTCCCAGCATTTTACACATCTATTGGAAAGTCCGTGATTCGAATTCTGTCCTTGGTCCGAATGACGTTCGTGAGGCACACCAAATCTACCAACCCAATTCATTATTACTACTTTCGCCAGTGTGGTCGCGCGTCTTGATGAGGGCTATCATAAGCTTCAGGCAATTTAATGACATGGTCAACAGCAACTAATATGTCACGGTTGCCGTTATTTATTTCTGGAAAAGCTCCAGCGATATCTAGGGCTATCCTCTCAAATTGGATTCCTACGTTATACTTCTGCATTTCTCCTCTGCTGCTGTGTGGCGGCCGTTGCAAGAAGCACAGATAGTGTCTCTGCGGCAATACAGCTCCACATCCTCTCGCACATGTAACCAATAAAACTTTTTTTCGTATTTTGGAAATTGTTTTATTAACCCCCAAATGACCTCCAGATGATCCAGTGTGCATTTCTTCTAGAAAATCGTTAACCTTTGATGCTGGGACTACTATCTGCATCCGGAATCACTTGCCGTTAGTTTTCTCCCACTTACGTTTCAATAAACCGCCTTCAACGTGTAGAGAATTCCATTGAGCCCAGTAGCTTTTCAGTTTCTCACTTCTCTCCGAACCATCTTTCCATTCTGGTCATTGCATGTCTCCTTTCCAAGCAAGAATTGGTGATATGTCTGGGTGTTCTCGTTGTGCTAATCGCAAGCTCTCGTTGTCCCAGCCTGTCGATGGTTCCACCGTTATTAGCCTTATACCTCCCTTTGTTTCTTTTTCTTCCACTCGAACGCAATGTTTGCATTCAAGTCTGCATGGACGTCGTGAAAGGGCGTCTGCATTTCCATGGATACGTCCTCTTTAGTGTTGGATTTCAAAATCGCCACTTGCCCCTTAGAGTTCTTAAACTGCAAAAACCATTTGAGCGCTGTATAGGCAGTGCGGATGATAAATTGCTGGCAGTAGATATATTTATGGAAATGTGTTGTTGAATTCGCAATAGCAAGTAGATCTTTTCTTGTAGCGCAATAATTTCTCTCTGATTATTTCGAAAGTGCTTTGCTATAATACGCTACTGACATCGCTTGACCATCCTTCTCCTCTAAAAGCGCTGCACCGATACTTACATTGCTGGCTTCCGTGTGTAATATAAATGTTTTTCCCAGATTTGGATAGTAAAATACTGGAGTTTCACAGTATTGTTGCTTCAAATTCGCGAAACTTCCATTACATTTCTCCGACCATATGAATGGATTTCCTTTTTCTGTAAGTTGATGTAGGCTCCTTGCTATATCTGCAAAATCTTTTACCAATCGCCTGTAGTATGTGGGTGGGTCAAGAAAACTCCTTAATTGATGTTTGTCCTTTAGACCTGGCCAATTATAGAAAGCTGCTTTCTTCTCTGGATCAGTTCTTACTCCTTGTGATGAAACAATGTGCCCCAAATATTTAACTTTATTTTTAAATAGAGCGCATTTATTCGTACTGAGCTTCAGTTTCGCATCTATCAGTCTTTGAAGTATGTCCCGCAAGTTGTTTCTATGTTCCTCGAATGTCCTTCCGATTACTGTTATGTCGTCTAAATAGACGAGACTTATTTTCCAGGTTAATCCACGTAAAAGACATTCCACGAGTCGTTCGAATGTGGCTGGAGCATTATATAACCCAAATGACATAACTTTGAATTGCCATAAGGCAAATTCAACTGAGGCAGTAGTTTTCTCTATCTTCTCTCGTCACGTTATTTAGTTGGCGGTAGTCAACACAGAATCGGGTGCTACCATCGTTTTCCTGACTAGAACAAGTGGCGATGTCCAAGGGCTATTAGATTCTTCTATTATGCCTTGTTCCTTCATGGAGTTTATCATATCTGCAACTTCTGATTGCTTCGCTAATGGCAATTTCCCTGGTGTCTGTCGAATGGGCATACAATCTTCTGTATCGATCCGATGATGGAAAAGATTTGTTTTACCGAAATCATTATTCATTGCAAATAATTCCGAAAATTCATCGATCACCTTTTTGGCACCGTTGTATTGTTGTTCACTTAAGACACGGAACAAAAGAAGTTTTTGAACCTCTTGAGCAGTAGCTAGTATAGGGTTTGTCAACTTGCCATTAGTACTATTATCCAAATTAAAAACCTGGTAAACGGGTTCACAATTTCCAATTATAGTTCCCTCTTTTAGTTGTACCTCATTTTCGGATGTGTTGAGCACTCTGACTGGAATTAATGTTGCGCCTTCCGCCTTAACTAAAGTCTTACCTACAATGATGTTCGATGTAACTTTTGTAGGGTTAGGTTCCACTAAATAGAATTGGCGGGTACCGATATCATCAATAAACTTTGTCCATACTAGCGTCTCGGATTAGTGTAGTGGAGTAGTTAATGTAACTTTGCTCCTATGTTTAGTGTAGTGGAGTAGGTAAGCTAGCTTTGCTCCTAGTGTGGTGTAGTGGAGTAGCTGAACAGCTTTGCTCCTCGTAAAAACAACTTGATGTGTTTCTTGTGAGTTACTATTGCAACTGTGTTTTTAATTAAAACGTTATAATATGTATACTAAAATTTAACCTTAACTGCTACAGAAGTAAAGCTAAAACTCTTAATTTATTTCCTCACAGCGCTTGCCATATATGTACATATATATATAAATTGCACTTTGCTCAATATCTACAGCAGGCCATTATCATCCATCGTTTTTCATCCGTAAATAGGATTTTCGTCAAACATTTGTACTTTGTTTCTATACGTACATACATAAATATAAATTTCGCTAAATGCTTGCAGCTGGTCATTACTACTCCACGTCATTCATCGTGAACCATCAATTTGTTCACCTACATACATACATACATTTGTTTCACCTCCGGCGCAAGGTCGTCATATTACAATGTGCGCCAGGGTATTACCTCACTTTCTTTTTCCACTTGTTTTATATCCGGAAATAATTGCTGTAAGTAAGTAATAATATGTATGTACGCGCCATTCTTTAGGTATAATGTACCGCAGGTATGTATATGCGTGCAATGATTTATTTCTCTTGCGATGCAAGGTAGGTATGTACATATGTGTGTACATATTTTCTTTTGGTAAGAATTGTAGAGTTATATGCAATGAATTTACATATTTTCTTTTGACAAGAATTAATGTAGATATGATAGGCAATTTAAGTATGTACGTAATTTCTTTTGGATAAACGTAGGCCTGATATGTAATATACGTAGGTATGTACGTAATTTCTTTTAGTGAGGGCTGTACGTAACAGCTGCTTCTCCAGTTGCTGTTCTAAGTAAACATTTGGTGGTGTTGTGAAGCCATTTGCTCTTCACAAGATCTGCTCTGATAATTATTCTCGAAGCTTCAGTGTCGATGATGACTGCACAGTAATTTTTTCCTACCCTGCCATATATTACAATACTGCTATCATTTCTTTGCAACTGGGCTACCTGGTGATGCCTTCGGGCCTGTCGACTCCACCAACCAACTTCTACCCCCCGAAGCTGGCTTTTACATGTTTTCCGACTGCTGAATAGGGGATCTGACGCGACTAGACGCTGTTTGATTTCCAGTCTCTCACCAAATAGCATGCTCCCTGGCTCGACATGTTTGGCATTCTTTTCTGTCTTCCTCTTTTAGTGATTTCATTCGTCGGCGTTTCCTGCAGTCCCTTTGGAGGTTTCTTGGTCTATTACAATTCCAGCATCAAAGAATACCACGGGATGGAGTCCTTGGTGATGACTGCATTCTGTTGCAAGTACATTCCTCCATCGAGGTTTCTCTCACTCACACTGCACTCCGAGAAGCTTGTCTGGCAGATTCAAATGGTAATGTATACGCTAGCGCTTATGATGTTGACTTCTTTCCTGCTAGCCTTAGCGTTTGTTGTAAATTTTGGTCTGCAAAAGCGTTCATAAATGCTTCTGTTGCCACATCATTAAGGAAATCAGCATTTACTCTAAAGTATAAAAGATAAGCTAATCCTTCCACATCAGCTTGCAGTTCTTGTAGTCATTCGCAATGCTTTTGAATCCTGTTGCGTAGCTGTAGCCGATATACTTGCCGCATGTGTTCGTCTCCATTACGTAACTCTATCGCCTGTACTAATGAAGTAAAATCACGTTGCCTTTCTATCGGTATAGTTTGTAATAGCTCTGATGCCGAACCTCGAAGTGATAATACCGGAGCTGTAGCTTTATCTGCATCATTCCATTAGTTTACTTCGGAAGCGGCCTCGAATATGCTCTTGAAAATATGCCACGAATTTTGTTCATCAAATATTGTAGGTTTCTTTCTAAATGTACTCTATATTTCAATTCCTTCGTGCCGTGGTTGTCGATGCTTCATCTTCTCCAAATCTGCTTTAATGTTGTCAAGCTGTGCGATGACCTTTTGTTGAACTTCCGCTACTTCCTGATCGATTCCTTCAATTTTTAAATTTTGTTCGTCTGATGAGTATTTCAGGAAATTCTTCTGTTCCTCTAAGCGAGTTTCCGGACAATTCTCCAGTTAACTCTTTTGTTCGTCCAAACGGGTTTCCAGAGCATTCTTTTGTTCCACAAAAGCATTCTTTTGTTCCCTAACCAAGAGCATTCTTTTTATCGTCCAAACGAGTTTCCAGAGAAATCTTTTGTTCCTCAAGAGCATTCTTCACCTGCAGGGTTGAAATCTCCATTTCGGACATTAAAGTACTGAAAAGCTGATCTATGTTCATCGCAGGCTCTTCTTCAGCTTCTGGTTCTTCCTCGAAAACGAATGTCTCAGTATCCTTTTGTTCCTCTGGTTTACGCCCATTATTGTGATAATTCACTCACAGTTTAATATAAAATTATCTTTCTGAATTTTCACACCCGATTTAACAAAATTAATCCCCCTTTGAATTCCAAAGTCAAAAGCCACCCATTTTTCCGCGTATTTGTATTACTTCTGACACCAGTGGTTACGAGCGTGGCTTTAGTTCAGTATTTAAAACACAATATTTCAGATATCAATAACAAGCTCTTCTTTTATATAACTTCACTGTTTACTTTTATAACATTTACAAATAATTAGTAAATTAACTGTTTATAGTTATCGCTAGTACTGTACTTCTAATTATCGCCATCCCAATAGTTTACTTCGTTCCCTTCACCGTCTGAAATAAGACTCGCTTCCTGGATGTGATTAGCGCCGTATTTATTCTCTTCTTTTCCGGAATATTCTGTTTTCCGAACCCATAGTTTACTAGGATATTACTAAGCTAAGTTGTTTCCATTTCCAACAGATGTCATTTGTATCACTTCGTGGCGCGTAACAGTATTTTCGAACACAATATTTTCAGACTCCTGAAACACCATTTTCTTCATTCTTTCAAGGTTAATTAAATATGAATTTTTGTAATTTAAAATAACACATTTGCATTTAGTATTAAAAATTAAAACAGAACTATGTTCGGTTTTACTTGAAGTATTTCATCAGAAAAAAATCCGGCATTAGACTGGTTGACGGCAGATATTAAACTGACGATTAATTTTCCGTCAAGTTGGTCAACGGGTCTCATACTAACCCAAACCGGTTTAACTTCTGGGTTGTTTGGCAGAAACAAACGTAATGAAGCTCTACTTACTTTTTCTGTATTTGAACTTATTTCGTCATTCATTTCGATAAAAGAACTTTCCATCCACCGTAGTAAGTTATCCATTTCTTGTTCCAAATTATCCTTTAACTAAAAAAAACATTTTTATCCCGTTCATTTTAAATTTTTTGAAATGTTTAATTTCTTTAAAAAGAACATTTATGTAATTATCGCCACTGTTTGCACTACATCATTTGTAAATTTGATCGGTTTACAGCTAGAGTTAGCTTTATTTGATAACTTTTCTGTTAAATTAGCGGTGTTAATCTCACGATGCATAAAATTATCACATTCACAAACTTCGAACTTTCTGACTGAACAATAAAAGTTTTCTTAAATACTGTTTCACCATCAGATTTTTTCTGGAAATTTTAATATAATGTCCTGGAACTACAGGGATCGTGAATTTCGCCTAATATATTTAAGGTTTGCTTAACTATAGGATGGTCTAAGCTGTTGTTATTCAAGAAGGCATAATCAAAAATAAGTCTATAAATACTTACAATGTATTCTATAATATAATTAATGTTTTTATTTTTTAATTCCTTAATGTCTGAATTTAAAAACCGGGAAAACAAAGACTTGTCATTTTTTAAAGTTATTTGTAACTAATATAAAAGCACCTGGTTATCCATTTTCAAGAAGCATCTTTCCCGTTTTTTACTGTCTTTTACTGTTTTTTACTAGTCTTAACACTTCAAGCTCAATTTTATTTTAATTAGTAAGCATTTATTTCCCTGGTAGGTATATCCTTTTTAAACTGTTTTTCACGTGATTTAACTTCCTTGAAATTCGGCTTTATTATTTAATTATTAAACAGCTCTATTTACACACGACACCAACAATGCCAAAAATCCTACAGTAGGTATACACCTACTAATAAAAGGCTTGACAACTTTTTAAAATTCAACGGAGTCGACGATGACCTCAGCCTGAATATTTTTGCCACAGGCTTTGCTCATCATATATGTTTACCCAATATATGAAATAGGAAAAAATAAACAGGTATATTCAATAAAAAACCATAAAGTAAAATTATTTATTGCTAATAATGTCTTTACCTTTAATTATACCTATTGGAAGTGTAAGCTGCGCGTATCTACTTTACAAGCATTAAAAATAATAGTATGAATATTTTAATGAGATGTTTAAGCTTAAACTATGTTGAGTTTTATTTTTATCAGAATTCTGTAAAAGTCTGATAAATTACGCTCCCCCGAGTAAATTGAAAATGTAGGACTATATAAACTCTGAGCTTTTTAAAAAAAAATCAGAATAAACAAGAAAACAGAGCAGTACAGCTCACTTTAATTTTGTAGAACTAATATTATAAAAACATTGTAGGTATTAACATTTACAAAAAAAAAAAAAAAAAAACTGTTCGTCCAGTTTATGGAGCCGGGCTAAGCAGCCTTCCAGGCGACTGCTCTGAACTAACGAGACAGATGTCTTTACCTGTTGCATTTATTAATTTGTCTAACCAATTAAGCCACATTTGCTTCCAGGTAGCATTAGCTAGCAACGGTTGAAGCGAACAAATAAATTTGTGAGTTTCTATATATTTTTACCTTGTCCAATGGTGAACTAGAGTTTGATATTTTTAGAATCTGTCAGTTGGAATAGAACAATTGTTAGAAAAAATTTTAGTTTTACGATTCAAATAAAGTCATTAAATACAAAAAAAGAACAGCCTCGTTCGGTTTGTGGAACCCGGATCTACCGCCTTCTAGGCGACTGCTCTTACCGCCCAGCTAACGAGGCAGATGTCTTTACCTATTGTATATATTAATTTGTCTAACCCATTAAGCCCCATTGGCTTCCAGCTGGCATTAACCAGTAACCATGGAAGCGATCAAATAAATCTGTGAGCTTTTATTATTTTTGACCTTGTCCAATGATGGACTCGAGCTTGATATTTTTAGAATTTGTCAGAGGGAATAGAAGAATTGTTAAACACGAAAAAAAAAAATTTGAAGTAGAAAAAAAAAACGATCGTCCGGTTTTTGGGGCCTGGATGTGTCCCTTTACGGGCGAATTCTTACTTCTGAACTAACGAGACAGATGTCTTTTCCTCATGTATTTATTAACTTGTATATCCTATTGAGCCACATTTCCTTCCAGCTGTCACGATGGAAGCGAGCAAATAAATTTGTATGTTTTTATTTATTTTTGATCTTGTCCAATGGGGGAAATTTTTAGAATCTATGAGATGGGATAGAAGAATTGTTAAAAATTCTTAGTTTTACGATTCAAGTAAAATCATTAAATACAAAAAAGCCACATTTGCTTCCAGCTGGTAAAAACCATTAACGATGGAAGCGAACAAATAAATTTGTATGTTTTTTTTTATTTTTGATCTTGTCCAGTGGGTGAAAGTTTTACAATCTGTGAGATGGGATAGAAGAATCGTTAGAAAACGTCGTAGTTTTACGATTCAAATAAAATCGTTGAATACAAAAAAAAAAAAAAAACTACCGCCTTGTTCCGTTTATGGGGCGTTAGCTCCGGTCCGGTATATTGATATGAATCGCTTTTTTCATAGTGATTCGAAAATAACCGGGGTAATAATAAGAAGCAGTGAGCATCATGGGAGCGGGTCAGTTTTTGGTCAAGTTTTGAAATCGCGCAATTCTAGCGGTGGGATTCTATTCCCAGCTCCCTTTGCAATTAAACCAACTAAGAATTAAAGGTAACATACGCCAGGCGTTTCAGGTGTAGCCAACGTTGTTAAAAAACAACTCAATCTCAGTCAAGTGCTCAGGGTTGTCTAAAAGAGAGAAAAACGCTACCCAAATTTAAATACTTTAACCAGAAGACCTCACCCCACACCTCATGGGCAGTAAAGCTAATGAAATAAAGGAAGTGGAGCAGGCAATTGCAGAGATCGAACGAATGTCCACCGATTCCGTTGGGGAGACATTCGATTACCAGGAATATATGGGCTTCAAACGCCAACTTCTTTTATTAACACAAAATAAAGGAAATTCATTGTAAGTAAGCTCTCTTAATTTTTTTTTACACTAATGCTAAGATATATAATTTATTATTTTTTAATTATATTTTTACAATAATATATTTCTATATTTCTATGTGAAAATTGATCTTTTTATATCTAAACTATGTGAAAGCTATTACTTTTTTTGTAATGCTTTTATAAAAACTTGGTTTTTGTTATTTTGTTGACTCAATAATACAAATCCTGAGCAAGAAATTTATCTTCTGACATATTTGAGATATATGGTATTTACATCTGTTGATCGTATATGATTTGAAAATTCCTAAGTAATACATATTGCTACTATATTATTGAACAACGTATAAGTGTCAAAGTGACAAGTGCTGCAATTAGAAAAAGGTAAATCTAGCAACATAGCTGTAACTCGGGCAGGAAAGCGAGCAGCTTCAGCTCCGGGTAGTCGCAGATTTGCCACTACTCGGTTCATTCGCCCAAGTCGGTTTGTGCATTTAAACGATTCTTCAAATATACCACCAGACCCCTTCCTAATCCAGCTGATACAGCTGTAAGCCTTCAAATCTCGCTATAAGATGCACAATATATGCTCCCAGAGTTCAGCGCAAAAGCTGGAGATCTGCTTCGCTTCATTTCATGCTTCGGGTTGTTGTACGCGCAAGTCAAAGGTGCTGCGGATAAAAAAATTTCCTCATGGTAGTTAAAACAGAGTTAATCAGCGCGGCTTATGATATTTTGAAATACACAGATTTAAAAGATTGGGATGAATTGAAAACAGAGCTGAACGCTCAATTTCAGGACTAGAGAAAGCGATCAACTATTCAAGGTGAATGACACGTCTCAAACAAGGTTCTTGCGAAGATTTGAACGAGAACAGTCTCACAAAAAAGTTGTCCAATTTAAAATCAGCGACTTGTGAGGCTGTCAAATCGTCCTGCCGAACTTACTTGCTCAGTGATAATGAACAAAACGCTATAAGTATATTTGACGACGGACTTAGAAATGAACAGCTTAAGATTATCATGAAAGCTTAAGGTTAGAAAAATTTACAAAGGGTAATCACCTTTGCAGCAGAGCATTCATATAGTATAGAAGAGGCCCAGCAAACTACACTTTGTTCAAGCCATTCTCCCACTTGAGATCATTGCGGAAAAAAGGCCACATTAAGGAAATCTGTTTTAAAAGAAGATAGTTTCCTACATTCCGTTCTTATCCAGAAGTTAAAAGAGAAGTAAATAGATTAATCTGTGGATATTGTAACAAACCCAATCACAACCTAAATGTATGCCGTACTCGCATATACTATGACCAGTTAAAGCGTTCTCAAGTTCAAAGGCTCCAATCAAAATTTCTAGTACAGTCACAGGTTTTCCAAGAACAAAATTCAGATAATGGACAACTACGAAATTTCAGACAAGTTAGGTGGTCTGATAAAAGAGACCATACCCAGAAAAACGATTTTCTGCGAGAGGTATCGGACGGCGAACCTTCTCGCCAAATACTTAACTACCCAAGCTGTTTTCGCCATTAAACCCAATACAGAGTACCAACACTGTAAGGGCACCAATAAAAAACTTCTTGCATTCACTAACCGTATAAGTCTGATAAAAACTGACTCCACCCGCGACGATTCACTAGCGAACGAGGACAAATGATGTTTTATAACTACTCTAGCAAGCGATAATTTTCCATTATATGGTGTAACCTGTGGCTCAATTCCATTAACCGTTTAAAGCGAGTTATTTCAAATCGAACACGCACTCCATATAGTTCCCGAAAGAAGTTAATTGCCTTGTGACTGCATAATAGGAAATGATTTCCTCAAAAAATATAAGTGTACAATAAATTATTCAAAGCTATATCTAGAACCCAACTTAGAATTAAGTGGGGGGTCCGGTAAAAGTAGTTGATCTGTGGTCCAAGACTAATGCCTATTCTACCTCCACTTGGTTACACCTGGTAAACTAGCTTCGGTTTGGCTAAAAGTATAGGTGCCTGGCATGCGAGTATGTACATCGGGAAGAATGTAACGGTTGCAGTACACCTAACTGGATTCTAGTCTCACTTAAGCAACTGCCAGAGGTGTGTTCATTCCTTCTGCTTAGCGGCAGTAAATTGGATCCGAAGCCTAGGTGGAGCAGTATACGCCGAGGGCTTTGTGGCTAAGGTGGAGCTAATTCGCTAGTTTGCAAACTTCGGATTCCAGGCGACCTCCGGTTTTAACTAGACTTTTCACGGTAATGCGGATCTCTGCCGTGGGTGACTGCCATTCTCCGTAACTCGTGAGATCTATATGGAGAAACTCTTATTTAAAGCGGACGGTACCTCTCTAAAAATGTCAAAGGACTTCAAGGAGCACAAAGCGGTGTTGCCAAGTAAGGTAAACCTCCATCCACTCGCCAAGAGCAACCTACTATAGGTCAACACCAACAGCCGTCAGACACTAAGATCTAAGCTTGAGCGAAGGATAAGAAGCGCAGCTCCATCGAACCCCAGCCAAAATTGGGGAGAATAAGGAGGGCGGCGTAACCGGATGCAAGAAGCCTCCAAAGAAGAACTCCTCTGGAGTCAGAACGAAGAAACGTTGCGAGAAAGCTAGGTTCCTTCTCGAGAAACTGGCAAGTCGGGACGAAAGATCTTGGACGAAGAGGGTCAGGGACACGCGGAAACGGGCAAGGAAGACTTTGGCTCAAGACTCATAGCATGGTGCGTTTGTTCGGGCACTGTCTCCTGATCAACCAGGCAAGGAAGCTAAGAACGCTAGGACAATCTTTGTCTCGAGCAAAAGGAGGCTAAGAAAGACAGGTCCGCCGATGTCCGTTGATCTACTGTAACGACTCTTAGGGATCCTGCAGTGGCTTCTACCAGCCCGGCAGCGATTTCAAAGGGCCCCACTGGAGCACGCTGGGAGAGTGCAGGTGTTAAGACGAACCTTCGCAAAGGGCTGAAAGGAGCCATCGACAACGGAACCTCTTTTCCAGGATCTAGCAGGTCAGAAGATGCTACTATACGGCTAACAGTGAGCGAAATAATTCCTTGACTCCTAAACGTTGCAGTGATGGACACGGTTAACAAGAATTGGAAGATTTTCTTGGATCGTTGGATGTTGTTCGAGCGAAGGCTCACGACCATTTTGGTAGAGCACCTATCAGCGAATCCTGCAGGCCCAGTACCGCAATATGATGCTTTGGGTGGTTTAGAGGCGTTAAAGTTATAACATGCACGGACCAATACTCTCTGGACTTTATGAACGCCAATGTACCCCGAGTGGGCGAAGTGTGGGACATTTCACGTCTTCAGGTCATCCCACGGTAGGAGATACCGGAAAGTCCGAGCACTAGGGTATGGATTCCGGAGCCGGTTCTCCAGCCGAAAGTTTTTTTACAGCTGTTTGCTATGCAAAACCCGAAGATCCCTTGCAGGGAGTGAAGGGTCCTTAAAATGGAGCTGAAGCCGACTGGCAGGAGCGTTATACTCCAACTAACGGAAGAACCTCTGCAATCGCTGGAGGAAGCCAATTTCAGACTTCATTGTGGCTTTAATGCGGATGTGCGAATGAATATTGGGGGCTCACAAAGAAGAGCTCCAGATTATTTCGTTATGTGTTTCTTCAAAATCGTCCCAATATTTGTGCAACGAGTTTAATTTTTGGGATAGTGTTTTCCGTCTATCTTCTTGCAACCGCAACCGTACTGTATTTGATTGATCTTTGTCTGTGCTGTCCAGGTTATCAGTTGCAGTTGTTTTTTGAGAAGTTTTTGGAAAACGAGTTATTTTTGCGGTCTGTGTGGACTGATATGGATTTCAACCTATCAGACAGAGTTGCCTTTGTAAGACTGTACCAGTCCTCCGTTTTGTCATAGCATGACTGCTTAAAATAATCATGAGTTTCAGTAAAATCTTCATGTTCTTGAATCAGGGTTTCCGTTTTTTCAAATGAAGCCAATACGTCTTCCAAATTTTGGATTTTTTCAAAAGTAAACTCTGAAGTCCTTTTGCTTTTATTGGCTCTATGATAGTCGGCCAGAATTTGTCTAATTTATGACATTTTTGGGACTTGTGACAAGCAAAGCTCGTCGAAAGATTAGTTTACTTCAGTCATGTCTGGGTCGAGTTATATTTTTGTTTGGGAATTAATTAATTAATTATGGAGAAAATGGTAGATTTTTATGTTTAAGTTTTCCCAACAACAATAACAGGTAGCAAGTTATACGTAGTTATACGTAGATAATTATGTTTAAGTGAATTTTGTAAAAGGTGAGAAAAACACAGCGATAGGAATGAGAAGAATTCTAAAATTTGTCAACAGGGAAAAAAAATTTAGTTTTATTTTGTAGAAAATGTCTTATGGTTTTTTGTTCTGTCTGTCACCAGTCATTACGTTTTGTTTCGAGGGGATTAAAATTGTGTACACTTTTGAGAATATTTAAGGTGTGGTAAATTGAATTAAATATAAAAAAAAACAAATCAATAGGATCGGAGCTATTTGGGGATTTCCAAAAAGGAAGAAAAAAATTGTATATAATATTTGATTAATAAAAGGCAAAGAATTGTAGCAAAAATCGCTAATTCCAACCAAAATCTCTCCTCTGGTCAATAGGCCTATGAAGGTCTATCGCAGGGGAGTGAATATTGATTCTGCTTAAAGTCCTCTGGCCAGCAAGCTCACGAAGTCTTGCGCGCGAGGTCGCTTCTAGGAACAGCAATTTAAAATACAAAAATATGAAAAAAAGGCTCTATTTGAAAGAAAGGTGAAAAATTGTTTTGCACTTCTTTAATATGATTAATATAATAATAGTAAGTTTTATCTACTACCTTGTTTATTTCCAATTGTGTTTGTCTAGTAAAATGTATGCGTCACCTTGAAGATTTAGAGATGAGGATGAGGGATATTGTTGTTGTTCGTTGTTGTCGGGTGTTGCTAGAGCTGAAGGATGATGACGATGATGGTCCGTCGCGCGTCCGGGACGACGATTTCTTGTTGCCTTCCTTCTTTGGCACGTCTTTTTGAGGCAGGGATGAAGCCTCCTTGGGTCCCACGTTGAGCGCTCTAGCGCTTAAACTTAAAATTTCCTCTAAGTACTAAGTACCCGGGTTTTCTCTTTTTTTTATACTTTATTTATTTAATATTTTATTTGGTGTTTATTTTTGTTTTAACAATGTTGTATTTGATTATATGATTTTATTTAATGAGCAAAATGAATTTAATTTTTTGTTGTCATTTTTTTTTTATAATTTTAACTACTATCTGTTTAGATTTTATTATGGTTTTTAATTGCCACCAAAATGTTTTATTATGTCAGTTTTTTATTATTATCTTGGTTTTCTTTTTAATTAATTAATTTTATTTCACTAAACTTTTTGTAGGAACTGATTTTTGTATTTCCGGGCACCGCTGCTCCCAATGATGTTGTGTCTTGTGGCAGGATTTGTTATTCCAAGGAAAATTTTGATATCTTTGAAAGCACTGATTTTATATTTCTATGGGTTCGGTTACCGCTGCCACCAAAATGTTGTGATAAAACTGTGCTCCGGAAAGAGAACACACAGCCCTTTTGCAATAAAAAAAATGGATCTCTCTCCTTTTTACACTTCGATTTATTTATTTAATAATTTAAATTTTAAAATACACTTTAATTTTCGTATAATATTTTCTTCTAAATACTTTTAAATCACACTTTTCTTCCGTTCGTATAATATTTTCTTGTAAACTACTTTTCAGTCACACTTTTTTTCCGTTCGTATAATATTTTCTTCTAAAATACTTTTTAAATCACACTTTTCTCTTTTCGTATCAAATTTACTTTCTCTAAAGATTTTTCGTCGGCATTCCACAAGACGAGTATTATAAAACGACTGCCCAGAGGATTGGGCAAATTGCACCCATGTACCCATGATCATTTTTTTTTAAAAGCTCTTTATTATTTTATTGTTTTCTCACGACGTTAAAAATCGTACGTGAGAAAATGCACAAAAGTTTTGATGCAAGCTATATGCATCTATGCTAAACTGTAATCCGATATGCACTTGTGCGGCCGTCTTGAAATATTAATTTTAAAAGGGCGCGAATAATTCTGATAATTGTATGTATGTATGTACATACAATTAGATTGGAGGAAGTTAGTAATGTACGTATGTACAGTGTATATACGGAAAAAAAGTAAGAAGACACTGTGTGTAGGTAAGTGTGCATAAGTGAGTGGAATGTGTGTCTGATAACAAAATGCAATTTATGCTAAATTGCATTTTGTTATAACATGGGAATGCATTTTTAAATGAATTTTAAAATGATATAATTTTTCATTTTCAGGGTCATCTTGTAATACATCAATTTATTGCATAGGGCATTATATTGATGTATTCACCTTATGGTTGTGATTCGAAGCATTTGGTACCTGAGTCACAACAATTATAGTCGGGATGATGACGCTCTGTTAATAAGAATAGAGATATTAGAGATTTTCTTCGTTAGAGCTGAGAAGCTCAATCCTTTTAAAATCTACCAAGTTAGAGCTAGAAGCTCAATGTCTGGTGTTGATGAATCTCTTAGCAAGAGCTGAAAAGCTCATTACCTGATATTTTAGCCATGTTAATGCTGAAGAGCTCTATGCCTGGCGAAATGAAAACACCTTTGGGGTTGTTGGTTAAACTCTGATTTTTATTATCAGAAGCACTACATTTATACTTTATAAAAAGTGCTTATTCGCTAAAACTTATTAAAAGTCTATTCCCATGAGAAACTTTTCGTGTTACAAAATTTATTATTACCTAATTGTCAATTATTAGCATACCTCACTCATAGCGATTAAATTAATGCTATCGATAAATGAATGCATATTGACCTCTATGTAAACAAGCATATAAATGGAAAAATGCTTACATAGGAATCTTTTCTTATTAAAAGAGTGCTAAGTGAAAAGGAATAAAAATGACATACAGTCATCGTTTGCGTCATTGCGCAATCACTTCTTTTCTATAGTTCACTGAGTATTATATAATATGCTTTATCACGGTACAACAGTGACCAGTGATGATCGTGTTACATTTTTAGAACTCTTGTTTTGATATCATGAATGGATCATAGAATGACGCGTGGCTATTCTGATCGTATTTCTTAGTTTATTATTCCTGCTTTTATTTTCTTTCTTTATTACTGTTTACTGTTGAGGTGCTCGTATATGCATTTATTATTACGGCATGTAGGTCATGTAGGTATGCTCTACAATACGCTAACGTGAATGCAGATTTCCATAACGAAGTAGCAACAGAAGCACTTGTAAAGGCTATTGCAGACCAAAATTTACAACAAGCGCTAAGGCTAGCAGGAAAGGCGTCAACTGCAGAAGCGCTAGCCTATGCACTAGCATATGAATTTGCCAGACAAACTTCTCGCCGTGCAGCACGAGTGAGAGAAATTGCCGTGGACGAATGTACTTGCAACAGAATGCAGTCATCACCGAGCACTCCATCATGAGGTACTCTTCGATGCTGGAAATGTAGTAGACCAGGACACCTCCAAAGGGACTGCAGGAAACGCCGACGAATGGAATTATTAGAGGAGGAGGACAGAAAAATAATGCCAAAGATGTCGAGCTAGAGAGCAAGCTATTCGGGAAAATGCTTGAAATCAATCAGCGGCTAGTCGCGGCAGCTCCTCTGTTCAGCAGTCGGAAACATGTAAACGCCTACTTCGGGGGGCAGAAGTTGGTTGGTGGGGTCGACAGCCCCGAAGGCATCATTCAGGTAGCTCAGTTGCAGAGAAATGATAGCAGTCTAGTAATATATGGAAGTGTAGGAAAAAATTACTGCGCAGTCACTATCGACACTGGAGCTTCGAGATAAATTATCAGAGCAGATCTTGTAAAAAACAAATGGCTTCACAACACTACCAAATAATAACTAAGAACAGCAACTGGAGGAGCAGCACAGGTTTTTGGAGACATAACTTTGGATGTTCAACTAGGTGAACTAATATTTCTTCACACTTTCCTAGTTTCAGACATCGTGGATGAATGTATTCTTTGAGTAGACATTATGACCACATATAAAATAAATCTGGATGTCGGAGAACGGGTACTCAAATATGGCAACATAGAAATTCCTATGAGACTAGGAGGAGCAACAGATTGCCCTGCAAAAAGTAAGGACGATGGTCTGCGAAAATATTAATCTTTCTGCATGCTACGGGATGCTAGTATGAACAAAGCTTACTAATGACATCGGGACCTGCCGGTTCTATTTGGTGGAACCTAATCCAACAAAAATTACACCGAACGTAATTGTAGGTAAGACGTTAGTTATGGCAGGTGCAACATTAATTCCCGTCAGAGTGCTCAACACATCCGAAAATGAGGTACAACTAAAAGAAGGAGCTATATTTGGAAATTGTGAACCCGTTTATCAGATTTTTAATGTCAGGTAATGTCAAGGAAACAAAACCTATAATAATTACTACCCAACAGGTTCAAAAACTTATGGGAACAACAATACAACGATGCCAAAGAGGTGATCGATGAATTTTCGGAATTATTTGCAATGAATAATGATCATTTCGGTAAAACAAATCTTGTGTCAGATCGGTACAGGATATTCTAGGCCCATTCGGCAGACACCACGAAGTCTAACATTAGTCAGACAATCAGAAGTTGCAAATATGTTAAAGTATATGAAGGAGCAAGGCATAATAGGTAGACTACCGGCAACTAAATAACGTAACGAAAAAGGATAGCTATCCGTTACCCAGGATTGATAACACACTAGACACCCTTTCCGGAGCGCAATGGTTTTCCACACAGGACTTGAAGAGTGGTTACTGGCAAGTGGAAATACATCCGGACGACCGAGAGAAAACTGCTTTCTCAGTAGGATGTGGCTTATGGCATTTCAAAGTTAAGCCATTTGGGTTATGTAATGCTCCAGCCACATTCGCACGACTTAAGGAATGTGTTTTATATGGATTAACCTGGAAAACATGTCTCATCTACTTAGATGAAATAATAGTAATCGGAAGAGCATTCGAGGAATACAAAAACAAATTTTGGAGCGTAAGTCAAAGACTGAGAGATGCGAAACTGAAGCTCAGTACGAATCAATGCGCTCTATTTAAAAATGAAGCTAAATATTTGGATGTTTGGTCCGAACCGTAATTCCCTCGATGCATCCAGTCCAAATTTGCATATTAATTCCTAAAAGGATAGGAGGGAAACACAAAGTATCATGTTCCTAGAAAATCACTAACAACAAAAATGCTTATCTGATTAAGTATACCAGCTTTTGTAGCATCCCCCGATTATCCTAAAAGTTGCCCTGGATATTGTTCTTCTGAAAATGGAAACAAAAAAACTAACAAATATTTAATTAAAATAATAAATAATTCAAAACTTATATTCAACACACAATTTTCCGGGTATATTCAATTGACATGTCAGTTAATTGACATTACGTCAAACAGATGATCTCGCCGCAGCAATTTTTATAATCGTCGCTATGGCAACACCATGAGGAGTACATCACATGATCAACGTCAGCAGCTATCAAAAGGCGGCGAATGATAGCAAAATCACCCATTTCTCTACGGACAGAAATTTATCCTCCGCAATGACCATGCAGCGCTCAAATGGTTTTTGCAGTTTAAGAACCCTAAAGGACAAGTGGCGAGATGGATAGATCGACTCCAAGTTTATGAATTTGAAATCCAACACCGAAGATGGCGTATCCATGGAAATGCAGACGCCCTGTCACGACGTATATGCAAAATTGAATGCAAACATTGCGTTCGAGTGGAAGAAAAAGAAACAAAGGGAGGTATAAGGCTGATAACGGTGGAACCATCGCAGGGTGGCGCAACGCGAGCTTATACACAGCACAATGAGAACACCCAGACATATCACCCATTCTTGCTTGGAAAGAAGACATGTATAGAACAGAATGGAAGGATGGTTGGGAGAGAAGTGAGAGACTGAAGAGCTACTGGGCTCAATGGAATTCTCTCCACGTTGAAGGCGGTATATTAAAATGTAAATGGGAATCAACCAACGGCGAGTCGTTCCGGATGCAGATAGTCTTTCCAGTAACAAAGGTCAACGATGTTCCAGAAGAAATGCACAGTGGATCATCTGGAGGACACTTGGGGGTGAATAAACAATTTCCTGGATACGAGAAGGGTTTTATTGGTTACATATGCGAGAGGAAGTGGAGGGGTGGTGCCGCAGATGTACTATATTTGCTCCTTGCAAAGGGCTGCCACACAGAAGCAGAGGAGAAATGCAGAAGTATAATGTAGGAGCCCCATTTGCGAGGATATCCTGAAACGAGTAACGGTAACCGTTACATATTAGTTGCTGTTGACTATTTCAGTAAATGGTCTGAATCTTATGCAATCCCTAATCAGCAGGCAACCACAGTTGCTGAATAAATAATAATTAGTTGGATCAGGAGATTTGGTGTGCCTCACGAACTTCATTCGGACCAAGGACGGAACTTCGAATCACGGACTTTCCAAGAGATATGTAAAATGATGGGAATAAGAAAAACCAGAACAATATCTTTGCATCCACAATCTCATGGCATGGTAGAGCGCTTCAACAGAACATTGGTCGAGCATCTGAAGAAAGTAATGGCCTATCGATCACCACCGGACAAATTCCAGCAAAGGTCATATGCGGAAAGGTAATGCGTTTACCTAGCGACCTCAAGTTTGGTACACCCTGAGGTGAACAAAAGTTACCAGACGATTATGTATCGTAACTTAGACAACGACTAGCTGATGTACACAAGGTCACGAGAGCACACTTATTAGTAGTTAACGATCGGATGAAGACCCGCTCTGACTTACGTGCTAATTCAGCCGGATTCAATGAAGTTGACTTTGTTTGGCTGTACAACCCGAAACGACGTAATGTTCAAGTTATTGTGGAAGCCTATTGAGAATTGTAGCATGGGTTCTAAGTACATCAGGCCTTGAGATTTTGTGATTCGCGATTAAAGTTTTGTGGTAACTCACATCACAAAAAAGAAAAAAAAACCACGTGGCGCCCAACAAACTTGATTTCTACATAGACCACCTCCACTGAGCTACAATTTTTTTCTTTGGTCACGAAGGTCCGCAAAAAATATTTGCACCCAATGTGGGACCACATTCGTTGTTTCAAAAGAAATGTGTCGAAATTTCACTTTGAATCGAAAATTCCAGATGTTTGAAAACTGTGCATAAGAAACGGGATAACGGGCAAACTTTTAAACGAAACATCGGCTAGTGGAAAACTGAGATCATTATACAGGCATATATATTGTTACAAACTTGCAATCACCAATAGTTCTGAATTGCTAAACAATAAATATAGCACTAGCAGCAGAAACGATATAACACCTCTGGTACATAAAATTTCAAAGAATAAAACAACATCACGGTTGGCCTAAATAGTATCAAACAGCAATATGAATTGCTTACAAAATACTAACTCAGAATTTCTAGACGATATAATTTATATCGATAGTGATGGTTCGGAACGACAACACAATAATCAAAATAAATCGTCGTTATCCAATAATTCTTCATCATCAGTGCCGAACTATGATAAAAAGAAATTCCACCATACAAAGCTTGTCACTTCATCAACTTCACCTCTACCACTAACATCAAAAACGTGATCTTATAAACAGTGATAGTAGTTCTAAGACATCAGCTACTAATAAATTAAATACACTTAACGATTTTAAAAGAATTCCAACTAGTGTTAGAAGTACAGGTAATTATCTTACTAGCAATAAGTTATCATATATAAAAGTTGCGTTCCGTTCATAGAAGTCACCATCCGGTGCAAAAAAAAAGTGTCTACTTCTAACCTCCTTATCCAATAGGCGGGCCACTAGCCTGTCGAGACCCTATTAACCTCATAACATGTCCATCTCACAATTATATGCCTAGAGCAGACTATAATTAGTCAAATGAAAACATACGGAAGTTATAATTGTGTTGAAAATGTCTTACTTCTGAACATTTGAGTTAATAGTGTTCCAGTACTCGCATAGTATGGAGACGTGCAACAAGCGAATCTATAATAATCTTACAGCTAAGGTACCTGCTATAGAAATTTCATCTTTTAAAATTATCAATGTGGAGACTTTAAATAGTATTAAGATGACATAACAATAAAATTTTGATTAAATGATTGAAAGTATTATTCACTTAACCTCTATGTCCGTCCATAACATGGCTTGGGTCCCTGAGTTCACCAATGGAGCACTTAATCAAAAATTTTATGGCCTAAGGCCTTATTTCCAGAATAGTGCTTATAGCACTTCTTAGCGTACAGTGACTCAAGAGCTACTTTATTCCTAACAATAGTTGTTGTGTTGATACACAATCCTCCTATTTCGATTTCAATTTACTTTAATGCGGACCACATTTGAATATATCTGAACAAACAATATAAAAGCAAACAAAAAGGCAATACTTCCGCATGTTTTAATGCTGGCGATCCCACGCAGAGGCGCCTCCGAGATGATCCGCTGTGCCTGATGAAAAAAAAAATGTAACTCTTTGAACCTTAAAGGTCACCCACATCCATGTCGGACTGACTCGCTAAATCGATATATATATATATATGCCTAAAACAATATGGTACAGAGCATTATCCTAAGTTTAGTTGAGTGTGATGGTTCCTATCGAGTAGACGTGTACTGAATTCGCTCCCGCTTAGTTCAAGGTTTTATGTTGTTTATGCACGGCGTTTTTTTTTTTTTTATTCTGTATCTTGCGGCAGACAGAGTCGAGAAATCTCAAGGATCTTTATTTCTCTCGATGCTTTTGTGATAAATCTTATCCTATAGTGCATATTCATTACATGTATATATACGATTCATTTAAAATCCGGCAGCCTACTGTGTCGTGAAATCTTATGTTGTTATCTTGTCTGTGACTACATTTGATTTTGGCTATAAATCTCGATCTATTGTGCATAGTTATTTACTAAATCTTGTTCTATCGTTCAATTTTATTAC
Source organism: Dioctria linearis (assembly GCA_963930735.1). Taxonomy (NCBI): domain Eukaryota; kingdom Metazoa; phylum Arthropoda; class Insecta; order Diptera; family Asilidae; genus Dioctria; species Dioctria linearis. The sequence goes on along the minus strand of OZ005742.1, from coordinate 164,795,140 downwards.
GCAAGCAGAAACTTGCATCTATCGAGAATGAGTACTAAAGGTCGCAGCAACACGGAGATGAGCACATCGTCATCGACGGCTGGAGTGGCTACACGCAGTAATGTCAATAAAAAATCCTCTACAACCACCGCTACTTCTGGCCTGATGGAGACAGTCGCTACTGCATCATTGAGTGCTGCAATCTCCCCCCCCCCCCGGTGTTAAACAATACGACTGGATCAAGTGCAGATGAAAATCTAATATGCAAATTCAATAGTTTGCTGCAGCTATTTGAATCCCGCTTGCAAGCGTCAATTGCCGACGTCGAACATCGCCTGCTATGCAAAATTGATGAAGTAGTGGGCGGCCTGCCTGTCCGTTTGAATGCCTGCGAGAACAGATTATCTGATTTGGAGGTAAATTATAAAAAACTCGTTACTGATAATGACGAATTACGACGTATCAGCCGGCTAAGCGAGGCAGTCATCAGGGGCATTCCTGAGATGCCTAACGAGAGTCCGATTAACCTCTTGAAGGAATTGTCATGCATTCTCCATTCATGAACTTTCATCTTACTCTGTGGCTTTTCGCGTGAAGAAAAACAACCAAAACAAATCCATAACAGCTGACCGACCATTAACTGTTCGCTTCTGTTGTGTCAACGAAAAGAATTCATTTTTCTCTGCATTGCAGACACATAGGCAGATTAAACTACGGGAACTCAATCGATTCTCCTCCGATAATTTTGTTTACGTTAATGAGAGTCTCACATCTCATAATCACTAGCTCCTTCGTGAGGCCCTCAAATTGTTTAAACTAAAGAAGCTATCATCTGTTTACACGGTTAATGGTCTCGTATATGTTAAAAAAATAGAAATGAGGCCTCCCTTAGAATCTTAAACGCAGATCAGCTTACCGCCCTTGCTTCAACAACCAAATGAATTAAATGTGGATGCGGATGAACGACATTAAACCTACTGATGAAATAATATCCATGCTCGCTATACATTTTAATTTTTTTTTAAGTCGTCGCTATAAGTTAGTTCTTGTTGCCTACTTTTTTCTTTTCCTCATTATTTCTTTTAAGTTTTGAATTATATTACCTTTGCAGATGTTGATCTTTTGATTGTAATGTTTATTTTTCATGTTTCGTACTCTTGCTGCATCAATTATGGCCGTGAATGTGAAGCTGGTGGTCGACTCTTGTGCGTAATACTGCTCGATTATGGTTGATAATTCCTTTAGCGAGAACAGGGTAAGAACTTTGCTTAATATACTGAACGGAAATACGGTGGGTCTCAACGTCTGTTACTTGAATGCTAGGAGTATCAGGTCGAAGATAGATGAGGTGAGAGAGATGTTTTCGGGGACGGACCTGCATGCGATTCTCATCAGTGAGTCTTGGCTTACTCCAAGCACTCCTTCAGTTCTTGTCTCAATACCTGGTTTTAAACTCTTACGTTGTGACAGGGAGGGAAGGGTCGGAGGCGGTGCTGCAATTTACATTCAGGAATGTTTTAAATCTAAAATATTGTGCCACTCCCGCGATAGTAAACTAGAATTCATCTGCGAAGAGGTTGATACTGGGCTCAATAAATGCGCTCTTTGCTCTGTCTACTGCCCGCCAAGATTATTTGATCCCGACAGTGTAGGCATCTTCGATGATTCTCTGTCTGCTTTATAGCATAGATACTCTCACATTATTGTTGCTGGCGACTTCAATGTCAATAACCTTCGTAATGATAATCTGTCAGATTCATTTCTATCTTTCATGCAATCTTTACATCTCAGAGTAGTTAATTCTTCCCCTACATATTTCAATACTGAACCCCCTTCTCAGTTAGATCTCCTACTCACCACTGACCCCTCCCGTATAATACGCCATTCGCAACTTTCCCCTCCTGCCAACCTTGACCACGACATCTTATTCCTTAAATATAATGTACCCATTTTAGATAAATCTACTCTTTCTCGCCTAGTAAAATTTCGTAACTTCAAATCTATTAATACTACTTGTTTATTCGAGGAGTGCAGCAATATAGACTGGAATTTAGTATTTGGACGAAACGCTGCTTCCCTATCACACTCTCTTGATTTAAATGTACATGCTTTCAATGAAGTGCTCTCATACTTGCTTAATAAATATGTCCCTTTTCAGTCTAAAATCATAAAAATAAAAAGTTGCCCCTGGTTCTCTCCAGAGATAAAGAAATTAATCTCTGAGCGTGACTTCCTATACCGTCAGTATAGAAGGCTTAGATCTCCTAATAGTCTATCTGTATTTAAAAAAATGCGAAATCTTGTCAATAAAAATTGAGAGATGCAAAGTCCTTATATTATTCGTCCAAGTTAGGTTAAGATGTCCCACCTAAGAAGCTTTGGAGAGTCTTGCGTGTCTTGGGAGTCAGTAGTGGTGATGCCTTTGCATGTGATCTCGACGCTGATGAGCTCAAAAAGTTTTTTACCTCTAGAAATGGTAACGAAATCAGTGCTGGCTCTTCATTGGCCTTCCCGGATACGCCTATTGTTCCCTCTGGATCAGAATTCTGTTTTCGCGGCGTTGATGAGAATGAGGCCACCTGTGCTATCGTATCTATTCAATCCGAAGCTATTGGACCTGATGGTATCCCTCCGCGTTTTGTGAAGCTTATCGTACCCTTCATTATTGGCCCTATCACCAAGATATTCAATAGCTGCTTAACGTTCGGTGAATTTCCCTCACTTTGGAAGGAAGCGCTAGTAGTTCCAATTGCTAAAAACACTTCTCCAAAGGACGTCAAGGACTTTCGGCCAATAAGCCTACTATGTTTTCTTGCGAAGACCCTAGAAAAACTAATGGCAAATCAAATATCTCAACACTTAGATCATATAAACTCCTTATCCCGTTGGCAGTCAGGCTTTCGCTCTGGGCATAGTTGTGATACAGCTCTTCTAAAAAATCACTACGGACATTAGAAAGGCTTTGGACGATGATCGCATTGTGCTTTTGGTCCTTCTCGATTTCACGAAAGCCTTCGATAGTATTGATCATATGATGCTTCTTGGCAAACTAAGGAGCTTCTTTGCTTTTGACTAGCCTGCGCTGAAGTTAATTAGTAGCTTTTTGGAGAATCGATCGCAGCGGGTTAGAGTTAATGAAGTTACTTCCAACAGGCTTCGATTGACTGCCGGTGTACCACAAGGATCAATATTAGGACCTCTTCTTTTTAGTTTGTTTATTAATGATTTGCCTACTGTCATCAAAAATAGCTCCGTCCATTTGTACGCTGATGATGTGCAAATATACCTTGATCGTCCAATTGGTCTCTTGGAGGACTGTGTTAGCAGAATCAACGAAGATCTTCATAACATCTTAGACTGGTCAATTGCAAATAATCTGACACTTAACCCCCAAAAGTCTCAAGCGCTAGCGGTAGGTAGAGGAAGTTGTGACCCTTCCAATTTTCCCCCGATAGAACTCAATCTCTCAACCATACCATATGTACAGAAAGTGAAAAACTTAGGCATTATACTCAATTCTCAAATTGGTTGTTGTGACCATATTAAAATGACCCTGAGGAAGGTTTATGGTGTGCTTCGTCGACTCTGGCTGTATGCTGATCTGCTTCCCCCCAACCTTCGTATGAGGCTGGTCAGGACTTTAGTATTGCCACATCAAATGCATGGTTCAATCATCTTCCCCAAACTCGATTCACGCTGTAAGCGTAAGCTTGAAGTAGCCTATAAAGATTGTATTAGGTTCGCGTTTGGGCTACGTAGACAGGATCACATCTCTCTTTTTCGACATATAATTTTGAATTGCTCTCTGGAAACGCACTTGCAACGGAAGGCATTACTTGTCCTGCATAACATAATGAACACACGTAGACCGGCTTATCTGTTTGAATTTTTAAATTTCTTGCGTAGTGACAGACGTTGCGATTTGCTATAGCCTCGCTTTAAATATTCTGTTTTGTATGCTTCTTACTTTGTTCAAACTATTCGCATTTGGAATGCTCTTCCGGCTTCCATCCAGCGCGAGAGTTCGGCCTCTAGCTTTAAACGGTTACTATGGCAGCACACGGCATATGGATGATGATATCCTAATCAATTGCAATCAAAAATTGACGGCACCTGCAGTGGCATCTTTTTTTTTTTTTTTTCTTGTGCTATTTTCTTTTGTTCGCTACCGAATTTATGTAATTTAGTTATCCTTATTTTTTTTCTCTTTTATTTTCCTACTCTTGTTTGTTATTTTCTCTCATTTCTATTTTTTTAGTTGTAGTCTTAGAATAATGAATTTTTCTTTTTTTTCTTGTCGATAGAAACTATCATCTCTTTGATTGAATTTAATCTTAGTGTAATTTAGTAGTACTAATAAAAGGCTTTTGTCTTATTGTACTTATGGAAATAAATGCTTACTTACTTACTTAAATTAGTTTTCACAATGACTTCCCTATGATGACTGCACTCCGAAAATTTCATGATTACTTTCGCTTCAGTTGTCGACAGGGTTTCACCGGGTGTGAACTGACATGCTTACTGCATTAATAACAGGAAGGCTCTGCGGATTTTCGCATGGATGGGACCGTACCTTCGTCGGGAGAGCTCTGGGGCTCACTATCTGTGATCCAACCATTATGTCATCGACTAACTAACATCGACTGTTAATATCCTAAGCCGATCTTATGTGAAATTCTCTTTGGCTTTGAACGTGGCCTGTTTTTCGACTAATGGTCAAAATGGACAAAAATGAATCTTCCTGATCGCATTGAACGTCTGAAAATTCAGCTATTCTGCAGTGTAGGTCAGGAACAGACGGAACGTCAGGTACAAGAATAGGTTATTCCGTAATTCTCCCAATAACGAAGTAGGCGATCTTAACTCTACGGTGTACTGGTTGGCTGATTTTATGTGGGGTAGTACGAAAATAATTGCTAGGATTGACAATAAATCAGTATTAGAACTGAAAAACTGAAACTGAAAAAATTAAAAATTTTTTGTCTCGTCGATGGCTACGGAATTTTTTCTAATTAATTCGTCGATGTGGCTGAGTGTACGATTTTGACACGACAGATGACTGTCTTCTTTTTTCTTTCACGTCAACATGTTACACCGAGCTTGAGGAAACGCACTTCGCTTGGTCGGGGTGCGTTTAATCTTTCTGCTTGACAGCAGCCGGCTTACACGCTTCAGTATTTCATGTAGCATATCGCTATATGCAATACGCTACGACCATAACACCTTCAATAACATTGTTACTTCCAGCAGATATATTTTCTCGTCTAGATCTTATATTGGATTGAATAATTAAATATCGGTTGAATAAGCAAACCATGAGCGCCCTTCATGTGTTAGGAAAAACATAGACGTAATTTGCTTGAGGCGTTACCATAAACGCGATAAACTGAAGTGTCAAGCTTCAGTAACAATTTATTCTCTTTTGGCGAGGTTACTTTGTTTGGAAGGCATAAGTTATCCACTCACCACAACCCTTAACAAGATAGCTTGCTCTGCTCAGGTATACATATAAGAATCCACATCATTAACATATTGCAGTTGTATTGCATTGAATAGTAAAGTAGAATATCATGTCAGAACGGAAAGAATATTCAGTTATTTCGACTCGAAATAGTTATATCACGGGATGCAGGTAAATAAACAAAATTCTATTGTATTTTTTTCGGTTGTGTGTTAAGTGCATTCGGTTCAAACAGAAGGCAATCTGATCGAAAGGATCTGTGAGCTAATTTGTATGGTAGCGTAAAGCCCTTAGTGTATTTTCGGGAATATTTCGGTGATGTACAGTACATAGGTTTCGGGCTCGACAAGTTTTCCTGTTTTTATTTTATTTTAGCCTCAGTACAATCGACGTCTGAAAATAGGTATAATCATTGGGGTTAAAGTTGGGTTGCAAGTTTGTGGTGTGAATCACTGAACTATCGGCATAGAGAAATTCTTTTTCTCCTCTATGAATGACTAAACGTAGGACAGAAGTATACATTAAGACATTTACAACAGCTTAAATGTTCTTTTTTATTCTTTATTACTTCTTGAACTTTACAAATACTGAACGTAATTAACCCTCAGTGATTTAAGTGAGTTGAGCTGCGATTGGAAGACTTCGTGAAACTAAATGAAATAAACAAATGAATTTCGGAAACTAGATCTACAGTTGAAAATTTAATTAATAGGGATATCTACACTAACCGAAGTATGAATTAACTAGGAACACTTAACCATAGTAGCTGTCTGTACCTAAGGTACTTCGGGAATACCTTGAAATAAATCGGATTATATTAGTCCAACTCATGGGAAACAATATTTGAGAGGTTTGTTAACCTGAAAAAGAACAAAAACAAACTCAAGAAAGTAATCCTTTTGCGGTAAGATAATATCATCTTTTGAGACACTCAAGTAGTTCGAGTAGAACTGGTCTACTACAGTTTCATTAATTTCTTTTTATATTTTTTTGGAAAATAAGCCGAATAACATTTTGGTTATAGCGTACGACTGAAACTGCGTAAATGTCGGCATATGCTTGATTTTCATGATAAATGAATTAGGATTGAGACACTCAAGTAGTTCGAGTAGTACTGGTCTACTATAGTTTCGTTCCTTTCTTTTCCTATTTTTTTTTTCGAAAATAAGCCGAATAACATTTTCGTGAAAGCATACGCCTGAAACTGCGTAAATGTCGGCATAAGTTTTATTTTCATGATAAATGAACTAGAATTGAGGCACTCATTTGAAGTATTTTATTTACAACTGTGTCGATATCTTTTTTCGGTAATACGCAACGTATCCTTAAGCAAGGGGAACAATCCAATTTAACCAAAACGAAATCATAGCACGTTATTTATAGTAAAATATTAAAAATGGACGGCGATAAATTAGAACAGCTCTTACAAAACATGGAATCCCAAACAGTTGCCTTGATGGATCTGGCCCTCTCTATCCGTCAACAGGGCCAGGATATAGCGGAATTGAAAGATGGTCTGAAAGAGGTCCGCGATGAAAACAGTAGTCTCCGTGACGAAACGAAGCCCATCCAGAGGAGAATAGACGGCTCTTCAGTGCTTGGCGCTACCACGATTGTTCACACGTGAACAATTATATTTTTTATCGTCATATTCATAAACCATAAAACACTTTAACATATTTCTATTTTTTCTTTTTTTTTTTTAGCTAGCATAAGCATTTCTTTCTGCATGCAATTGAATCATAACATAAAAAGAAATTTAGTTCGATCATGTACTTATTGCAAGAAAAAGAACCATACATTACTCCATCGGAATAACGAAGAACCTTCCGGTGCAAAATCAAAGACAACCGAAGCCAATAATCTGAATACAACCATGGAAGTACATAAACGTGTTCAAGAGCAATGTACTAAAGATGTATTAGCCTTCCACGCAAGTAACACAACCGTTCCAAACGTACTACTGTCAACGGCTATTGTGAGAATACAGAATCAATTTGGACAATCAGACCTATTCAGAGCGTTAATCGATCCTGGATCGCAAGTATCGCTAATAACTGAAGAAGCAGTTCAAACATTGAAACTAGTGAAACAAAAAGTGAGGGCAACCATATTAGGGGTCGGAGATTCAGAAACAGCGAAAACATTTAGCATGGTGAACTTAAAAATACAAGTACGTTTTCAGAACGCCTAGCTATCTGTTGAAGCCTTTGTACTACCCAAGCTCAATTCGCTTCTTCCGGAAACAAATTTAAAGGGAATCGACATGAATCAGTTCGGCGACATCGTATTAGCGGATCCAACATTCCACACGCCAGGTCGGGTTGATTTGCTCTTAGGAGCTAACGTCTATGCAAGCATAATTACGGACGGATTTAAAGGAAAACAACCTGTAGCTCAAAACACAAAGCTCGAATGGATTCTTTTTGGAGGCGTTTCTAACTGCTATGAAGAAACGACAAGGGTATCAAGTTTCCTTTCATTAGCTGAGATAGATCTAAAGCTTGAAAGCTTTTGGGAAGTGCAAGAAAGCTCTACTCCTAATCAAGATGAACAAACTTGTGACATCCATTTCAAAACCACATACAAGAGCGATTAAGAAGGGACATACATTGTCCAGCTTCCGTTTATACCAAATAAGGGAGAACTAGGAGAATCGAGAAATAAAGCCATAGCCCGTTTGCTGCAGCTAGAGAAGAAACTAAAGAACAATCCAACTGACATGACTGAGTACAATAGTTTTATCTGTGAATATGAAGAATAAGGACATATGACCTCAGTAAAACACTTTGATGGTGATCTAAAAAGAATCTTCTATTTACCACATCACGCTGTATTTAAAAAAGACAGCACCGCTACCAAATTACGCGTGGTGTTCGATGCATCATCTAGAACGACTTCTGGGTTGAGTTTGAACGACCTATTGTACACTGGGCCAAGGCTTCAGCAGGATCTCGCGCAAATATTACTGCGTTGGCGAAGATATAGGTATGCCTACACTGCCGACATTGAAAAGATATTCAGGCAGATCAAAATTTCTGAAGAAGATAAGAACTACCAGCGAATTTTATGGCGAAGAAAACCATCGGAACCCATTCAGGAGTATCAACTAAATACCGTCACGTATGGCACCGCTCCAGCCACATATCTTGCAGTGAGAACTCTAAAACAGCTTGCTGAGGATGAAGGAAGACATTTTCCTGTTGGAAAAAAGGTTCTCGTTAACGATTTTTATGTCGATGATATTTTAACATGTGCAGACACAAAAGCAGATGCAAAGATACTACAACAAGAAATAAATGCCTTGCTAAACAAGGGCCATTTCAACCTCAGAAAGTGGACTTCGAATGATGCAGAGTTACTTGAAAACATTCCTGGAGACATAAGAGAAAAAGGAATATTGGAGATAAAAGAACAAGACACAATAAAAGCTCTGGGAATACATTGGAATCCCAAGAGAGATGAATTTCAATTTAAGCTCAAGCCAGAAAAAATGGAATCAAGACCAACCAAACGACATCTCCTATCAAACATATCTACAATTTTCGATCCTTTGGGATGGCTAGCACCTGTATCATTTTCAGCCAAATTATTAATGCAATCTCTCTGGAAGACCGGTACAGATTGGGATCAACAACTTCCGTCAGAAATCCTAAGTTCCTGGGAAAAACTCAGAAACGAGCTAACGAAGCTTGAAGATTTAAGAATTCCTAGATGGATCAATTATAGAGAGACTCAGGAGATACAAATCCATGGATTCTGTGATGCCTCAGAAAAGGGTTATGCAGCAGTAGTCTACTCAAGTACAGTAGATTCGTTCGGAAGAAGCCATACAACAGTTCTAACGGCCAGAACAAAGGTGACTCCACTATGGAAAAAAATTACGCTTCCTCGGCTAGAGCTTTGTGGAGCTGTATTGTTGGCACAACTACTGAAGGCAACAGTCAACACTTTAAATTTAAAACCAACCGCTTTGACTGCTTGGTGTGACTCAGAAATAGCATTAGCCTGGATTGCAAAGGATCCCAATAAATGGAATTCATTTGTAGCTAATCGGGTATCATAGATACAAAATTTGACACCTAAAAACATATGGAGGCACGTATCTTCGCAAGAAAACCCTGCATACATCGCATCCAGAGGATCAACTCCAACAAAGCTTCTAGCACATAATATATGGTGGAAGGGCCCATCATGGTTATCTCAACCACCGCAAGCATGGTCAACAAATAAGTTCAATATACTAACAAATGAAGAAGCTAAGAAGACAGCGGTGACGCTAAATACAACAGCACTTACAGGATCCTCCGAAATACTACATTGCTCAAACTACACTCGCCAAACAAGAGTAATAGCATATTGTAAAAGATTCGTACAAAACCGCAATCATCCACAAGCTGTTAGGAATATTGGTAGTCTAACATCAGACGAATTACAAAAGGCAAAGTACTGCATTTAGTGATGAACTAGAGGCACTAAGAAAGCAAAAGCCCGTTAAAAAATCGAGCAAAATTCTTTCGCTACATCCATTCTTGGACACAAGAGGCATCTTGCGTGTAGATGGTAGAATAAGTAATCCGAACCTATCTGCAGACGCCAAACACCAAGTACTGTTGCCACAGAAACATCATATCACAAACTTAGTTATTGACCACGCTCATCACCAAACTCTTCAGGTAGGGACCCTGCTAACACAAAATTATATCAGAGCGCAATTCTGGATAATCAGCGCCAAAAGCATTATACAAAATAGGACCCGAAAATGTATAAAATGTCTCAGATACAGACAAAACTCAACATCACAATTAATGGGTAACCTTCCGAGAGTACGTATAACACCTCCACCTCCGTTTTCGCACTGTGGGGTTGACTATGCAGGGCCCTTTCTAACAAAAATCTCCAAGGGAAGAAGCACCAAGACAATGAAGGGCTACATAGCACTATTCAGCGATTCATTTAGAGCTTGTCAGTGACCTTACAACAGATGCCTTCTTGGCTGCCTAAAAAATATTTGTGGCGCGCCGGGGAAACTGCAAGCAGATCTACAGTGACAACGCAACCAACTTTGTCGGTGCACGGAACAAATTAGAAAAGGAATAAAAGGAATTAAAAGATGCTATAAATTACGCCACAAAGCAGGCAGCAGAAATTATTGCGAATGACGGAACAGATTGGAAATTCATTCCTCCTGCCAGTCCACACATTGGAGGATTATGGGAGGCTGGCGTCAAATCAGTTAAGGGACATCTGAAACGTGTTTTAGGAGAAACGCTTCTCACATACGAAGAGTTTACTACAGTGTTGCACAAAGTAGAAGCATGTCTGAATTCTCGTCCAATCGGTCAACAATCAAGCGATCCTAACAATTTAGAGCCCCTAACTCCTGGCCATTTTCTAATTGGGCGACCTCTAATAGCACATCCTGAACCTGATGTCAGCGAGAAAGAAATACATCAGAGGTGGAAACTTCTCACGAGAATACAGCAAGACATTTGGAGGAGGTGGTCAAAGGAGTATTTGTCACTCTTACAACAACGCACTAAATGGATGTGTCAGAAGGGAAACCCAAGAGTAGACGGGCTGGTAATTGTTAAAAACGACATTCTACCCCCTCAAAGATGGTCTTTAGGACGGATTCAGGAAATCCATCCCGGAGAAGGTGGCGTTGTACGAATAGTGTCTGTTAAAACCCAGAATGGTACCAAAAAGGTTCCCGTAAATAAGCTCTGTCAACTTCCCATCAGCATCACTAGTACCGAAAATCCTTCTACGGAATTTAATACAGTGGCAACGACAATAAAAGCAACTACATCCAGAGCACTGAATAAAAATAAAAATCGTTCAGTTGCAAATTGCGAACAAGAACTCTGGTAAAAGCCAGAACAATTCGACAGATTAAAAGGGCAAAGTAGTAAAAGGAAGGCCAGCTCATCTCCAAAACGTCAACTAAAAAGGAAGGCAAGAGTGGCGCCTTGCACATGGGGTTCCAATTTATTGAGATCAGTACTCGTTATATTATATTTCATGCAGTTAGCCTTTGCTCAGGACTACACTGCGCTACAGCCAAAGTCAGGACTTTACATAGAAAGCTTGGGTCATGCACGAATTAAGCGCGGTGAGCTTCGGCTACAATTATCCTTCCCAATGTAGGAGATATTTGAAGATCAAAGAATTATCAACAACGCGTGGAACCAGATCCAGGACATGTGTCAGCAAACAAAGGATCACACTCAAATCACTCACTGTGACGTGCTGTTCAAGCATATGTCCTTAAGAAGAACCCATCTCCTAGAAGCTACTGATGAAATCGTCCAAACGGTCAAACGCAAGGACAGGCCAAGAAGAGGTGTCTTAGGAAATTTACTAACTAGCATCTTCGGAGTGAATGACGAAATATATGCAGATTTGGAAACACTGCAGCATAATCAACAAGGACTGCTACATTCGTACACACAGCAAACGCTATTGATCAATTCGAAAATAAATCAATCAGCAAGCATCACTTGGGAAAAGTTAAGACAGTTCGACTCCAGGCTATTACAAGTCATCGCCTCAATAAACGAGAAGAAGACCTGGTATTCTCAGGCAGACCACAATAGAATTAGTCTCGAAGTCATATCCACGTACATTAGCGCCGAGGAATACTACACAGAATTACAGGACAAATATGAAAAGTGGCTTAAAGCTATTCATCAGCATGGATATCTATTGGATTTCATTACTTCACGTCATATCAACGAAATAGCGCAAAACACTTCAAACTTATTAGGACCCAACCTTTTTGTTCAAAGTTCACCACAAATACACTTAGGCATAGCCGCAGTAAATAATATAATAGTGCTGCATTGGTTTCTAAATATAGTAGAAAGTAATGTTTATGATTTGATACACGTCACGCCAATACCAAGGAAGACTAGCAATAACTCCTATACAACTATAAACTTAGAAGTTTCAACTCTTGCGGTCAATTACAATCAGCAGTTGTACTTCACTCTAGAAGAACAACAAAGGAAGTCATGCTCTATTGTAAACAAAAATATCTATCTTTGCACCCCCACTATTGTGTACAACATAGAAGATAGCCCATCCTGCATTGTCGATATAATTTACGATCGCTACGAAAAAACAAAATGTCAGACGAAGAAGTTTCATCTATTTGGTACCTCTTGGAAGGAACTTACAACAAAGAATAGCTGGCTATACATCACAATGAGCCCGAAGATCGTGGCAGTCAATTGTAAGGGAAAAAGGGTCGATTTACAACTCAACGATACTGGGATCATACATCTCAATAATCAATGCTATTTACAAACAAAGGAGCTAGTCTTTAAGGCCACTATGGAGCAATCAATAGAAGTTGTTGCCACTCATGTGAGAGAAGTATCTCCCACAATTGCTGATATTCACTACAATGAGCCACCATGAATTTTAATGGCAGGAGCCTTAATACGAGCTGACGAACAACTATTAGAATACACCCAACCTCCTGAGCTACCACACATCAAGAGCCTGAGGAGGGCTGTCCCCATTTACTCCACCACATCAGCTTCGGCAATACTACTCACACTTGGACTAGGAATTCTGGCATTCAAATATCGCTTGGGCATCATATGGATTTTCAAGTCACGGCAGAAAAGCAAACAGGAGCCACATGAAGAAGGTCATTCCACTAGCCAGATTGGACAACATTTTGACCGAGTTTTAGCTTCCGCCGCCCGCCCAGCATATTCACACGTGAACAATTATATTTTTTATCGTCATATGCATAAACCATAAAACACTTTAACATATTTCTATTTTTTCTTTTTTTTGTTTAGCTAGCATAAGCATTTCTTTCTGCATGCAATTGACTCATAACATAAAAAGAAATTTAGTTCGGTTTTGCAACATTTTCTGCGGCATAATTTGCTGACACAGCAAGTGCGCAACAAATGTTATGGGTCAATTGCATTAAGCAATGTAAACAATCAAACCAATTTAATTTCTTTCATAAACAATTATTTCAATCTATTATTCACCTAATCCAGCAAATTTTTATGTATATAAATAAGTGCACGAACTAAAGTTTTTCAGAGTTCAAAAAAAACGGAGTGTTAATCTAATACTACGCGATCTGTAAGATACAATCTCTCTTCAAGGCGGCATACACTTACCATAATAGAATTAACTTAAGGTTGATTCTGGTAAATATTCATTCTGCTAAGCAAGAGAAATGTACAACGATTGTAAATAAGGTTTTCGACGAAACTTCCGTTGAAACTAGCTCCCAAAACATGCAAAATCCAAGCAAGTCAAAGCAACCCAGTGCTCACTCTACGCCACCGATTCCCACATGAGATCTCAAACCAGAAGATGGTCATGACCAGACTCCGCGAAGCTCTAAGTCTGCTACAGTAGTTGAGTTGGTCCATAGTAGGTCAAACGGTGAGTACCTAGTCTCAGGGGTGCCTCCGGGAGGTCCCCTCCATATCCAAACAAAACAGATAGTACCACTAGCGGAGCATGACGGTAAAATACCGTGGAGTCGGTACGAAATTCATTTGAATGGACCCCAGAGGCTAGAGCGCTTTATGTGGCAGCAATTTTAAGAGACCTTGCCCTGGCGTACTATGAAACTCTAGCACGGACTGAGAGGGGTAATTATGGTAAAGTAACTGAAGCAATGTGAGCTAAATTTGGTGCAGATTTTCATCAACCTGTGACTTACCGGTAGCGGTCTTCAAGAGTACAGAGGAACGGCGAAAGTTTTTGTGAATTTGCTAACGATTTGCAAAGACTGACCCCTCTCATTTTGTCAGATTGTACAGAGAGCGCGAAAGATCGCCCCGCTCTGGACCAGTTCTTAGCTGGCATTCTAGACTTGGAAGTGCAAGGAAAAGTCCATGATGCGGAGCCATTGACACCTAACGAAGCAGTACAAAAGGCTACCAAGCTCGAAGCGAATCAGAAAGCTACGAGAACATCGAGAAGAAATATTCGGGCGGCAGAGACCTTACTAGAAAACAACTACCGAAACTCCGGTAGACAGAATAATCGATCAGAGAGAGTGGAGAATCGTGCACCATTATCTGTAAGCCGACCGTCGGGAAACGAGATCAAGCAACCTTAGCGGGGTCTGAGCTAGCTCCAGTTAACATAAGAACCCCACCAGAGCCAACAAATTTTTCCACGCAAACTTATATTGTACAGAGCTTGCGAGGAACAATCCGATGGTTCAATGTTCTTCGAAAATTCGGGTTTATTATCCGAGACGATAACATGGAAGAAGCTTTTTCCACTTAGCTCACCGAAAGACTCCAAAACCGGAATCTGTGACTAATCTACTTACCGGAGCAAAAGTCAAATTTGATCTAGTGGAGGGAAACCCTCCAAATAAAGCAGTCAATGTTTCCATCATATCGATTCCCATGCGCGACGAGACACCCACGGTGACCGAACCAAAGAAATATCGAAATAATTCACCACAACCAGTCACAACTAAACATGCCATGATAAATCAATCGTCCCCAAATAATACATTTAATATCACCTCTAAACTACCACAAGAGTTAAACACCGATGCGTTGATCTTCGGGAGCAGGGACCAGTGTGGACGGTAGATGCTCCACGCCAAACGAAAATACCTGGATACCTGGATAATAATCTTTTTCCAAGTTTGGATTCAAGTAGGAATGATCTAAAGACTTCAAGCGATTCGAATATATTGAGTTCATTTTTTATGAACTCTTCTAATACAAGCTCAAGTAATATAACCCCACTGTCGCAAAGGAATTATAAGAATGTGAATACATTGAATCAGGCTGAAGGTATGAAACAGTCTTTTACACAAAACGGAGTCCGAATAATATTTCACAAAGGAATTTAACACCAATGTCAAGCTTATCATCCAATAACTCTCCGAATCGTGTACGGAGTCCCTCATCAAATTCATCAGCTTCAGAAAGTCGTGCAATTACCCAAGACATAGTACCTAATTCAAAGTCAGCAGCATCAATTAACTCAGCTACCATGCCAACAGTATCTCAATCCGCGGAGACTCCATCTTCAAAACCTAGTACATCAAAATTGATTTTAAATACTACAGTCTCACTTAGCATGATGTGTCCCCCAAGTTCAGGCTTACACAACCTAAACATAGATACAGTGTCTGTAACCAACACCATATTAAACGATAAAAATAAGTTGAATTCACAATCCACGCAAGATAAAATTCTTAACAATATGAAGCGGAAGCCCTTCGTAACTAGCTCTGCCATAGCAGGTCATACACCTACCTCCAAATTAAAGGTCATACACCTACCTCCAAACTCCCCTCAATCAAACACTAATCCCACCATATTAACTACCACCAAATCACTAACAAACAACCAACTACCCACTCTCCACCAAACCGCTTCATCAGCAATTTACACGTAATCAATAATTCGTACGCAAGCCATCATACACACCAAGCCCAGTGGCGAACCTACACCACCTTCCACGTGTTCGCCACCCACGATTACCCGATCTCAATCAGATAGATCAACCTTGCCAGTTCCATCCATAATTATGGTAAGCCAACGTACGAAGACTGATACTATCAGAATAACGGGACGAATAGGAGGTATTACATGTAGTATGATAATTGATACAGGAGTGACACATTCGATCTTACACGGACGAGTCTTTAGACGCATGCAGTACCAATCACACCTTCAGCCATGCTTAAGTTCCCTAAGAAATTAACCGGGCGAAACCAGTGAAGTGGAAGGAAGGGTACTGTTGCCGGTAGTCATCAAGCGGTACACAAAACTCTCACATTTTGTGTAGCAGAAATCTTCGACAACTGCATCCTGGGGTTGGATTTTTTAGCAGGTCATAAATGCAGGATTGGTTTAGAAACCCCCACTCTTCTAGTAGGTACTGAGAGCATTCCACTCCGAAGTGGCCAGGACAACCTTGTCATGTAAACTATTGCGACTGTGTTATCCCGGCGGGATCTACACAATTTTTGCGTCTGACTAACCTTCAATTGGGTTATAACCAAACCGTAATATTTCCTTCAGAAAAAATACCACCTAGTCTTTGGCTTATACCAGGCGTGTGCCGCAGCAAAAATGGCGACATTATCACCCGTGTAGCCAATATGGGCCAAGACTCTGTAAAATTAAGAGCTCATACACCAGTATGTAAAGCGGCACTAGACACAGATATTATTGGACCTGCTTCTGATGGGAATACAAGAAAAAACTATGTAACCGCAGAGCTACTAGAGCTGTTACATTGGTCTTCCTCTAATCTTGACGGTCAGCAGCAGGGTTGATTAAAACAAGCGCTCTGCGAACATCGAAACATTTTTGCACAGTCCACGCATGATTCAGGACGTAACTTAATTCTGCGACATAACAAATATGTTGGCGATAGTAAACCAATCAAGCAGCCTCCGCACTACTGGCAAGTGGAAGTGGAAGAAGGGGACAAGGAAAAGACGGCATTCATAACTGGCCGTGGACTGTGGCAATTTAATATTTTGCCTTTTGGCTTGACCAATGCTCCCGCTACTTTCCAGCGGTTAATGGAAGCAGTACTACAGGGATAGCTCCACAGGTATGTTGAGTATATCTAGACGACGTAATAGTCCACGGGTCAACTTATGAGAAAATGATGGAAAACCTAGGTTTAGTCTTAGAACGCCTTAGACTAGCAAACATAAAAGTCTCTATAAAAAAGTTCCGGCTTTGCCAACGAGCGGTCAAATTTCTTGGTCACGTAATAGGTGCCGATAGTGTATCTACATATTCTGAGAAGGCTGCTTCTGTCCGAGACTGGCCCGTACCACAAAGCAAGAGAGAGGTGCAGTCATTCCTGAGACTGTGTGCATATTTTCGTCATTTCGTAAAAGATTTTTCAGTCATCGCCAAAACACTTACGGAACAGACTGAAAAGGGTCGTAAATTCCTTTGGACAGTATCATGCGAGCAGGCATTTCTTTCTCTGAAAAACAAACTCACTAATACACCTATTTTGGTACAGCCGGACGAAAATCTTCCTTTCATTTTAGACACGGATGCAAGTCACCTTGCTTGGGGAGCGGTATTGTCACAACCAAGAGATGACGCTGAGCATGTAGTGGAATACTACAGTAAAACCTTTAGCAAAGCAGAGCGTAACTACTGCACAACCAAGAAAGAACTGGTAGCCATTGTAAAAGCATGCGCACATTTTCAGCCCTACCTGTTAGGCAAAAGGTTCACTATCCGCACAGATCACGACTCCTTGCGATGGTTGATGAATTTTCGGTCCCCAGAGGGACAGGTAGCTCGATAGATAGAGCGGATGCAGGCCTACGATTTCGAAATTCCGCATCGACCAGGAACCAAACTCAGTAATGCTGATGCTCTTTCAAGGCGACCTTGCTCTGATTCAGAATGCCGCCACTGCCAGCGTCTAGAAGAGAAGAACAATATAATGGTGCGATTAGTGACTGCCCACGAAAATGTAGCCGAACATCAAGGAAAGGACCCAGACCTCCAGCAAGTCCAAGCCTGGCTACGGGCAGGTGACCGACCTTATTAAGACTCCATAAAGATCCTGAGCCCAGGAATAAAATCTCACTGGTCGATGTGGTCAACTCTTCGTTTGAATGATGGCATCGCATCTCGAGTGTTAGATCAAGGATATTACACCATTTCGCAAATACTCATACCAAAGTCGTTACGTAAAATGATTCTAACTCAAGTACATGATTTACCTGCGGGTGGATACTATGGTGTCGACAAAACCCTTGGAAAATTGCGACAAGGATATTACTGGATTCGCTCAAGCAATGACGTGAAGGACTGGTGCGCTTCTTGTGTGCAGTGTCAAGCACGGAAAGGGAAAATACCGAGAACCAAAGCTCCATTACAAGTATACACAATTGGTGTCCCATTTAATCGAGTCGCAGTAGATATTCTAGAACCTTTGCCATAAACCCAGCGGTATAATCGCTATCTAATCGTCTGCATGGATTACTTCACGAAGTGGCCGGAAGCAATTCCTGTACTGAATCAAACGGCTGAGACCGTCGCCGAAGCCCTAATAGCTAATGTGCTCCGTCCATTTGGAGCTCCTCTTCAGTTACGCTCTGATCAAGGTCGGAATTTTGAAAGTACCCTGTTCCCAGAAGTTTTAAATCGGTTCCGAATCGAAAAACACGTACAACGGCCTTACATCCACAGTCCGATGGATTAGTAGAACGGTTTAATAGGACGATACTGGACTACCTGGCGAAATTTGTAGATAAACGCCAACTAAACTGGGATGACTATACACCTCTGTTGCTTCTTTCGTACGGAGCGAGTATACATGATAGCACCAAACAGACACCCGCCCGGTTACATTTTGGGAGAGAGCTGCGCCTGCCGCTTGAAATGGTTAAGGGAAGCCCCACCCAGAGGGTCCTATCATAATGAATGAATACTTAGAAGGACTCACTAATACGCTAAACGATGTGCACTAGTATAACCGAGAAATGTTGAATGCCGCGAGTCGACACATGAAGTAATATTACGACTTGCGATCTCGCTACCGCAAATATGAAGCGGGGCAGCTACTATGGTTGTACTTTCTACGATGGGTTGTTGGTCGATGTCCGAAACTACAAAGCGATTGGAACGGACCGTATAAAGTAACCGAACTAGTAACGGAAGTTGTATACAAGATTAAAAAGTGTCGGGGCGGTAAAAGTCGAACAGTCCACGTAGATCGGTTAGCACCATATCGAGAACGTCACGAACAGGCATAGAAAATGGCTCGTCACCCGTGTTTTAAGACAAATCCGCACAGGAAATCTTGTGTGCCGGACAATAAAATGACACTAATCATACCAAAGAAGTGCGTGGCTCACAAAGGCATGCCGGTAAAGTTGTTGTGGTCAATTTGCACAACACTGGAGAACGTTCTTTACTTGGGTCAGTGCCAATCCCCACGGAACAATGTTAAACAGTACTCAATGCACTTCACCTTATACCTCAATCGTTATCGGTTTTACAGGTCAAAGTTAAACAACACTTAATTCGATTCACGTTATAATTTCTATCACAACTTATAAGATTGACATTAATTCCCGTTTAACTGGTAAGTATCGAAATCTTTACATGTAATGTGACACTTGTCACCGCGCGAATGGTCAGAATAGAACTCATTTAACTTCTCTGCTACCTCTGGCTCGTCGCTTCGTTTCTTCTGTTTATTTTTTATTTGTGTTGTACTTAAAACAATAAATTAATGTACTACCCGGGCCATTAAGTAATATTTTTTACTCACTGACCACAGGTGTACCATTTCAAAACAGTGCCGCTTAAATTCGTGGTCACTGATTACATATATTTTCTTTAGTTCCGCAAATGCATTGCGATTCCCTCATAGCTACACAATTCATAGCGGCGCTTAATGGGTCATCATGAAATTGTGCAGCTGACGAGTGTCATCATATTGCATTGCGTTCGAACTACAAATATTATTTTCAGAACATTCTTTCCTGGTGCAGCCAGAGTGTATTATTTTTTAAAACAGAAGCAACAACTACACCAACCAACTCATCCCAGTCAATCAAACGGGACAGTTAAACCAGCCCCTGCTACACAAGCACAGCCAAATCGACTACAGTCTAGTATCAGTCTCGCTGGAATCGATATCATTCTGTAAATCCGCAAATAAAGTTATAATTGAGTAATAAGCAAGGGTCTTTCAATTAAAATCAGATCCACATTCCTTTACAAACGCGTAAACATTTTTTGGTGCATCGGCCGGGAATTATTGCGTGACAGTGATATTACTTGCTATATGAGACGTGTACGCGAATACCCGATTAATTTTCCGCGCAAAATGGAACCGAGCTTTACGTACTCTTATAAGTAGCATAGCGCAAGTACTCGCTTCGCTACGGTTTGTGGGTTTGTGAAGTGCTAGATTGTGGAAAAGGCGCTCGCCTTACTGTGTTACAAGGTGCTTTCCTCAGACACCGTAAATTATTGCTAATAATTAATCAGTGCTTGCTGCATAGAATAAGACCTATTGTGTTCCAAGGTTAAACTCAATTGCACGTGTTCATATCAATACATTCAGCAGTGCAGCTTTTTTGTGAATTGTGATAAGCATCAGTGCCCAACGATTAACCTAATCATTGCTTGATGATTAGGTACAACAACAAAATTCAAAAAGAGAATTTTTGCAAAACGCGACTTGCGTTCAATACTTAGTGAAATTCGTATTGATTTCATGCAGAGATGAAACTTTGTGCCTCATCATACGGGATGCTTATAAATTGAGTTCTAAAACCAAAATTAAGCAATCAATGCATGATAACTGTGTTCAGTGCGGTAACACAAATGGGTAATATAATTATTATACTACATATATATATATGTACATCTAAGTATAACAATACTCTTTAAAGCTCTTAACAGTGCGAAATAAGTGGTATAGTGACAAATACGAATAAACAGTGGACTCTCGATTGGTGTTTCTTTGTTTCATGTGTAGCGGTGTTACGTGTACAAACACGTCTTCAGTGGGAGAACTCCATATAGGAAAAGGAATTCAACCAAATATCATTTAACTTACTCAAGACATTTCTAGCAAGTCGAATCAGAGCGCTTGAATCGGTTGCCGTGTTATCAGATCATTTAACTAGCACAAAACTTCGTATAGCAAAGTTGAATTCTGGAATTTTCAAACCAGAACGCAAGGCTCATGTCACCTCATCTAAGCGCAAATGTCCCCTTTGCTCAACACCACACCTCTTACTCTTCTGTCCTAAATTTCGAAAAGAAATGGTGGATGTAAGGCGTAATTTAGTTTCTAAACATAAAATTTGCTTCAACTGCCTGTCAAGCGAGCATTTAAGCACCGCTTGTTCTAACTCCAAACGATGTCGAACATGCCAAAGTAAACATCATACTATGCTTCACAAAGATTTGTCTGTAAGATCCGGGTCGTCAAGCTCAGCGGTTGCTTCCTCCACACCCGCTAGAATCAGCGATCAACCTTCGGATTTTTCGACAATATCATCCCACACGGCGAGTCGTTCTTCTGACAAAACCTCGGTGCTACTAGCAACTGCCGTCATTACCCTACGCAGCTACAATGGGAAAACTCTTCGAGCTAGAGCCTTGTTGGATCAAGGATCAGAAGTTACACTAATGTCAGCTTCGCTGTTATACAAGTTTAATCTCACCGGACGAAAAATAAAGATCCCATAGCTGGTATCGGATCCACTTCAGCAGGCGTTGCTCGACGCATAGTTTCGCTTGAGCTTCTGTCAGAGGTAGAGCCTAACTTTGTTCTTCCTTTTAAAGCTCTTGTCCTGGCCAAACTAACAAGTGACATTCCCATGCAGACATTAAAATCATCAGAGTGGTTCCACATTAAAAACCTGCTGCTAGCGGACCCAGATTTCCAAAATCCAGGAAGCATAGTTATCATCCTAGGAGCTGATGTCTACGCCCTGCTACTTAGAAATGAAGTCCGTCACGGTGCTCTTGGCACTCCTACCGCCCAACGAACGGCCATTGGATGGATTCTATCTGGTCCCATTCATGGAGAAAATAATGCAACCTCCAAGCCTGCTCAGAACATTCCTGCATGACTGCACACGCTCTGAAGTCAAGACCTTAAAGATCAACTAGCCAAGTTTTGGGAAATTGAAGAGGTGCCATGCTCTAAACTAATAACCGCGGAGGAGGAGGAATGCATCCGATACTTTAATGATACTACAACTTGGGACCACTCCGGAAGATTCATTGTACGGCTGCCATTATTGTCTTCGGGATCTTGTACTCTTCGAGATTCGCAAAAGGGTGCTCTAAAATTCCTACAACGAATAGAGAGCCGCTTTCTTCGAAATCCCGCTCTGTGTGAAAGTTACACAGAATTTATGACTGAGTACCGAGAGCTCAAACATATGACTGAAGTTCTTCCTCAGAAAACCAAAACTGCTAGTCTCAGTTGTTATCTTCCACATCACGCGGTCGTACGAGATGAAAGCATAACTACCAAGCTCCGCGTAGTTTTCAACGCCTCCTTTAAGACATCAAATGGTCGAGCTTTGAATGATATCCTACACGTAGGTCTTAAATTGCAGTCAGATGTGCTTTGCATCATGCTCAGGTGGAGAAAACACATGATCGCATTCTCGGGAGACATCGAGAAAATGTATCGCCAAATTTTAGTGCATGAAGACGACCAAGATATGCAACGCATAGTCTGGCGAGAAAACGCAGATCAAACTCCAAAGGATTTTCGATTAACTACTGTGACATATGGAATGAGTTGTGCTCCATATCTAGCCATCAACACCCATCATCGACTAGCAAAAGACGAAAGGGAACAGTTTCCTCTTGGCGCTTCTATCATTGAAAATGACACCTATGAAGATGCTGAAGATGTTCCTAAGGCTTTGGAACTCCAACGTCAACTAATTGGGCTTTTAAATACAGCTGGGCTCAACTTGCGGAAATGGGCTGGCAACAATTCTGAAATCTTGGAGAAACTAGAAGACAACATGAGGCTACATGATCTAATGGAATTATCTCTAGATAAAGGAGTTAAGACTCCGGGATTAAAAGAGCATCCAGCAAGCGATGAATTCGCCTATCAGCTGAATCTGAACCCTGACGAGCAGATCATGTCCAAGCGCGGCGTTCTATCTACAATCGCTCGATTATATGATCCCATTGGCTGGCTGTCTCCTGTTACGGTCGCAGCCAAAATCTTCTTACAAAAACTGTGGGTAGCCGGCCTAGAATGGGATACTTCTTTGCCAGACAACTTAGCAGCTGACTGGCAAAAGTTCTGCATGGAATTACGTTACATCGAAAGCATTAGGATTAGCCGGTGGATAGGACTGCATTCAAATACACTTTTCCTTGAATTTCACGGTTTCTTCGATTCTTCGGAATCTGCATATGCTGCAGTAGTTTATGTTCGAGTAGGACATAATTTTGGAAACATACAAGTGTCCTTACTTACAGCAAAATCACGTGTAGCTCCTCTGAAACGAGTCACTATTCCTCGACTAGAGCTGTGCGGAGCTGTCTTACTGGCTAGACTTATAGACTATGCTCGCAAGGCGTTGACACTCAACGACATTCCCGTTTACACTTGGACTGATTCTATAACTGTCCTCGCGTGCATTAGGTCACATCCTCATCGCTGGAAAAGCTTTGTTGCCAATCGCGTATCTGAGATTCAGACACTATTGAAAGGAAACTCATGGCGTTATGTCCCCACTAAACAGAATCCTGCTGATCTTGCGACAAGGGGATTAACAGCGTCCAATTTGCTTGACACTTCTGATCTATGGTGGCAAGGACCTGCTTGGTTATCTGCACCTTCAACAAAGTGGCCTGCAGATTATAGCCTGCATAATAGGGAGCGAATCCTGAATGAAGAAAGGAATGTGAAAGCACATCACACATCAACAACGATGGTCCAATGGGATCTTCTTGAGCGTTACTCTACTTTGAGAAAACTTCTACGTGTCACTGCTTACATCATTCGTTTTCCCTACAACTCCTCAAAGGATAGCGAAAACCGTCTACTTGGACCTTTAACTGTCAATGAAATTGACGGCGCACTAAAATATTGGATAAAATCTCAACAGCACCTATTATATGGAAAAGAAATCATTGCATTGAAGAGTCAAAACTCGGTTCATCCGAAAAGCACAATTCTAAATCTTCAACCGAGACTCGATAATGAGGATTTATTAAGAGTTGGAGGTCGCTTACAGAACTCGGACTTGTCCTTTTCTGAGAAACACCCATTAATTCTATCGAAGACCTCTCCACTTTCAACTCTTATCGTTCGTGACGCCCACTTGACTACCCTGCATGTCGGTGAAAAAGCAACGTGCAGTTATGTTCAACAGAAATATTGGGTAATCGGTCTTCGCCGTTTAACTCGTAATATCATCAAAAGATGCATTGTGTGCTTCAAACTAAGAGCCACAGCTTGCTCTCAAATAATGGCGGCGCTACCAAAAGAACGAGTTTCACCTTCTCGCCCATTTATGAACACAGGAGTTGATTATGCAGGACCGTTTTCCTTGAAAGTCTCAAAAGGTCGCGGTAACAAACTTTTCAAGGGCTATGCAGCATTGTTTGTGTGCTCCTCTACTAAAGCCATTCATCTGGAAATAGTCGGCGACGCTACAGCTGATGCTTTCATTGCAGGATAGAAACGATTTTCCGCTAGGCGAGGCATTCCTAGTACAATGTTCTCAGACAATGCGACAACTTCCGTCGGTAGTAGCAGGGAGCTACAACGGAATTCATCGAAGTTTTGGATGCAGTTTCATGAGGATGTGGCCGAGTCGCTCGCCATTCATGGGACTCAATCGCGCTTCATTCCTGCCGCTTCTCCGCACTTCGGAGGCTTGTGGGAAGCAAATATAAAATGCGTTAAACATCATCTCCGACGAGTAATTGGCGACACTATCCTCACTTATGAGAAATGAACACAGTTTTATGTCAAATTGAGTCATGCCTCAACTCGAGGCCTTTATGTCCTCTAAGCAACGATCTTACTGGCTGTGAAGCTTTGACCCCAGGACACTTCCTCATTGGAACCGCGCTAAACAGTGTTCCTGAACCATCAACTCTGAATACACCAATCAACTGTTTATCACGTTGGGAGCTCCTTCAGAACATGACAGAAAATTTCTGGAAAAAATGGAGTCAGGAATATCTTCAGCATTTACAGCAGAGGTCGAAGTGGAACGAATCGACTTCGGAACCCAAACTTGGTGACGTCGTACTGGTAAAAGAGGATCGCTTGCCTCCATCTCAGTGGATGCTGGGCCGTGTTGTGCAACTTCATCCTGGCTCTGATGGAAGAACTCGAGTAATTACCCTTCAAAGCAAGAGGTCTCTATTCAAGAGACCTATTGTAAAAATCTGCGTATTGCCAATCAAAGATGAGCATGCTACTATGTTATCCGAAATAAGCACTGGAATTCTTGCATGCCAGGTCGTATGTCTTTAAAATTAATTATTGTATCTTTCAGTAGTACAACGGCTGACAGAAATTTCCGGCTTTCCGGACTTCGCCAAGGTGGGCAGTATGGTGCAGCCAGAGTGTATTATTTTTTAAGCAGAAGCAACAACTACACCAACCAACTCATCCCAGTCAATCAAACGGGATAGTTAAACCAGCCACTGCTACTCAAGCACAGCCAAATCGACAGTCTAGTATCAGTCTCGCCGGAATCGATATCATTCTGTAAATCCGCAAATAAAGTTATAATTGAGTAATAAGCAAGGGTCTTTCAATTAAAATCAGATCCACATTCCTTTACAAACGAGCAAACATTCCCCCTTGCGAAGACGCCGTCGTCGTGACAGAGGCGGTCGAGAAGCTCTGGACCATTATAATTTATTTTGTTTAACATGCTTATTACTTATTACATATTATCGTATGTTTTTTTTCTCTTTTTTTTATTTACCCTAATTTTCTAACCCTAATAGCTAATTCGACATAGTCTCTATTATTTAGTTCTTAATTATGTACATATAGTTGTAAAAAAAAATCATTATTACATAAAATTAAAACTTTTAAAATGCTATACATATATATGAAATCATTATTTCTAACAAACTTCTTGTTTTTATTTTTTTTTCATTAGCGGTCAAATTTCTTACCTACGTCAAGAATGTCAGTCTTTCTCTTTTTTTTTTTTGAACTTGACATTGTACATACTGAGTGTTATTATTACATACATACATATAACACTTTTTTTATTTCTTTTGAATGTTGTTGACTAATCTTATCGGTTCCTTCAATTTAATGGTCGGAAAAAAAATAAAAACAATTTAAAGTTGGTAAAAAAATGAATTATTAAAACAAATTTCTCATAGGCAGTGATAACTTTTTCAAAACTTGTAAAGGTATGATTCGCTTGGGTCGTTTGATGAGCGCGAATTTTTAATACTAGGATCGGGTGTTATTGTTTGATCAATGTTTAAGTTTGGCTCGTCCGTTTCTGGGATTTGATTAGAGACGGTGTGAATTTCATGTATGGGAGGCTGTTTCCCATTTTGAATTTTGACTGGGGATTTCTTTGTGCCCAGGTTATGTGTGTCAACTCTACTCATAGAGAAGGTTTGCCTGCGTTGGATTTGTATGTTGGGGGCTTGGACAGATGCTTTATTTTGACCTTTGTATTTAATATATCTTATAATTAGAAACAGAATTAGAGCAATAGAAAATGTTACCGTAATCCCAGTGTTAGTATATGTTTGTATACTGAGTATTTCACGTTCCCTTTTTTCTATAGTTTTCCGCAAGTCTTGTTGTAGTTCTTCAAGCTCTTTACTTGTCTTCAAGAGCTCTTTATTGGGATTTCCGGAGGTATTTATTTTTAGACCTGTTTTATTTCCGAATTTTACTTGTGAAGTTTCCCTATACATCTCTTCTAGGTTAATTTTGGGGAAATTTTGCAGCTCAGGTTGATGTATGGGTGTGTGGTAGCTGACACTACTCTCATATGGTAACTCGTGTTCATTTAGTATAAATATGCATGTTGTGTTAGTGAGAGTATTGCAGAACCTTTTAGGGTCATGTGGTTGAAATGATTACTACAATTACAGGAAAGTATTTCTTCTTGCGTGGCTTCAAATAGCCAAGAATTCGGTCTATCCATTTTTGTAAGTAAAATCATATTATTTTCCGTAACTCTATGGGTACAAGGAGCGGGCCCCGGCGAGGGGTTGTTGAACATACCCATGAGACATTTAGACTTACTGAAACTTATCCCCTTAGGTACGGTTTGGAAACAAATGAGTATCTTGCCATTAGCGGATGTCATTTTCTTGCAGTGTTCCCAGTAATCTGCACTGGATAGCTCTACATATCTCTGCGCTTTTGTATTATTTAAAATGTAATTTGCTTCGATGTCTAAGATAGCTGATTTCGCCAGTGAGATCGGTGTGGGTAGCAAGTAGACTTTGTTTATTGTGAAAACAGTGTCTTCTGGTAGAGGTAGTGTAATTCTGATAAAGTGTTCTTTTCCCTCCTGGACGCTATCTACTTGAACTATATGACTTACCAATTTAAAATCTAGAAGAATATTTCCCATACCCTGCGCACTGATTTCTTTATAAATTTGGACTAAATCGTTAGCGGATAAAATTAAAGGATGTAATGAGTGTTGGTGTAGAGCATTTATTACCATATATTCGTCTGTTAGACGTTGATGTATCTGCTGAAGTTGGTGTAGAATATATATAAGAAGTCCATTTGTGTCGGCTTTAATGTGGACTGCCTTGAGTTCTGTCTTGATTTCATTCGTGGAGTTCTGTACTTGGTCTATGAAGTCCTTAAAACGTTCATATAGGCTGTTTTGGTAATGCTTTATGTCTTGGAAAGTTTGGTCAATGGCATTAAACTTTGCCTTTACTATGCTGACTTCTTTTTCCATTAAATGTATGTTCTCTGAATTTTGGCTGTCAAGGTCTTTTAGTTTTTTGTAAATGGTTTGAGCATCACTGTCATCCATAGTACCAAATAAGAAATTTGAAAACCTGCCTACTATATTTGCTAATGACCGCCTACGTCGATTTAAGAAATAAAAATTTGTATCTCTTAGCCTATTCTTAATCTTATCTACCTGCCGATCTAAGTCTATTTTCCACGTATAACACGAGTCTCTTTCCTCGGTGCTCCTTTGTACGTGGCAAAGACGTTCCACTGTGTCTTCGCAGCGGTTAATAAATTCCAACGCCTCCGTTTCTTCAGTGATTTGAATTTTGGTATAAACAACCCAGGTCTTCGTGTATAAGTACGCCGGATTGAGTGGTTCAAATAATACGCATGTGGGGGTGAAAATCTCTATAACAGCTTGAGAGTTCGCTAGATGTATTGCCGCCCACAGCCATGTTAATGTTCCCTGTGGGTAAATAGGAAGTAACAATTAAATTCTGCTAATCCCCAAAATCGTAAATATAATTTATTTTTAACTAAAATAATTTCAACCTATTATTATGCACCCTTCGTAGCTTCCGACCAATTTGGATGGTGCAGTTTACATCATTATTAACCTGTTTTACTATATACGGCTCAGTCCAGACTGGTGATAATTTATTCTTTTTAACTGCATTGTTTAGTAAGACTTGGTCTCCTACATGCAGGACAATACTACGGGTATTTTTATCGTAATATTCCTTAGACTTTAGCTTGCTTTTAAGAAGCTCCTCCCTAACACGCTTCTGCAATATTTGCATCCTTCTCCTACGAATGCTTACAAAATCGCCATAGTTATAGATGGGTTCAGGCTGTCGTTTTAGATTGTTTGGTGGCGGATCGTAAAATCCCCATAGTACCTCCATCGGTGTATGTTTTCCACCAACATGAGTTGAATGGTTGCGAACATGGACTGCTTCCTCGAACCACTGGTCCCATTCGGCTACATTTTCGTCCACCAAACTTCTCAAATACTCAATCAGGGGTCCGTGTGCTCTTTCAAGAGCGCCATTTGCCTGTGGATGGTAGGTTGTGGTCTGAAACTTCCTCACTTTGAATAGTTTGCAAAGTCGTTTAAACAAATTACTGGTGAAATTTGCTCCCTGATCAGTGACGACAGCTTTGGGTATCTTATACTTCATCATTAATTTATAAAATCCTTCGGGTACCGTGATGGCTTCTCCATTAGTCAAAGGTATGCAATCGAAAATTCTAGTTCCCTTAGTGGTTTCTGGTAGCGGGCCCACTATGTCAAGATAAACCTTATCGAATGGCCCTGCTCCAATGGAACTTATTACCATCGGCATCTTGGTGATTCTACTATGCTTATTTTTTCTACACTTAATGCAATTTTTGATGTGCTTGTGAATGTCTTTGAGCATTCCTTTCCATTTAAAGTTTCTTCTGATGCGTTTATAAGTTTTATAGTCCCAGATGACCTCCCAAAGGTGCGTTATGGTAATCCCGAGGAATGGTCTCGATCTCATTCCGGTTACCAAGTATTTGTACACTTTCGTCCATCATGGACTCTTGGGAACTAACTGAATTAGTTTCTGAGTCCTCTCCTATACAACCAGACTTATTTTTGGGAGAATCATCCGCGTCATCTTGTCTTTCAGACAAGCTTGTGTGGTCTCCTTTAGCTCTGCTTTGCGCTCTGGTAATGGCTATGCATGTGGGATTGGGTTTATCTTCCTTATCATCTCCATCCAACTCTCTGCTGGTGGACTTGTGCTTTAGTTATCATTGTCTGCGTAACTTCGTTCTTATTGCACTCCATCTCACTAGAACTCTCGATTCTGCTTAATGCGTCAGCGTTACGATTGAGCCTTCCTGGTTTATACTCTATGATGTAATCATACTCACAGAGTTTATGGCGAAATCTTAGTCATCGCGAGCCAGGATCTTTGGTACTGTAGATTCCCTTAAGTGGTTTGTGATCAGTGTAAATAGTAAATTTCCTACCATACAAATAACACCGAAAGTTTCTTGTAGCCCAGACTATTGCCAGCATTTCTTTTTCTGTGGCGGAATAATTTCTCTCTGCTTTGTTCAAACTCCTGCTTGCGTAAGCAATGGGCCGATCGTTGCCCCCATCTCCTTGGGATAACACTGCACCCAAAGCTTCTCCGCTAGCATCCGTGGTTAAGGAAAATGGTTTATCGAAATCAGGGTAAACTAAAATAGGTGGCGAGATTAGCTTGTGCTTAAGGTCTTTAAAAGAATTTTCACATTGATCCGTCCATTTGAATTTTACATTTTTTCGTAGGAGTTTATTGAGGGGTTCTGCTATTTTAGAGAACTCCGGAATAAATTTCCTATAATAATTAGCCAACCCAAGGAAGGGTTGTACCTGCCTTATTGTCTTGGGCTGGGGGAAGCTATGAACGCAGTTTACCTTTGAGGGATCTGGCAAGGCTCCTTCTCTGGAACACTTATGTCCCAGATAGATTACTTCCTTTCTCAAGAACTGAAATTTTTCTATTTTTAGTTTTAAGTTATTTAACTGAAGTCTTTTGAGTACCTCCTTAAGTTAAGTGTTATGATCCGACAAGTTTTTCCCATAAATTACAATGTCGTCTAAATCTATGAAGCACATAAAACCCTGCAAACCAGTAAGGCGTGGTTCATTAATCGTTGAAATGTAGCAGGTGCGCTTTTCAACCCAAAAGCATCCTTTTAAATTCAAAATGACCGTGTGGAGTACTGAAAGCGGCTTTAGGTTGGTCTTTCTCCTCCACTAGCACTAGATGATAACCACTGGCCAGGTCAAGCGTGGTAAAGTACCTTGAATGCCCCAATTGATCGAAGATATCTTCAATTCTGGGTAAAGGGAAAGCATCTCCGATCGTGATTTCATTTAGCCTTCTGAAATCTACCACAACACGCCATTGTTTTCTCCATTTATTCCAGCCTTTTTGGGAACAACTAAGAGTGGCGAATTCCATGGACTAGTGCTAGATACTACTATATCATTTTCTAGCATTTCTTCAACTTGTTCATGGATGATATTTCTTTGCTTCTCCGGTAGTCTATATATTTTCTGATTGAGAGGGGGACAATCTTGCTTAATTGGAATCTCATGTTTTATTGAGCCCGTATAACTCAATTTATCACAAGGTAGAAGAAAGATATTGTTATATTCATAACATATTTCGAGGACAGCATTTTTTTCTTCCTGATTGGCATCTGTATCCATATTGATTTGCTCTTTCAGAATTTCGATTCGTTTCCTGTCTTCTCGATTGTTAATAAACGAATGTTTTCTGCTTCCGAAGGTCTTATTCTCTTCGTGTTTTATTTTGGGTTTTTCCCAGTTCATTTCGTTTAATGTTAAAATATCATAATTTTCTATTGGGTGAAGATCAATTTCCATGTTATCTAATTCCTGATCAGTATTACTGACGTTAATAATAGGCAACACAACTCTACCTTTCCATGGTCTTGTTATACTATTTCCCGAAAAAACACCTTCACTCACTTCTTTTGAAAAACAAACAAATTCGCATTTGTCTTTAATAGGAATTGGCAGAATTCTGAGAACTATTACCAGAAGTTGCATTTTTCCTTTGGTAGCACTCCGAAAACGTATGATTGTTTTTATTACAATAAGTACATTTAATTCGGGGCTGATAGCTTTTGTTATTATCATACTGATTCCTTGCACTGGGGGCGAAATTATTATAATGCCTATTTTGGGGTGGGTCTCTGGAATTACCTAACTGTTCCCTAGGCATCCAAGTAGTATTGACTGGATAAATATCAACTACTGGTTGAACCAATGATATACCTAAGGGATTTTGTAATATCGACAGTGTTTGTCTCTCGGCTTCTTCTAGTTGCTCCGCTTTTTCGACTACTGATGCTAAACTCTTACCAGAGTCCTGTAAGAGAAACATTCTGTGGTTTGGGTTGATTATACCTGTCTTGAATACATATATGGCTGTTTCCTCTAAGTCCCATTTTACTGCCTCTGCTGCTGTGCCACAGTGTCGATCAGGGATTTTAGAAACGCAGCTTTTAAATAATGTTTTTATCCTTTGAGCATAGCTTGTCAAAGTTTCTGCTGGTAATTGGAACAACACCATAAGTTCATTTACAAGAGCAACGTAACTTTTTGTATTTACTAATTTATTTTGGATCTGGGTCTCCAATTGCTGGAAGTTATTGAAACCTGTACCTTCCAGAACGCTTGCCACCCTGCCTCTGAAGCGCGTTGGAAGGAGTTTAAGGAATACTGGAATTTCAGTTTCGGTTAGACAATTAATAACATGCTTACAACAATTGATAAATATATTTATTTCTGAAACTAAGTTGGGACCTATTTCGTCCATTAAAATTGGCACACTATTAAATATTAATTGATTAATTTTAAATATATCCACTGGTGGCTCCATTTCTAAAATTGAGTTTTCCGATGATCTCTTTCCACTGGTTAACTCACCTAGCTGTACAGAACTATCCAAAGATGGACTATGCTGTTCCTTTTGTTGTCCTTCACTGATATTGTCTTCTCGCTGTTCTGTAGATTGATTGTGTAGTTCTTCTGCTTCTTGGATTGATGGTAATGCGTCCAAGGATTGTCGATACCTCCCTCCAGATCTTAAGGATATCAATTCCGTTATTGTATCCCTGGTCTGAGTTTCCACATCCACTTTCTCAATAATGGGCCTTCTATCCTCCGTAGTTTCCGTAGCGATATACTTCTCCTCTAATGGTTTGGGGAAAACTGGTTTATTCTCGTCCAGTTCTGGCAGAATTAACTTATCCTCTGCTGTTTCCGAAGTTCCACAATCAGTTCTTGAACTAGTGTCCTCTGTACTAACAGACGGGCTGGTGTTCTCGAAGGAAAAAGAGTTGATTTTCTTCCAGAATTCTTTTGAGCAGAACTCAATACATAGAACGGATAATCGCTCTGATCTCTCGTCACTGGCGTGGAATGGCTTTTTGGTGAACTGCTAAAAGTGGGGTTGGGTGATCTTGGGTGATCTGATGTTTCTTGCGACATTAAACGTCTTACCTGGAATCGTTTTTGGTCTCACACTGCACTTTTTTTTCTATCACTAATACAATTTAACACAATATATTTAATATAATATCACACGCAACGCTACTTCTCTATATCAAATTTTGACATTAACCGAAAAAATACTCGTACGAGATCAAATACCGAAACGGAAATCAAACAAATGATTTCAACACGTACTTCGCGAATGGATAAAACAATTATTACCTACACTTAAGGTGGTAAGGTAAAGCTAACGCGTGAAATATCTACCAATGAAACAATTAGGTATTTTTTCAGTTGAAAATGGACTTTTAACATAAGAAGTCTTAAGACTTTTAGAAAGGATTCAGAATTGTATCATCGTTTATATTTTAAGCATGTTTTTTATTCGATTTTTTTTCTTTTTCCTACGCAATTAGTGGAAGTGCGGCCAACCATTTACAAGTGAGATATCGGACCGCCGTCTAGTTTATAGTATGAATTAACAAAATTCATCAAAAAGATGACAACTGACTAATGTCACATTTAAAGTGACTAACTTGATCTATAGTCATCAAGGTGAATTACACAATTTTTTCCTTCTTTTAAATTATCACGCCTAATATCAATTCTTTCCGTTGTTAATTTAATATCACTCTTAAAACCGATCAAATTGAAGGAATTTTTCACTCATAGAAAATCTTAAATCTAGACCAAATTTTTTTCCACTCTTTTTTTTTTTTTTAATAAAAAATTTTTTGTATTTACTTATATCACTTCTTTCCTCCTTCCATATATATATATAGTAGAGCTTATATCTAAGTATAGAATTGCAAATACTATATCTAAGTCCAAATATAGGAGACTAATGAAATAATTGAATTTTTACCTTAACTAAATACTTAGAGTAATTATTGTTTCCCATCTCGTTGTAGTGTTGATTTTTCCCGTTTCCTAATTTTCCAAATTACTGTAATGCTTTCCGGGCGACGCACAAATTTTAAATTTAATTTATGTTGTTGTGTTGCTGCCGGGGGGGGGGGGCCTAGGCCTTCTTAAGTTCCCCTGGGTCTGCTGAAAGGGGGGCTTAAAGCCGTCTTCGTTTTCCCTTTCAACACAGCAACGGAGATTTTCTGCTACTGATGAGTTTGAGTTGGAGGTGGCGTTGACTTCCTCGGGCTATGATGTGTTGCTGGCTAGAATTCCTTGTTGCCTTCTTATCTACAACAGGGGGTGAACGCTTGCCCGCCTGGAGCAGAGGCGCCTAAAGATGCTATCTACCCCAAGCGTTGGGGGTCACTTGGCCGTTTTATATGGCTCTTTGTCACAGGAACCCCTTTTTGTTCGTATAGGATCAAGGCTTTTAAAGCGTTTACGGTTGTTTATTTAACCAAGCTTTCTTGATCCTACCGGCTGCGCCAATTTATGTTGTGGTTAATTTGCACAACACTGGAGAACGTTCTTTACTTGGGTCAGTGCTAATCCGCACGGAACAATGTTAAACAGTACTCAATGCACTTCACCTTATATCTCAATCGTTATCGGTTTTACAGGTCAAAGTTAAACAACACTTAATTCGATTCACGTTATAATTTCTATCACAACTTATACGATTTACATTAATTCCCGTTTAACTAGTAAGTATCAAGATCTTTACATGTAATGTGGCACTTGTCACCGCGCGTATGGTCAGAACAGAACTCATTTAACTTCTCTGCTACCTCTGGCTCGTCGCTTCGTTTCTTCTGTTTATTTTTTATTTGTGTTCTACTTAAAACAATAAATTAATGTACTACCCGGGCCATTAAGTAATATTTTTTACTCACTGACCACAGGTGTACCATTTCAAAACAGTGCCGCTTAAATTCGTGGTCACTGATTACATATATTTTCTTTAGTTCCGCAAATGCATTGCGATTCCCTCATAGCTACACAATTCATAGCGGCGCTTAAGGGGTCATCATGAAATTGTGCAGCTTGCGAGTGTCATCACATCACATCGAACTGCAAACATTATTTTCACAACAAAATTACAAAATATAATTGGTAAAAAATCATTAGGATTAGTAATAGTTTACATTATAATTATTGGAGGACCTCCCTCTTAATGAGTCAATAATGTTTCTTATTGCATAGCTTTACTCTTGCATGTCTGGAAATATTGTTCAGCATCCTCACATCACAAATTCATTTAACATTCAAATCATCATACAAAGTACGTGGTTGCGTGCTCGCAGTAGGATTTGTTAAAATAATCCTAACAAACTTGCAGGGTGCCCTGTTTTCTGATGTATGTAGATAACCCCAACTTAATTTTTATCATCAATCCGTACTTAGTTTAGTTTGTCATTTAAATTTTCATAGCGTCCGGTTTATCTAAAAAACTCATCATTCAAAAAAAGCATTGAATATTGTTTTTTCATTTGGAGCAAAAATAAGTAATTGATTTTCCAAAGATATCCTTGATTTACCGCGTTTTTATTTTAAAATTTCATTTTAAATTTGCACTTTGTGGTCTTGATTGTCAGAAACATTTTCTCATCACAGTAAATTTCCGCACGTGATTAGTAGTACAGAACTAATTCCCTTTAGAGCATAAAAGTCTATGGGACAGAAAAGGCAGCTTGGACGGAGCTACAAGCTCTAACAGAGGGGAGCAGTGTTACAAACTTGCAATCACCAATAGTTTTGAATTGCTAAACAATAAGTATAACACTAGCAGCAGAAACGATATAAAACCTCTGGTACATAAAACTTCAAAGAATAAAACAACATCACGGTTGGCCAAACTAATATCAAACAGCAATATGAATTGCTTACAAAATACTAACTCAGAATTTCTAGACGATATAAAATATAACGATAGTAATGATTCGGAACGACAATACAATAATCAAAATAAATCATCGTTATCCAATAATTCTTCATCATCAGTGCCGAATTATGATAAAAAGAAATTCCACTATACAAAGCATGTCACTTCATCAACTTCAAATCTACCACTAACATCAAAGCAACGTGATCTGATCTTATAAACAGTGATAGTAGTTCTAAGACATCAGCTACTAATAAATTAAATACACTTATCGATTTAAGAGAATACCAACTAGTGTTAGAAGTACAAGTAATTATCTTACTAGCAATAAGTTATCATTATCACCTTCCGCGTCAAATAATATTTCAAACAGAAGTAGTTCAGTATTATCAGTAAAAAACAAGACAAAAATCGCTACTTCTACTCCTGTTATTATAATATCAGTCGGGAATCTACACGTCTAGTTCACCTCTGATGATTAGACGAAATAATCTGCTTAATAGTGATAATTTTTCACATCAATCACAATAAGCCTAGCATCATTATCAACAACAACATCATGAGCAGTACATTCCAGACAACTCCCAATCTTTGTCGTCGTGGTCGCCGACATCATCGCCTTCTTCTATCTTAAATATTAAAAAATTGAGATCTCTGTGTAAGTGATCGATTTGTGGGTCAATTAAAAAGTACATTACAATATACGACCTGCGGTAATGCAAGTGTCACATTTGATCCGTTTTGGGATCTTAGCGTGCCTCTCTACCTTAAAATTCACGATGTTTAGATTTATTTATACGGGAACAAGTGCACGACGGTGATTGAAATGCTCATATTTCTTCAGTTTTATAAAATTTTACTTAAATCCATATACACTTGCCGGGCTTTGATGTTACTTTTTAATCATATTCAACCCAATCATCTTCGGATAAAGCAATATTTTCAAAAGTTGGACGATTATTCGGTGTTTTTGCAATCCATCCAGTTCGGGGAGAGAAATCAATTGTTTTAAATTTGCCCACATCCTCATCCAGATAGGGAGCATTGGTATTCTCTAAGATACCTATGGTAGTTGCTCGGCTACACATTTCGCATTTTATATAGAAATTGAATCCGTCCGGATTCCTAGTCTTTTGCTGAATTTTTTTGATTGCATTATATCGTGCCATTTATCAGTTGATTCTCCATAGTTTGTGCACTTTATTTTCACAAAGAACGAGTAACTCGGATAACAGGTTTTTCATTCCTCGATATCCTCAAAAATAGAACATATTTGTAACCCAACTTTAACCATTTTAACTCGTTGTTTTAAGGAATGTCATACGGAAAATTGAAAAACATTCCGATAAAAAGAATTGTCAGATGTCAATTAGTTGTTGTCCCCTTGAAATCAAATATGTAAAAAAGCTAAATCAAACAAGTAGTAAACTTAAACGAAAGGGGGTAATAAACTAGAGGTGCATGTAGTAAGCTAAAGCCCCTCCAATGAAACTAAAAGCGACTTCGTCCCATAAGAGAATCAATTGTGTAAATGTAGAATTGCGTTCCAGTAAAATGTAACATTTCTATATAAATTTAATCGCTGGTAAAATCACAACCAAAGAAGGTTACTGATAATTTGGCTAAGGCAGGATTTCGCCAGTAAAATCAAAGGTTCCCTCTTTATAAAGTAGATGGCAGCATGAATTCTCCACACATTTTAGGCATTTTAATGAACGAAGCGATAAATGACCGATAAAAGTTTAAAATCCCTATTTCTTTGGAAAAGTTGCAGATTGGGTTCGATTAATTGAGGGCTTTCATTTGGGGATAGGATGTTCTCATTTTAACCTACAGCTGTACGAGTAAAAACTATAGCTAACTTGTCATTAAATAAGTAAACTATTGCTAACATGTCATTAAATAAGTATAATATTGCTAACTTGTAATTAAATAAGTAAAATATTGCTAACTTGTCATTAAATAAGTAAAATATTGCTAACTTGTAATTAAATAAGTAAAATATTGCTAACTTGTCATTAAATAAGTAAAATATTGCTAACTTGTATTTAAATAAGTAAAAGACGACATGTATTCTAATAGGAAACTGAAGTAGGTTTGCGACACATTTGAATAAATGATTGTAATTAACTCAGCCAAGATGGCATCACTTTGAGTAGCTAGCTGACAGCAGAGGTCACTAGGTTAAGCTAGGTCGGTAATTCTTTGGTACCAAATGGATAGCAGGGTAGAAAATAGAAAAAATGAATTAAGAAAAAAAAGCGCGCAAACGAAGAAGTAAGAAAAGAAAATTTTGATAAGTGGTTTTTAAAACGCTCGGCGCGAAATAAATCTATAATGTTGTAAAACGAGTAAAGGAAATTAATTAAGAACGAGAATTAAGAAAGAGTTTATTAAAAGGAAATAATGGAAAATATAAAATTAATTGGCAACCTAAAAGTCTGCAGTTGTTTTTTTATTTCAAATTTTATTTGCAACCCAGCACCAATATCCTATTAGACAGGACACAGCGTTCCAAGTAAGGCTGCCAAGGGGAACCCGAGCTCCACTTCACCAGGTTCCATCTACATCAGAAACCCCAGTTGGCGACGTGAAGGAGACTCAAGGTAACCATTAATTTTGTGTGTGTCAACATTTGTTTCGCTGCTCCCACGCTAGTGCTGGCACCTGATCCTACCGACGTGGTACGCGCTCGGCCAGGCGGACAAACCTCAACCAGCGACGTAGCGCTTCCCAGCAGTAAAAGATCTACTCTGATGAGCGCCTTGAGAGGTGTGTTCAGACTGAATATCAAATCATGTAACAATATATATGAGAATTATGTAATTTTGTGGATTATCGTGGAAGTGTGCTAATCGTGCGAATGCTCAGTTTTGTTAAGCATACTAACTATAAACAATTTTTTTTGAGTACCAATTATATATTTATATTTCGCACAACTATATAAAACTCTAATGGTATCTCTTTTATATTATTTTATATTATATATTTATATTTCGTATATACATTTTATATCTATGTGTCCTACAAATTTATACATTTTCCTTTACGGTATCTCTGATTGGCTTGTGGCACATATCATTCTAGCTGTATCTGGAATTTTTTTTTTTGCTTTGTTTAAGGTTATCGATTGAAATGATAATGAATTTATGTGCTGCTGTGGGCACTACTCTTGGTGTCATGACAGATGGTGGTCCTCCATACGCTAGTTAGTAGGAACGTGGTTCGATTTTTTTTTTTAATATACATCTAGGCGTTGCCTAATAAAAGCAGGTGATCGGAATTAATGGTTATTTTATTTGAAAAAAAAAGGATATTGGGAATTTTTTTTTTAGTTATAAGATTATCACGAAGGCCCCTAGATCATTCAATAACATTTTGAATGATAAGTATTATTATTGATACATCTAATTTTCGTGGATTCGGTTCCGTTATATTTTGTGTTGTAGTTTAAATAAAACCGAGACGAAAGTGGTTAAGTGATTCGCAATATTGGTGGCATCCTAAAATGCATGGAAGTCAGGCAGTGATAGGTTGATCTTATTACAACTTGGTTAATCGACATTCAACTGTCTTGAGAGGGCAGAGTAGGTACATCCCATATGAAACCATATCGACTGCTGCCAGAGCAAGGAGTGAATACACATCATATACGCAGATCTGTTAAGTTGTCCAAAACCATGTAATATATCCAAGACATTTTTTTTTTTATATATTATTAAGCCAAGCTTAGGGGATACCCTATGATGCAAAGCACAGCAGGGCAGGAAGGAGATAAGGAAAGGATTAGGGGTGTTGGGTGAGAAAAATATCACTCAGTTGCTCGTCAAAGACTTAAAAACATTTCTTTATAATTTGCAATTTATAATAAAAATATGCAAAGTTAACAAATTTTCTACCTTAAATCTAGTGAAAAAAATATTAAAACTCTAGAATTTCATATGCCTGTTCACACGAAAAAATGTGAATATTCTCATGACGAGACTCTCATTCATACACGGATATTTGAAACCGCGATAAGAAATGCTCACATTTTCATGGAAACCGGCAGAAAATTGAAGTTAAATTTGAGAAGCTTGCATTCTTAAGGAATGCAAGCAAAATAAGATGCATAGACGTTATCTAGTTGAAATGAAATTCAGAGGCTTGCTTTTATATGGAATGCAAGGTAAGTTAATTAGATGGCTTAAACATCCTCCCCCTCTTGAGGACTTGTAGTTCTCAATGTAGTTCATTTAGAGGGATATATTGAAGTCACCCAATCCGTTTGGGTTGGTCTCATGGTACGTTTAAATTTACAACACGAACATCTTGTCTTGAAATTAAGATGGACCAAATAATAATGCCAGCGATTGCAATTATTAATGCCAGGTTCCCACGGTGTAATGATGAACACCATGAGCGCTGGATGTCCTGGGAAATGCTTCTCGACTCTTGATGTAATTGATGTCCTTCTTCAGTCTGGCAATATCCGTGTTATTGATGTAATTGCTCTGATCTTCATATCGTGATATATTCAAGTAAGTCTCATTTAGATTGGAAGAAGGAACAAAGGAGGAGTTATGTTCTGATGAGTATGCCATGTGGGAGTTGATCGTAATTTCCCTTTAACGTATGCTGCATGCTGACTTGAGCCTTCATATCCCTTCTCGGCGAAGAGTTCTTTGATAGACCTTGGAATCACGAACTATGTTAACGGTTGTTTCAGTTGGCAAGGAATACAGCCAATCATTTGGATTACGTAATCGTAGCCACCAAGGAGATGCCTTTGTCCTTATTGTTCGACAAGTGTCTGACAACTGTCCTCCGTTGTTAAAAACGATATTTCGCACTGGTACATTCCTGAATCTTTATTGGATATTGCCTGTCTTTGGTGGCAAAGGTATTGAGAGTTATCTAACGTAATGCAGCTTGATAAGTCTTCATCACTTAATGAATAGTAACTGTCCTTGTGCAGACTTACAACAAGATATTCAGTTTCAGGTTGCACCGATATATATGTGCTTGCTTGCAACGTTGTAACGGGAACGGGAACAATGTGGTAAATTCCGTACTCTTCGCTGTTTAGAAGAGGGAGCTGTATGCTGAACACAACATTCGTCATGGTCACTCTTCCTTTAACAGTCATGAGATGGTAGAGCTGTAGTAGTTTGCTCTCGTCATACTGCTGAGGTACTATAGTGCTGGGAGGTAAGTTTTTCAAAATGTTGTGCAATTCTTGCTTCAATTCATTTGGTGTTAGAATGAGTGGATTGAGTTTCCCGTTATGTGTATCCGTTAGTACGTCAATAAGAGCTGTTTGCGTTTTATGATAATTGGTTACTATCAAATGAGCATGAATAGCTAGGGCGTTGAAGGCTTGTAAGATCCTTTCTTCGCTTATGATTTCGCTTGTTATTTGTTGGGTTTCCAGTAACTTATTCAGGCACCTTTCGAATACTCCTAGTTGTTTGTTAATGTGATCTTCGTCCCTTGTAATGATATTCAGAGTTGAATCTATAACTGATGTTTGATTCCGTGCTAGTGCCAATAAGCGATCTTCATTGTCTCTCACATTATTTATAATAGCTTCAAGCTTTCTGGCGTATTCCTGGTCAAGCAAGCCAAATAGCTTGTTGGCGATGGTGCCCACAATGTCCAAAGGTGATCTGTTTATTGTTCGGTTCGGTCTTTGGTTAGTTGTTGATACGAGGAACTCATTGTTATGTTGGAGGATCTGTAGCTGGTGTTGCAATTGG
Source organism: Dioctria linearis (assembly GCA_963930735.1). Classification (NCBI taxonomy): domain Eukaryota; kingdom Metazoa; phylum Arthropoda; class Insecta; order Diptera; family Asilidae; genus Dioctria; species Dioctria linearis. Next base: position 164,753,678 of record OZ005742.1, on the reverse strand, counting down.
TCAACAATTTGTTCGCATATGCCATGATCTAGTTTTCTGTGACACAATTCTTCCAGTTTGTGAATTGTTTGCTGTAAACTGTGCAATTCTTTCCAGTAATTTTTTAGATCGTAAAACACTATGAGGTTCCATTCATCGATTACTAAGTTAAGCTTGCCTAATGCTTCGAAGAATACACCTGGATGATTGGTAAATTCTGTCACTTCAACAAGTTCTTGGGAGTGCGCCCTCAGTGGGATAATTAAGGACGTTAACAAGAGTAATGCCAAAGTCATGCTGAGTCCTGAGGTTCCTGATCCCTTTTGTCGTTTGGGTCCTGGGGATTCGACTAGTTCTTCATATTTATTAGTTGCTGAGTCATGGCAGGTCTTGATATCGTGCGTTTGAGATATCAAGGAAGAAGGTCTTCCCCACTGTCGTATAGGTAAGAATTTTCCCTTATTTGGATGACGCGATGGTTTAGTTTTCGGAAACTTGAATGGTGGTTTAACGTGGTTACTGCAGCTTTCCTGAGGGCTATAGAGATCCTCAATTATGGATTGAGTTGATTATAGAGATGCAGGTTTGTCGGTGGCTTCAGTTGATAATAAAGGTGAAGATACCTCTGTTTGGTTTTCGGTGACCTTGTGAAGACTGGTAGCTGATTCTTCTATTGGCAATGGACATAAGCTGTGAACAGCTCGTTTCAACTCACCATTAGTTGTTTTTAGGGTTGCCATTCTAGTGCCATTCAATGGCGGCATGTTTTTTTCCTTTATAAGCACAAGCGTTCCCCTTTGAATATCTGGTGTGGGTTTCTTCCATTTTTGCTTCGTCCGTAGTTCTTGAATGTATTCCAATGACCAACGTTTCCAGAAAGTTTGTTGAACCTCTGGAATCGACTTAGTCTGCGAATATTTTCTTCACTGACATCAGGTTCAGCGAATGAGGTTAAAGGCGAGCCGACGAGAAAATGTCCGGGTGTTAGTGCCTCAAGGTCATTCGTATCTGACGACATGGGCGTTAAGGGTCTTGAGTTCATGATAGCCTCGATTTGGGTGATAATCGTATGCAGTTCTTCATAGGTGAGTTGGGGATTTCCAACCTGTCGTAGAAGATGAGTTTTAGCAGTCTTTACGGCTGCCTCACACACCCGTCCAAAATGAGGTGATCTTGAGGGGATTGGTTTCCATTCAATGTGGTTCTCTGCACATAATTGGGAGATGATCCATTTTACTTGTAGTGAGTTCAACAACCCTTGTAGTTCCTTTAACTCTGACCTTGCACCTACAAAATTGGTAGCATTGTCACAGAAGATCTTGGCGCAAATCCCTCTGCGTGAAATGAATCTCTTTAAGCAGTTCAAGAAAGACAAACTGCTTAAGTCGCTCACCAACTCCAGATGAACGGCCTTGGTTGAAAAGCATACAAAGACGGCGATATATGTTCTAGTTGATCTACTTCCTCTTAATTTGTAATATGTGTACATCCGTCCGCAAAAATCAATTCCTGTCTTGTGAAATGGGCGAGATTGTCTAATTCTTTCTTCCGGAAAGTTTCCCATGATTTGATTGGTGGTTATTGGCTTAAAGCGGAAACAATGTATACAGTCATGAACAATTTTTCGTGCAATTCGTCTACCATCTATGACCCAAAACCTTTGTCTTACTATGGCCAGGAGTATCTGTGGCCCGGCATGCATATGGCTTTGGTGTAGATGAGCGAACAACATTTCAACAAATTCATTCTTGGGAAATAATATTTGATTTTTTGCTTCTTCTTCTAAATCGGCGTGACGCAATCGACCTCCGACTTTAATCAAATTGGTTGTTTCATCTATGTAGACGCTCAATGCTTGCAAAGGGCTCTTGTCATCCAATTCTTTGATTGACTGCAGAATTCTAAGCTCCTTCGCGAATGCTGATTGTTAGATTTGTCTTAAGATAGCATTTAAGGCTATGTCCAATTCCGTTACAGTGGGAGGTCCGCTCGTTCTGATTCCATTAGGCACGTTGCAATTTTGTTTAAACATAATGCAATATGCAATAATTCTTTGTAGTTTTGTAAATGAGTTTTTGTGATTGATTGAGGTAAGGAGGTCAGAGCAATTTTCGTTGAATGTCTCAGTACTATCAGACTGACTTCCTAGTCCTAAGTTCAGGAACCTTCGTTGATGGCTCAAATGCTGATTTCGGCCACTCTTCTTCCCGGCTGGTAAGAAAGCTCGGTCCCCTAAACCATAAGGTAGATTGGGCCAGAGCGTCTGATAGCATGCCCCGTGATATTATATCTGCTGTATTATTGGAACTCTCGCTGTGTTTTTTTTTCTATTCAATTTGCGTCAGATTATGTATTTTTGCTATGCGATTCGCCACATATGTACTCCAGGTATACGATGGTGATGATATTCAAGATAGAACTGTAGTGGAGTCTGTGTAATAATAAACCTTTGAAATGCCAGTGGGAAGGCACTGAAGTACCCGGTCTACGAGCTCCGCCATTAGCTCCGCGCACAGAGTTCTAACCTTGCTAATGTAACTGTTTGCATATGGGCGAGTCTGGATTTGGCGCATAGTAATCTCACCCGAGTTTGACCAATTTGGGTTTGTTGATCGCACATAACAGCAAGCTCCATACGCTGACTCACTGCTATCTGAAAAGGAGTGCGATTGGATGTCGACTGCGCATGCAAACTGTATGTGTCGTGGTATCTTCAGGGAATTTAGAGCAGATAAATTTTTCTTAAAATTTCGCCACTTTTCACGAGATGATACCGGCAGTTCGTCATCCCATTATAGCACTTCCTTCCAGGGTTCTTGGATGAATACTTTACCTAGAACAGTAACCGGCCCGATTAACCATAAAGGATCAAAAATTCTGGCGACGTCAGATAGTATCGTACGTTTACTAAACTTATCAGTATCCTCGGCTGTTGCTCGATATTGAAAGTTGTCATCATGTGGTTGCTAGATCATTCCTAATGCCTTGATGACCTCATTTTCATGAATAATAACCATTCTTTCGTTATGTTCTTCTGGAATGTCTCGTAGAATATTGGGGTAATTGGAACAGAATTTTCTCAGTTCAAAGCTCCCTGTTTTTAATAGTGTGATCAACTGATTCTTCAAATCCAGAATTGATTGCATAGCATTAGAGCCTGTTAGGATGTCATCGACATAGGTATCATTTTGCAAGACGTTTGCCGCTTGAGGTGTCGTGTCATTTGCTTCGAGGGCAAGTTGTTTCAGACATCTAGTTGCGAGAAATGGGGCTGATCCCATTCCATAAGTCACTGTGTTCAGTTGATAGAATTGTAATGGATCTGCCCTGTTGTCCCGCCAGATGATGAGCTGAAACTGCCTGTCTCTTGGATCTAGCTCGATTTGCCTAAACATTTTATTGATATCGGCAGTGAGCACATATCTGTGCATTCTGAATCTCAGTAGTATCGAGAATAAATCAGATTGCACTGTTGGTCCGACCATTAGTAAGTCATTCAATGAAGTTC